>CM057135.1:32251680-32751680 GCA_029964075.1 Patiria pectinifera
ACTTTTCGGACAGTGTGCACTGTCATGTCAACAACTGTGAGAAATTGACTGAGTGTGTTTATTTACACAAGTGATATTGATTGTGTAGTTTTAGGACACCGTGCATAAACGCCATTATTATTGTACAATGGTGACAAACGTGACAGAATTGTAAACTAATATGGAAAAAAGTATGCAATGAAAATGACATTTAGCACTCATACTTTTCTTCTTTTTTTTCCTGCCATTTTTGTTGATAATTGGTACCCTCATGCTATGAAAAATTGCTCTTGATAACCAGCTATAAATTGCGGCACAACCAACCACGGTAGACGACATAAACTAGTCCAACCATCGTCAACTACGTGCATCAGATCAGAATTACTTGAACTATGGTTAACTTTGGTCCTTGATCAAACTTGCTCTTTGGTATTCATTTTGATAGGAGAAGATAATTCCGGGAGGATTTTTGTTAAATTTTTTAAAAGAAAGACCTGCACGATGTTTAGTTGGGTGAAAGGGCCTTACATTAGCATTGCAGGTAAGATTTTTTTGAAATAATTTTTTTTTTGTGCCTCCCCACATTGGGGATAAGGAGTGTCCTTCGGCCAAAAAAAAAAGGAAGTTCTGCTTCCGATTACATGGCATTTGAAATTAGGGTAGGTAGGGGAAAAATGGGGGGGGGGCAATTTTTTTGTGTACGACCATATGGAGGTGTCCGCGTGTAGTCAAGGGTAAAAGGTAGTAATTGATGATTTTCAGGGATTTTTCCTCATTTTTCCCCCAAAAAATGAGGGTAGGGGCTGTCAAAATAGGGTAGGTAGGGTAACCGGAAGCAGAACTATTTTGTTTTTTTGTAGTTTACGATGAATAATACCATTTTAAATGATATCTGAGCACATGCCAGAGCAATGCAATTTTTCTTTAAAAACATTTAACTGTAATTAGTATCATATTTTTATGGTCTCCGAAAGGTGGTTTGCTTGATTTGTGATCTATTGATCTGACTTCAATCCATGTGCACAAGTCGGCATTCCAGTGGGACACAGTGTGGTCTGTGTTGATTTATTCTGACAGGACTTGTGGAAAAACATGTCAGTTGACTCTCGTTAGTACAAACTCTGTTAATACAAAATTCTGGTTATAACAAACATAAAGCCTTGGTCCCGACTGTGCGTTTATGTGCACAATGAATGGGATTGATGTTCCTCTTAAGACAAAATTCTGATATAACAAACAATTTGGCTAGGTCCGAACGAGTTTGTATTAACGAGACTCGACTGTATACAGTGTGTTGTTTAACATGGACAAGATGTGAAATTCACAAATTTGGGACCACAACCTTTTTTTCAAGATCAACGTAATGTTTGTATCGACCTGAAGGACATTAGATGGATATCAATTCTGAACTAAAGAAATGTTAAATTGGTGAATAAAAACATTGTTAACCCCAACCCTCCCCCTGTGAAATGCAAGTAGCCTTCAACCCTATCCAAAACAGTGCCCTGAATTACAAACATCGAAAAACAAAACTACCAAATTATTATGAAATACCTTACTTGACTGTAAGTGAATAAAAGTCTCAAACATCCTGTGAAATCATGGCACCAGGTGTGCTGTTATTTTCAAGAAAAGTGGAATTTTTGTATCAATTTCCAATGATGGTCGGCCGACCATCTTTGGAAAAAACCTGGCTTTTTTTCAAATACAGCCCCCCAATTTACCAAATTTAGTTAGTCCACATTTTGTTTGCAATCGGTTACACATCCACGAACGGGCGCAAATGAATGTAAAAAAAATGGTAGAAAAAGAACCTCCATCAGACTCCTGGTACTTTTGAATCGAAGTGAGCAGTCATATGATGTTTTTTTTTTATTTTAATGTTTTCATTTTAACTTATTTTCAATAGAGGGCCTTGTTCAATGGGACAGGAAACAAATTTTCATGCTCGGATTCGAACTAAAATTGCTATTTGTCAGACGTTGCTAGTCTTCATTAAATAATGGGACTGTGCACTTGGCATACTTTACTCAAGGGTTCAAGGGAAGACTAAAACTATGTGTACATAGTCTCCATTAATTTTGCAAGTACATTGTATAAGCCAAAGTTGCATGTTGTTTTTGTTATGTACATTTCCCCAATAAATATACGTGATTCAATTTGAAGGGTGTTTTTTTCCATTTCAGTAGACATGCAAATGAGTAAATTATGACATCATTATGTCTTAGGTCTATTATGGAACTTGTACTACTTTTGACCCTTAATAACTCTGTGGTTTCCCATATAATAATTACACCAAAATGTCAGATCATGTAAATAAGGCACGACAATTTTTATGGAGTAACTTTCATCAGCTTTGAGAAAGAGGGGAAGATAAAACACCATACAATAACAATTCTCACTTTCTGAATATGACAGCGCTGACGAAGGTCGCAGGAGGCGCGTGCTGCAGCTGAAAGCTTCTGAAGGAATGCAGGATCACCCCTGATGTCATTGCACACCTCCTCGATCACGTGTTGCACCAAACAATCGAGAAGGTTGCTGTATCCAGCGCTGTATCGACATTGGAGGACGCCAAGTTGAAAGTGGCAGATTCTGAAAGTATTTTTTTTTTCCCATGGCATTTAAATCTCACCCTCTTGCACAAAGCTGAGGACACTCGCTCCATAAAATTTGTCATGCCTGGTTTACATGATCTGAAATTTTGGGTTAATTCCATTGGCAAACAGAGTTATTTAGGATCAAAAGTTGGATTGTTTTTTGACACGTAGTATTTATGAACCGGGATATTACATGTTGTAATTAAACGCAAATACACAAAACAAAAGGACAATTCCAACACACTTTTTTCTACTTTTTTCCCTCCGAGTTTTATTACATCATATAACCCTCACAACATTCAGTTTTAGACTTTACAAAACAGCCATTGAATTGAACCGCCTTCTTTAATACGATGGATTTTAAGAAGTGCTTCACGCAATGAACTTGTACGGGATGGGTTCTACAAGCTGTGGCTCGTTGTTCTTTGTCTTCACAAAGTGGGCTGTGCGTGGTTGCTCAGCCTGCAGTGAAGAAAATAAGGCCAAAAAAAAATCACATCAATATATCATAAGAAACAAATTTAGGTTATAATTAAAGCTTTTCAAAACCACTAGGACAAACTGTAGTGTTTGTTAAATACGTATTAAGGGTAATTTTTGCATTGTGTATGGCATGAAGTATGCGCAACCAATTTGCATGAACTGAATGCAAACCATCACCAACCATTCTCTTGAGGGAGCCCTTCTCCAGCGCGATGCCCTTCTCCTTGGCCTCCTTCCTCAGCTCATCGTTGCGCTTGACGCGGTTGAGGAAGTCGTCCCGGCACTTGGAGGGTCGCACGTGCTGGATGCGGACGTTGATGCGCTTGGGGATAATGCGGTTGCTAGAAATTTCAAAAATACAATTGTAGCCAAGATTACGATATCTGTTCAGCACATTATTCATTTAGCACAACAGGTACCTCAAATAATAATGCGGTGAACCTGTCTGTGCACAGGCCAATTCAGTAATCTGCTTATCACAGAAATTTATTAAGCACTTAATTTATTCTACTAAGCAAAACAGGTTACGGGCCAACATCTTGTGAGAATTTGATTACCATCTGTTCTTTGTACTTACCCGATCTGCTTGTTGACAATGACTCCCACAGCGTGCTGCGTGACGTTGAAGATTTGCCCCGTTCGGCCGTGGTAGCTCTTGTGTGGCATGCCCTTCTGGAAGGCACCACAACCCTGTCAGGATTAACAGAAAAGAGGAAAAAAACAAAAAACAAATATTCATCAGTTTTCCAACAACATCAATTAAGGATAGCATAACAGACTGTCGGACCAATGTGTTCAGGTGATACAGAGATGGTGTCCATGGGCAAGACAATTAACTGCAATTACATCCCTTCAAAAGTTTGAGCCAGAAGTGTGTCTTGCCTTCTTGAGCCCTAACCCCCATCGGGTATTCTTCAGGTACCCTTCTATAAAACGCAACAATATCCAACTCAAATGAGAATCCTGCTAAATGCAACAGACTACAACAGTGGATTCTGTTGCATTGTCCAGTGCATACCAGCCTTGGCACCAAGCAGTTACCATACTAAATGCAACAATCTGCAACAGTGGATTCTGTTGCATTGTGCTGTGAACCCAATGCCTACCAGCCTTGGCACCAAGCAGTTACCATACTAAATGCAACAAACTGCAACAGTGGATACTCTTGTATCACCTTGGCACTATGAGCAGTTACCCTGCTGAACGCAACAAGATGTAACAGAGCATGGGAACTTGAGCTGCCTGCTAAATGCAACAGTATGCAACAACTTTTTACCTTTGTTGCTTTCTGTTGCATTTACCATGGTTTAGGTTAAGAAACCCTTCTGTTCATAATACAGAACGAAATTAGTCATTTTTTATTTCTAATTTGACTATCGGCAGTTGGCAGGCATTATCAAAGTTTCTCATGTATTTCCAATGTCACCGTTGTTTAAGATGTTAGCCTAGTTCACCTTGATGTCCACGTAGTCGCCCCTCTTGTAGACGTGAAGGAAAGTTGACAGCGGCTCGACACCCTTCTTACGGAAGTCCCGTGCGAACATGTACCGCGTACCGCGGCGGTAACCGGTAGTGTTTGTCTTCACCATGATGACGTCTGATGAGAAAAGAACAACAGTTTGTTGGTGATCAATCATGTTACTTGTTATTCATGATACTTTAACATGAAGGCATGTTTATGATGAGAAGGAAATATTCCTTTTAATGCGTCCAGAAAATACAGGTCTCAGTTTGGAATGAATGCAGTATCCCGACACTACTTTACCATCTTGCATTACCTCCGACTCCGAGATGGTTATCTTTGAAAAGTTACTTTTACTTTAACCCTAACCCTCCAGGGTACTCTGGCTAGAAACCCTGCCAATCGCAGCAACATGCAACACTTGTCTAAGTGACAAGCCGGCTACGAGTACGAGGTGGGATAAAAAGTTAGAAACTGACAAAACATGACTCAGTCATGTCACTTGTCAGTTGAAAGATGAACAAAATACTGCTTGTTGATAAAAAATATAATTTTTACTCAACAAAAAAATAACTTATATTCAACGGCTTGACCCCCCCCCCCATTCCCATGTCCCCTCCCCTTCCACATCTCATTTCTCAACAACTTTGAATTGATGTGATTGGCCAATTTTAGGCCAAGTTAAAATTTAATGCTAATCGTGGATTAATATTACATTCTATTAACAAAATAAAGAGTCCTACTTTATTAAATAATACCCATTAGGGAGGTTTTATAGGCCCTATAATATTGGGACTGCATGAAAACACTGCACACAGCGCGCATGGTTTTGAGCACCCAAAGCAATGCACACGTTTATTCTTCCATGCGGATGGTGCGCATGGTTTCGACATTGCCGATCATTTTCTAGGGGCATTTTCTCAGCAAAATCATCAATGTTTTGCATCATAATTAGATTTAGCAATAAAGGCACTATCGTGTATTTTTCTCTCGACAACAATTCACAATTCAATAGAGGTATCAGTTATAAAAATCGGGGTAAAAATCGTGCACGATTTCTCTCCGAACCTTGGGTGAAATGGCTGACAAGAAAGAGGGAGCTATTGCGGTCACGTGATACTTTCACGGGAAAGCGCGATAAACCACGTTGACTGAATGGGGTCATTGACCTCTGAGGTGAAATATAGTCTGGCTTCGGCGTTTTGTTTTCATCCAATCATGTACAAAATGTGCATAAAGCAAATGAAGAAATAGAGGCTGAAGTCAGTCTGAAGTTTACATGGCCAGAGATGTGATGTTTTTCTGACGTCGAAACAGGGAGTTCTTTCCCATTTTTTAAAGATGGTAAGAAGTTTTAGTTTTGTATCTTGCATGAAATTTAATGTCGATTAACTATCTCAGACTGCATTTAGACTGTAAATTCTGAACTTTAATGCGTTGGGGTAGCCATTTAAGTGCCGTAATAAAAAGTAGACAGGGTAAAAAAAATTCTGCTTGTGTCAATCGGAATGCTGCATGCATAAAAAAAGTATAGCCTATCGCCATTACTTTAGTTAGCCCCATAAATGTGGCCAATTTACTGGACTACCTCCGTAAATAAAGGCCACACTTGGACCATGTACCTGAACATGTAGAACTTTGTCACGTTTTTATTTTCACATTTAGACTATATTTGTTTTGTAGTTTATTTACGCTTTAGAAAATAAAAGCACACTTACTTAAAGCGATAGAAAATTAATCCCCCCTTTTTCAGGGGTCTATTTTTTGTGTAATTTCGTGTTGGAATTTAGATACGCCAACATGTGCAAACGACCCTGGAAATTACACGAAATATAGATGTCTGAAAAGCAAAATTCCTTTTCTAGAGGTTGAATCAAAAAGTCAAGAAGCTTAGGCCTACATTTTACTTTTCAAAACGCACCTCGTTTGGAAAAGTAGTATTGGCTATTGCACTATTGGGGACCAATCCGAAAGAGGTAGGTTTCATTTGAAGTGATCCATAACAAGGACAAATCCGTAACTAGGAAAACGACTGTAGATGAGATTTAAAATGCAGAAAATATGTAAAATATGACACTAATTTGAAAACACTTTAGGCGACGAAATTCTTATATAATTCCGCAAGTCGCAGGTGAAATTTAAGCTGTGTGTATAAAAAAACAGTGATGTTTTTCTCAAGCTTAATTTTACAATGAATTTTGGATAAACATCTTCTGTCAGGAACAAATCATCTTGACTTCCTTTATTGTAAAAAAGCTCAAGGTTTTCAAGATGAACAACTCTTTGTAAGATTGACAAGAACTTTTTTGGTACATTGGTGAAGGGCAAAAGTACATATTAAATGTTTATTGTTTGCTTATAACTTGAATTGTTTTTCTTGTAGGGTGCTAATGCATCCGCCTTGGAGAAAGAGATCGGGTCAGACCAGTTTCCCACCAATGAGCATTACTTCGGATTAGTCAACGTAAGTATATTAATCTTCTTTCGGAGTCTTTTTTAATAATCATTAACCCTAATTTTCCCAAATCCTCAAAAATTCTCTTTGCAAAATGGAGGATTTTGCAGGATTGAGACTATATGGCAAAATGTGTGGCTCATTTTGGAGGATGCACTGTGTCAAGGTCTTTGGCCGGACCTTGTGTTGTTTATGCTCAGCCGGGCAAAAATGTAGGCCTAGATTATACTTGAAATCCTCCGCACTGCTCCAGGATGTCACTGGCTCTGCCTCAACATATTGACAGTGATTGCTGTAGGATTTTGCAGGATTGAGGCAGTGGTCACCCCTCCAAGGACCACATTCAAGAAATAACGGATGATTTTGCAGGATTGAGGCTGTACATGCAATTATTACATGGATGCAGTTGGAGGATTTTGCAGGATTGAGGTTGCATCCTAGTGTGAGGAGGGGCCTTGGGGTTGTAGCAGGGATTTGTAGCACGGGTTGTAGTAGGGGTTGGCCGATGTACCATGGGTGGCACGCAGATTCTCATGAGAGCGGAGACTCTCCGTTGTGCCCTGTGGAATCGGGTTATATTCAGTGCCAAGTTCTAATATGGCCCAATCTGCACAGGCTGGTGAAGGATGTGCAGGCGATAACATGAAATAAGATCTTTTATAAAATAAAAGTAATGATGAGAACTTGAAACAGACCCTACAAAAATAAAATGTGTATTATGTTTCCAGCTGCTCTGAGTCTGCGCACTATCCTACATTGCCTTGATAAATATCTAAACCACAATCATTTATCATCAACAGAAATATCATAAACCTACATGAGTGTGTGTCAGACGGTGGAGCCGACATAACACTGGGCAAACGGGAATGAGCTCACTATCACACGTCGCGTGACTTCGCTCATCGTCATTATATTCATGAAAAATACTCACACTTATTCCCAAATGTCCAGCAACGCAAGCCGTACCCATAGATCCCTCCTCACACTAGCAAAAATGCCTAGGGACTTGGGGTTAAGTAAGTAAGCATACAGGAAAATAGCTCACAAACACGAAACCGGTTGGCTATTCAAATATCATTGGAGTATACTTGTGCTAAATGAAAATGTGTGCAATTTGTAAAACACTACTTACTCAAATAATGATATGCTTTCCTGTCGCAGTTTGGGAACACCTGCTACTGCAACTCGGTCCTCCAGGCGTTGTACTTCTGCAAGCCGTTCAGGGACAGGGTCCTGGGCTACCGGGCGCAGCCAAAGAAGAAAGAGAACCTATTGACCTGCCTCAGCGACCTCTTCAACAACATCACCACGCAGAAGAAGAAGACTGGCGTCATCGCACCCAAGAAGTTCATCGGCAGGTTACGAAAAGAAAATGGTAAGACACACAGCAACAAATTTCTTTTTATTGCTATTAATGAGGGAATGTTCACTTGTCAATTAATTGAAAAACGTTGGAAAACATGGGCCAAACAGGTCATTTCTTAGGGTTTTAAGCTCTGGCAGGAGCTTCTACATGTCACTTGGTGGTCGGTTGGTCGGTCTGTCTGTCTGTCCCCGAAAATTGACAAAAATAATTGACCAAAAATAATTGACTAATTGACCAAATGCCATGCCGTGGTCATAAAATGCACTCTTGCTGACGGTTTTCGGAACAGCGATTTTGTTTCGATAGAAGCGCATGCCTGCTTATTTTGCATGTCTGTCCCCGAAAATTGACCAAAATAGCCCCATAAGTTTCCTACAAAATATAACTACCAAATTTAAATTTTCAAAAAAAGCAAACAAACTCAATTCAATACTGAACAATTCGGAAAGATGTTTATGAAAAGTTTGTAAATGGAGGGAAAATATGAGCAGTAATGTTATTGTCACGTGGTGTTTATCACAAATCGCTATAAATCTAGATACATTGTATACATCTGAAGTATGGTGTTCCATATGTGCCATCTGCGTCGCGTTTTTTGGGCGTCGCATTTTTAAGCTCTGGCAGGGATCATTTTGATAGATTTCATGCAAGACTTTCATGCAAGACGGCTAGAGCTAGTTGTGCACTCGCACTTGTTTTTTTATTTCTTGAGAACTTAAGTATTTTGTGATGAATGTCTTTTTAAATTTCCACAATGCGTAAATGGCCCATTTCAATGGAGCTGCCTTAAACATGGCTACATGACATATATGGGTTTATGGCTCCTAACTAGCGCCTCTTGAACAAAGACATGAACCAAGTGGGGAACCGCCAACATAGGGCTGGATAGCTCAGTTGGTAGAGCACTGGATTGGCAATCCGGAGGTTGTAGGTTCAAACCCTGCTCCAGATAATTTTTCTTCTTGTTCAACCTTTAAAAAATTTATATCATTCTGCAAAAAAATCTTCATTATAGGAGCATTCAGGCAGTGACTCGCTTAAAACTTAACAAAATTTGTATTGAATCGCTAAGCCACCCGATCATTTTTAGATAGCTGTAACACTTACCAAAAAACTATGGAATAAATGTCATGTTGCAAGTCGTGAGAGCAAAGAATAGACAAATGCTGACTGGTGGCAATCCTCTTTTCCAGAGGTGTTTGACAACTACATGCAACAGGATGCACATGAGTTCCTCATCTATTTACTGAACACGATAGCAGACATCTTATCAGGTAGGTAGTTTTTTGCAATTTTGAGTTGACCTTTTTTTCAGTCAACCTATTCTGAGGCTCACATGTCAGAGGCACAATTTTCATCTATTTTGACCAATTGTAAAGTGGTATTGCCCTTCACTAAGGTAATTTTATAAACACTATTATACTCAATGCTGTGTTCACGGATGCTCTGGTGGGACTCGAACCCACAACCTTCTTCAGAACCTAAAGTCCGCAAGTCATTTTCACAATTATTGCATTTTCCAAGCACTGCTTTTGATGTTCGCATCCTTTTTATTTCCATTTTGAAGCCGAGAGGGCAGCAGACAAGCAAGCGAGCAAACCCAACAGCAAGGTCAGCACGCCCAACGGCTCCCTAAGCAACAACAACGACCACCACCATCAGAAGAACGAACCGACGTGGATCCATGAAATCTTTCAAGGCACCCTGACCAACGAGACAAGGTGCCTCTGCTGTGAAGGGGTGAGTATAATACCATGAAACTGCTTAACACAAAATAATGCAAAGCACAGAAAATATTTGTTTGGAAAAATAGAGGTTACCAGCCAAAAAGACTATGCAATGTTTATTGTCTGTGACTGGTGCTCAGCAGATTTTCACATAAATTTACTAAAGCAATATTTTCGGCTTAGTGATCCATGAAATTGGGACCAGTAATTGGGGAGGGTTTTCATTGCACACAATTCATCATATTTTTTTAACACTCCTATGCCAACATTCATGCTGTGCCAAGTTGTCCTTGCAGTCAAATCAATCAAGTGACTGTTTCTGACAGTTAAGAGCTCCCAGCCTACATAAAGCAGGATTGGCTGGCTGTGACTGTTTATGTAACTAGGTACAGCTCTGCTTTGACTGTAGGTGATCGATAAAGCCAGCAGTGCCTACAACTTGTCTGATTTTGTCTGTTAACTGAATTTGACTAGTCACAGTGCTTGCTTGAAATATGATCTGACTGTTGGTGACTTGCCTGCATAAAAGGCATGGCAGGGGAAGAGGATTGATTTTTTGACTGCCTGTGACTGTTCAGATAGCAGGAGGGTTAACATAGTTTAGTGTAAATGTCTAGAAGTATATTTTATCTCTCATGGCTAAGGCCCTATATAAGTATAATGTTTATTGTTATCATTGTAATTTGTTTGTTTGTTTATTTGTTTGTTTGTTTGTGGATGCAGGTAAGCAGTAAGGACGAGGACTTCTTAGACTTGTCTGTTGATGTGGAGCAGAACACATCCATCACCCACTGTCTCAAGTAAGCACATTGTAGAAATGTTACCCTTCCCCCAAACCATTTCATACACGCCTCCTTGCCTGCCTCCTTGCCTCCCTCCCTGCTTAAAGTCCCTCTTCGCCTGCCCCACCCCTCTCAACTAAACCCTTTCCAATTTCCTTTCCCTAGCCCCCTGTAAAATTATTTGTTTTGAGAGAGATACACACTTATGTCAAAATTGCAAATCTTGCTCTTTTATTTATAAGATTTGATGTCTCTCTTTTTCCTATTGCAGAGGGTTTAGTAACACAGAGACACTCTGCCATGAATGTAAATACTATTGTGAGACGTGTTGCAGTAAACAGGAGGCTCAGAAAAGGTAAACAGGAAAAACTCCCATGCATCTCACTTTATCTGTTTTGGAATTGAAACTTGCTCTCCGTTGAATATGGAAAGGTACAGCAGCCGATTTCATGAAACTTTACGCAATGGCGCAACTCAGCTTGCAAAACACAACTTATTACGTAAGCTGCGCAGTTGTTCATGCTGCGCAACATTTCACAAAAGTCTCATAGTGCGTAAGTCTGCGACTTGGCGTAACTTGTGCAATCATTTTAGGTAGCGTAAGTTGTGGCGTAGCGACTGAAAATGACCTATTTTACCAGCAAATTGTGATTGTCGTGGAGCCTGTTATTGCACATCTTATCAAGGTTGATACAAGACACTCACAGCTTCTTGTTTGAAGTAAATGGAATTTCTATTTTGCTAGTGACAGAATTTTTAGAGTTGCCACACGATCCAGAAGATAGGTTATATCTTTAATGTTTGCCTGGTCAACCCGACCCAATGCACAACATTAGTCCACAGTAATCAAGAAGTTTCCCTCCATAAATGATTTTATTCTTATTCCCTCATTACTCCAGGATGCAAGTGAAGAAACTGCCTCAGATCCTTGCCTTACACCTGAAGCGCTTCAAGTACATGGAGCAGGTCCACCGCTACACTAAGCTGTCCTACCGCGTTGTATTCCCGCTGGAGCTCAGGCTCATGAACACGGTCAGTCCCTCCAGAAAATAGCTAAATTACATAAAGCATTGGCTAATAAACTTCACACGTAGTTTGCAATAGGAACCATTTTCTATTTTCGTTTACACAAGGTTACAATATACCTCACCTACCTTAATATTACAGACAACGTTGCTTCGTATTAAAGATACTATTAATATTACTGTAAACAGATCAAGGAATGATCAAAACAAAAGTCAGTGTGCTGTTTTTCTTTCCTGTTAAAGTTCTTTGTTAAATTCTAATCCCAACGCATGTTCTTTGTTGACAGTCTGATGATGCAACCAGCCCTGACAAGCTGTATGATTTGGTCTCTGTTGTCATCCACTGTGGAAGGTACAGCCAAGAAATCAACATTTGTCCTATATTTTTTTAGACAAGTCCAGAGGAGGTTTTTGTAGGCAATTTATCCTTTCATATTAACACACCTGCACCCGATTTCACGAAACTCTTCGTAACTTACGATGCATCGCAGCGATGCGACGCGTCGTATCTCTACGATGCGTCGCAGCTGCGACGCGTCCTGCGATCCATTTCACTAAACACGTCGTAAGTGCGACGCGTCATAGGTGTATTTATAGCACAATTCGTTGACTGTTTTATGTCTTTAGTCGGCATACAGTAAATAGTCGTCTGATATTCAACAAACAGTCGTTGGATCTCAGCTCGAAATTTGTTAAAACGTAAAACAAAATGGCGGCCGTGCGATGCAATTGGACAAGCTCTCATTGGACTGTATAGCTACTTTGAAATTTCAACTCTAAATATTCTGGTCTAATTCATAATTATTCAATGAATGTTCTATTTACAACTTTACACACATTGCCTCGGTATTATAATCTCGTTAATGTAATGTTTGTGGCATAAAACTGGCTTAGAAATTACTCTTCTTATTTTGCGATGACCACTAGACACGTCGTAACTTGCGACGTGTTTTAAGGCGTTGTCAAGGAACTTACGACACGTTCAACACATCGCAACTTTAGTGAAATGGAAGATACGACGCGTTGCGAGTTGCGACGTGTTACACGTCGTAACTTGAGTTGCGACGCGTCGCAGCGCTTCGTGAAATCGGGTGCAGATTCAGTTCAATATCCTCTTCCTTGATGCAGTTTTATTTTTTGGTCTTTTGGCAATTTAGGGCTAACTCCCTAGCATGATTTACTAGGAACAATACCCATCCTGGCAAATTCCAACACCATATGGGAAACTGCACACACATATTTCTGACTTTGATTCTGGAGGTGTGCCAACCCAATGTAAAAGACTGTCAGTTTAGGGGTACTGTACCCATCCTGACAGATTCTGTTCTATAATTGGTCACATGATGACCAGTCACGTGATGACCAGTCACATGATGACCAAATGGCAGGCGTCAATTTTGAATCATGTGACTTCCTTCGTGAATCTGATCGGTTAACATAAATGTCGCGTCCAGTGAAATCGGAGTGCCGCCCGCACACCTTTTTTGTGACATCGGATCTGTTGAAGTTAGATGCGAAAAAAATCCGTACGTCCCACGGCCCGATGATCCTGTGAACCGGTAAACTTGGGCATGTGCGATGGGCTTTACTCACGTCCTCCTTTTTAAGAAGCGTTCCTAATATGGCTCTACTTCCAAATCAGTTGAGTCTTGGTAGTTGTTTTGTGACACAATTCTCTGTGTTATTCTCCCTGCAGTGGGCCCAACAGAGGTCATTACATCACCATCGTCAAAAGCCATGGCTTCTGGCTGCTATTCGACGATGACCTTGTAGATGTGAGTACCGACATGTTGTCTTTCCCAAATTCTGTCTTGCTGTCAGTGTAATTGTGATGGGGTAGAGAAAGGTGATGTATGAGAAACCTTTACATGGTGAAATCAGCGGCTAGCAAGTTTGTATCATTTGAAAACTGACACTGATCATTTTCTAAAATGGTTGAAATTAATGGCAGTGTTTTAGATGGCAGTGTTCTGGTAGAATGCCATGGTCCAGTGGTTACGGTGTGTGACTCATGTACGATGGTGCGTGGGTTCGAACCCTGCCAGGAACATGGTGTTTGTGCCCTTTGGCAAGACACTGAACTACAATTGTCTCTCCACCCAGGAGTATGAATGGGTACATGTGAGGGTAGAGGACCGAATGTGCGCTGATATCGGCTGCCGCTCGGTCTCGTGAATGGGGGAATAATTGTAAAGTACTTTGAGATTGTTGATACAATGGAAAGCGCTAAATAAGCATTACAATTCACGTATTTATTACATTTTTGAGAAACAAGTAATTGTTTTTGTATGTACAAACCTTGGCTTTATCTGAACACTTGAACGCCACACAAGGCTTGTAAGCCAATTTCATGTGTCTGTGTGTGGCCTCTCCCAACAGAAAATTGACGTTTCTAACATCGAGGAGTTCTACGGACTTGCAACGGAGGTCCAAAAGACATCAGACTCGGGGTATATTCTCTTCTATCAAGCGAGAGATCTCTAGCTCAGATAGCAGGTTCACCCACGTCTTTGTATAAGGTATCCGTTTTATTACGTTCTGTTGTATAGGTCTGTCGAAAGGAAACGAAGGCTTTGAAATAAAGACAAAGCTCAAGATTTATTCAGGTTACAAGTACGGATTCTCTCCAGTACTTGAAGTATTCTGTAAGTTTCTGGCTGCGATTTTTTTGCAGTTGTCCAATTCAAAACATCAATTAACCCTAACTCTGCCAGACGGAACACAGTGCATCAGGTGGAAAAGCCTGGTGCACTTATGCATTCAGCTACCAACACCAGTGCATAAACGGCCGCTTCTGAGACAATGAGAGCTAATCCCATTGAACAATGCCACAGTTGTATCCTGCTGTGTTCGGGGACCACAGGCTCCGAGGCAATTTGGCCTTGAGACTTTTGACCTGATGGATCTTGCTGCACTGGGCAGGCTTGTCACTTAGACAAGTGTTGCATGTTGCTGCGTTTGGCAGGGTTTCTAGCCCAAATTCCCTGGAGGTTAGGGTTAAAGGGACATTACGGCCTGGAAAGCACCTAATTGGGCTACAAAATGCTTTTTAAACAAAATGATATTAATTGGAAACAGCATTTAAAAGTGGGACATAAATATCCACACAATCATCCTTTAAAAACTGGGCATTTTTGTGTTATTCTTGCAACAACCATGCGAGTTTGAATTTTGGGAGTCACAATTTTGACTCTCGAAAATGAAGCTGTGTGTATTAAATGACACACACACAACGTGTGTCTCTTTCGTCCTTGTGTAAGATTTCACATGATCACAAAATATTCTTTTGACAGAGAAAGTAGTATATTGCAATACTAGACCCCAAATCTGTCCAGGAATTTGGAAGAAAAAATTGACCATCCAAGCAGCTTTCCTACTGATGTGAAACAAATTTGCCATGCCTTTTCAAGAAACTGCCTCTCACCGCCAAGTATTTAGGTGCAGCAGGATATAGGGAATCATTTCTTAATGGCTATTAAAATTAGTAGTGGGATAAATAATCAAATATAAAATATTCTTCAATTATTATCTGATTTTATTATACAAAGCCTGAATAAATCCCCGTCATTTGATTGGTGGGTCGTTGATCACATGTCAGTGAATTATTCGCCCCAACCCGTGGCCCGGCCGCACTGCAGAAATAGAAGTTCTATTCCATGGTAAATAGAAGTTCCAATGCACGGTCACATGATTGGTGGCCTTGACCAATCAGACGACAAGGATTTATTCAGGTGTTGTATAAAACAAATAATGAATGTTTCACATTCGTGCAATGGAAATGCAAATTGCATTCGGTGACAGATGGAATGTTCCATGAAATTATTCTTACCATTCATTATTTGTATATTCTCTTATATATATTGTTAGTAAGGTCACAGTTTAACTTTTTCTAATGCACTTTTGTTGTATCCTTGAAAAAAAAGTGATATTTTTCTAAAGGCAACACACACAAATTCAAGAAAAGTTGTTTTCGTTTTTAAAATGATTTGACAAACTTAGAGTTGCCAAAGTTAGAGTGTATTATGAATTTAGATGAATATTGAGTAAATTTGTATATTTATCAAATTGTCAGAGAGATGTTAATATTTTGTATATTGTAAAATGGATTTATTGATTTGAATAATTGGGGGATACAATGTGGTTGGTTTCAAAATTGGATTTGTTTTTTAAGACAGGTTTCTACTCGACTGACATAATTGTACTTTCAATCCTAACCCTACCGGATCCTCAAAACGGCGAGATGGAGAGGATTTTTATAAAGAACAAGAGATGTAGTTTATTTAATCTGGTTCCACTAAAGATTTTTTTCAAGTGAAAAAAAACCAAGGATGTAGTGAAATTCAGACATAAGCGGGAAAAAAAGATTTGTGGTTTGTCTTTATTTGGAATGCAGCGAATCTGTACAACAAAAAAGCAGACAATTTTGACCACGGGCCTATAAACTAATTTATGTGAATGTTTTAATCAGTGTATCTGTTTATTCTGTCAAAACTACCCCATTGCAGTAAAAAGGCCTGTAAAATATTTGAAGACATGTTTCGTTAACCTCAATATGTTTCTTGCCGACATTTTTTGGAGGCACTTCTGAAAAAAAAAAGTATAAGCCCTAGTTTTAAAGGTATATCAGATACATCTTCGGAAATTGCCATTAGTAGTTCGTTTTTAATTCAGCGAAGCAGTGAATGGGTGCGCGCGCAAGCATTGACACGACGCACACCTGTGCACGGTTGCTATATTATTCCTCAGTTCAGTGCGTTTCATCGCGTAACTGCAATCGGCTGAATGAGAATGTGTACCGTAAGCTGATTTTGGGCGCAATTCAAAACATGGCTCAGCAACTTTTGAATTGAAATCGAGATCCTAGAATATTGTTTTCTCAGAATATACAGCATTCGCTGAGCTAAACCTTCATCAGGTTAGTTGTTAAGCACCCTTCGAAAAATAATGCACAAATGATAAATGATCTACTCTACTCTACCGCTAACTAAAACTAAACATTGTAACATGCATTGTGAGAAAACATGTTTAAATTCGTCAAGCACATTTTCAATTTCTTTTTTACTTCATTTTTAAAGTTCACACAGCAGAAGTTGCAAAAATGTATTTTCGTGCTTCAAAGCTGGATTTTACTTTGTCCACGTGTAAAGTCTTCTGCAATAAACTACTTGGTTGTACATGTTTTATTTTACTTAACAAATATGTCTGGGCTTTCCTGTAAAATGTTACTCTATTTGAAATTCTTTATAAGTAACTTTTGGTAACTTTTCTCATAACTAAAATGCACTTTGAGAAATTGATTGTGGGTCCCAATAATTTCTTTGTTTGTAATATTAACCAGTTCGCGTCGGAGGCCGTGTTAACACGCACTGGCTGTTTTTATACACAGGCACGGCTTCAGGTGACGTCTAAACAAGGTTATCCCTGTGTCTTTTGTACACACACACACACACAGTCCGTGAAGTCTGTGCAGGTGGACGTGTGTTGATCTTGAATCTATTATTGTATAATTTACGCTCCATTGCACACCCTGGAGTGTTGCAAAATATGAGGTTTGGCAAGAAATATCGTACAAATACTGTTGAAATGACTCTTGCAAATCAGTATTTGTGGCGTTTGGCTGTACATGTATATCAGAAGTTGGCTGCTATGTTTTGCCTTTTTCGAAAACCGGATTTTTTGGCAAATATAATCCCGGCGCGAACTGGTTAACTTATTAAATGTATATCCTTACACATGTTCCTTTTTGGGTGACCAGTATGTCATTTTCAGGAATGGAGTATTGGAAAAGTGTGTTTTATTTTCCTTTCAGTAGGTATTTTTTCATACATAAATTTGAAAGGTACTCGTTTTTTTCCTTCTGTTGTCATCAAACGTGATACAAACGTCAGATAGTGCAGATTTTCGCACTTGAAACATTTGCCTGCCACTCCCTGATGAAGGTCAACAGATGGCCCTTCAATCAGAGGCTACTTTAGCTACTTGGTCTTTTTTTAAAGATGTATAAATGCCGAGCATACATTTACTGGATCTTATTCAACAAAAATGCAACAGTATATTAATAAAAAATGTACAGACTTTAGAATATTATGTAAAACAGTGGTTTCTTTTTATTGTTTAAGTTCAGATAAAATCAGTCGTCTGCAGATTCAAGTCTTTTTAAGACTTGCATTGAATTTTGGGTTTTGTTTTTCCCTTTTTTTTTGTAATCCTGATAGAATTTTAAAATATTCGATCAAGTGCAGTTTTGAATAATCTAGTGCTAGATTATTTGGAAATCCCCAATAGACAGCCGTAATGTTTGAAAAGTACTCCGAAAAATTTTCCATTTCCATTCCAAAATTTTAATTCAGCCCATTGGCCCTATAATGATCGTGAGTCAACTTCTCATATAATGCATGCATATTTCAATAATTTGTCATAAGAGGTTTTTATTAGGTGAAGAAACACAATATTAGACAAGTAACAAAAACATCAGACCAGACATAATTGAATTCTCAATTATTTATTACTTTAATATTCAAATTGATGATAGAAAAACCTTTAAATTGGTCTTTGTGGGATTGGATTGAGAATTAGAAAAACACAATCTTGAACTTTAAATTGCCGGTGCAAGCTACAAACATGAAGCAGTTTACCACAGCTGAACAGCCATTCTTTGCTGTTAAATTTAAAACCTCCATTACTTTAGTCCAATCAGTGGCACTGTCCAGTACAAGTTTGGGGTAATAACTACAATTGCTACATTTTGCAAATCTTGTTAGTTTCATACAAGTCTATGAAACTGTATTTTGAACTCAAAAAAAATATGACAGAACCCTCAATTGGTCCGAAATTGATCTTTAAAAAATCTTGTTCCGATATTCTCATATTCCCCTTTAACTGCATTTTACAAGGCAACACATATCTTTAAAAGTGAAATACAGCAAAAGGATTATTTGAGAGAAAAAGAAAGAAAGCATAAAGAGAAGCATAAATAAGTTGTTAATATTTGCAACCAATACTTGACATCACCTCAAATTTAATAATTACCATAATAATCTACCTGTGCACAAAACACAATTAAAACACAAGAGAAGTGCCCATTCAAAAGAAATTGACATATAATTGACACATGTTGGAGGGGTCATAATTTAAAAAGTTGCAAGTTGGAGTACGTGAGTGGAAATTGCTGCGTGACAATGTTACACAAACCGAAACGAACGTCGGGGAGTATCATTCGCACAGTGCATGGGAGCATGCGACTTTGAATTACCCACGCTTTGTTCAGTCACTGTGCAGTCGATAGGGCCAATTACGGGCATGTGTGTTTGCGATTGGCAATTTCTCCTTGCGTAATATGTAAATTTGCAACTTTACAACCTGCATCATTTTTCATAAATCGTTGTCAAAATGTAGCTAACCAAATTCCCTAGTGGACCATATAAATGACATCCAAAGACGATCAAATTCAAATTATTACCCCTCCAATGAGTGCCGACTTTTTAGCGGTGTTTATTTATACATATGTGTATGCCTTTTTGCTATGAATAGTTGGCACCATGTCATGTGGCGTCCAACCCCCCACCCCCATCCCACCCACCCACCCACCCTTAACTTTATGCGCCCAAACATGGTTCCAATGTCCCTCCATGCAGTGACTGTGCCAGTCAAAGGACAAAACCAAATATGTTAGAGATACATGTACATTGTATAGTGTTCCACAAAAAGGCAAGTAGATTTTTTTCAAAAAAAAAATTCTTTGAGCATCTTGTGCAATCTGAACTCCAGATGTGTAAACTAGTGAGAGTTTGTGGTAGCACTATGTGCAGCATCTCTTTTGAGAAGATGTGAGGTTCTGTAAAGAACTGTTTGGCTGAGAAACTTGACATTCCAATTGTATGCTCTGATCGTCTTCAGCGCATACTGATCGGAACGTCGAGTTTCACGCAGACAACTGGTTCTTTTCAGAACCATACATCTTCTTAAAAGAGATTCTGCATATAGTGTTACCGCAAACTCTCACTACTTTATACTACCGCTATGCAAAGTTTGAAATCTTACTCCAGATGTGTAGTCAAGGCCACCACAAGTCAACCGCAGGTGAAGTCGCAAGTAACGTGGGATGAAAAATGACGGAGTACCTTTGTCATAGTTCATTCGAGTTTCTTGTGACTTGACAAGAGACTGGGGGACATGTGATTGAACTGACTACGCCTCTGCTCCAAACTACAGGGTTGTGCAAAAAGGTAATCCACTTTTGACAGCAATTTTCAGCTTCTTTTTGCACCACCCTGTATTTAAAAAATTAGGCAAAACTTAAGGTGCTAGCAGTTGCCTATATTCTCTTCGTACTGTATTCGTTGGGGAATGTAAAGACGTGTCTGCCATCGCCAGCTACCCTCGGTAGCAACCCCGCGCCGGGAACAACATTCCAATTCAGCGTCATTGTGATGTTTTCATGACCTCTGCAGGCAAAATACAAAAGTTTAATGAAAAATTAAAATTATAAATATACACTGCAGTGGGGAAAACATAACGTCAAAATAGATGGGTTTTTCACTCGCAAAGGGTTTTTCTTATCAGCTGACTATAGCCCACAACAGCTACAATCTTCCCATCTCATTACACAATGACAACCCTTGGTTCTAGACTTGTTTTCTTTAAGTTTATTTTTAGGCCATGACAAATACTTCATTTCCATTTACAATGTATTTGTCAAGTTTTCATTTTACAAAAAAATTGTCCACATTCCAATTTCAAGAAATATAGAAACCTCAGCAACTTTGATAAAATTCACCAGCATTCTTTCCTTTCGGAACAATACTCACTTTAAACCGTTGCCATCGTCATAAAAGGGATATTTCAGGTTCATATTTTTGAGGTCTAGATTCGCTTTGCCGCCTCGCACGATGATCTTATCCCATAGCACCACCTGGTTTAGTTTCTGAAAATTATGAAAATGAGAAAAGGCAAAAAAATTTAACTGATCAACCCTAACTCCCTAGCATGATTTAACCATACCCATCCTGGCAAATTCCAACACCATATGGGAAACTGCACACACATATTTCTGACTTTGATTCTGGAGGTGTGCCAACCCAATGTAAAAGACTGTCAGTTTAGGTATACTGTACCCATCCTGACAGATTCCAACAAAACAGGCCATTGGGATTTGATAGGTTGAGTTCTGTTAGGGTTAAAGAAATGAGTTTGGCCTCATGTTTATATTTCTTTCATCCTAAATGTTCATCCTATTTCCTTGTTCTAATGCTCTTTTTTGGGAGGGCAATATTTTTAGGGGAAATTTCAATTAGACTCGTGCAAAATACTGCATAAGATGTGTTTCTGAAATCTGCACTTGTGAGGAAAAAATGGAAATAAATGTCAATAGCTGAGAAAATTTGTCAATAAAAATTCTTACATTTTGTGGTGTTTTGTATTCCACCATGAGGTAAATAAATAGCTGCTTGGTGTTCCAACTGAACAGTGGATCAAGGTCAGAGGTCAGGTCAAAGGTTATATGGCCTCGGTCGACCTTCTCTCCATGCTGAGTGTAGGTGTTCTTCCTGTGGATACAAGTTCGTAGATTATTACTAGTATTAAAAGTATTATTATTAGTCATAATTTCAGTGATAAGAAAAAGGTGAACTGTTTCACTTTTTGAAGAAAAAAATTTTTGTGTTTTTTTTTCCTTTCATTTTCAAGTTTCATTAAATGAATTTAAATAATTATCCTGATCACACAGTCACAGTGAGGTTAAATTTACTTACCAAAAATACCCCTACTTTATTTTGCACCCCCTTCTCGATACATCGTTTCCCACTCCTTTGGCTTTTGGGTCATACCCCCCCCCCCCCCCCCCGGTTGGATCCGCCCACTGCACTGCAAAACAAGAACCATCAATTAACTGATCAAAGCCGTACTCACACCAGATGTTTTGCTGTTTCCACGTAAAATGGGGCAATATTGCTATCGAAGGCTGTCGTCAGAAAGCAGCAAAACGTCAGGGCTGCCAGTACGCTGAGCGTAAAGGCGAAAATTGTGTTAGCTCGCGATAAAACGGTGTTCATTTTGCACGATTTTCCGTGTTTTCCCCGATGCTAAATATTTTGGACCTGTTCCCTGTACGTACGGAATCTATATCGTTGTAATGCTGTCGCGGAACCAGTCTACGTGGTAGCGCAATGTGGCTTTATGCCATTGGTTGTAGCATGAGGGCGCTGTTTAGCAATAACGACTCATCAACATAAGCAGCTTTAATCTTTAACCAAAAAAAATGTACGCTTTGGTGAATTACGTAAAAAAAACAACTTTATTTTCATTTATACCGGATTTTGCAACGTCAGTTCAACAGAATATTTGTATTTATACACATGGATGCATCGCGGCTGTACAACCTTGCTTTATGCGAAGTTTTATTGTTGCAATACGAGGGCTAGGAGTAGGAGTCGAGGCTTCATAAATAAGTTGGATTGAATTGAATAATTATTTTATTTTATTTCGGAAAAAAGACCCTGTACTTTCGGAGCCCTGTGAAATTTAAAAGGAAACCCGGCCTTAATATTATTGTTGCTAAAATATTCATAAGCGTCATCTGAATTTGCATTATAAGTAAGGTAATAGACTATTGTATTGGAGGGATATTCAAATTTCAGCAAATGCACGTGGTGTTGCGCGCACAAAGCTGCTATTGTTTTTTAGCACAATGGCCATAATAAGCCACCACCTTTTTTGCATACACGGCATACACGCTGCAGTGGTGAAGTCAAAGATGGCTCCGAAATTGATGCTCAAATGTCCCGGAATCGTTGGCCTATTTCTCATCGAAATCAATCATCGCATTTACAAAAGTCCTTCCAATAAACTACCAAGATGGTCACTCAATTTTTTAAAAGGCCCATAGTTCCCTCTTGCCTCATGCGCGGAATTTTTTTTTGGGGGGGGGGCCGTTGGGAGTCATATTTCACCCGCAATCTTCTGAATTTGTAACTTAAAATGGTCTTTCAAAGCTTAAAATTAAACAATTTTTTTTTTGCTTCATAACATAATTATAATCAGTTATCCAGTAGCAGAAAATGGGGCCAGCGATTAGTCTTGACCGATCTGATTCGAGTTTGCTCAGTTGAAATCACGAAACAAGCCCATGAAGCCTAAGCCGGAAGGAAACAGAACCAAGGTTTGAAAAATACCTCATGGCCGCCCGGAAAATTTAGATTATATTAGGAAAAGATATTTTTTTAAATCTGCAACTGAGTTTTGCATATGTTGTCTTTGTTAAAGTCGGTTTGGAACAATGACGGATCACTTACTTCGTGAAGGGCAACCAGCATTGCGGTGCAGTGAAACTGCCAAGGCTTGAATCGAGGCTATCACCGCTGCTCGCGCGCCGAAAGCTTTGAATTTCTCGATCAATTCCACGTGTTTCCCTGGTACACAGCAACCTGTTAGCATTTATGTGCATCCGCCAGGTACCGGCCAACCTTACCCGGCCATGTTAAATTTTTCGCCCAGAATGAGGAGTTTCGACACGATTGGTCTTCGAATTTGGGAGAACATTTTACCGTGCGTAAATACTTCTTTGAGTCTTCAAATTATAGTAGTTTGACGAATTAATGGTCCGCTAACTTGGTGAGTGTAGAAGTAAACCTTGTTTAAAACTAATTTAGCCAAATTTTTTGATGCAAAAAATGCACCGTCACATTCGTGGAACCGTGTGCTTTGAAACTCCTGGGGGGGGGGGGGCGTGGTGTAAGACGGGGGGGGGGTTTGTTACTGGTTACTTGTGTTCTTATAATACTAAAGTTTTCAGTTCTCCCCACTCGAAGACATTGGGAAATATATCTTTGTTTCAGTTGAGTTCCCATTTGTTTTGAATTTTTGTTGGTTTAGGCCTACTTTTTTAATCACACAATTAAACGAGACTTGTTAAATTTTGATTTTCACATTTAGACTTAGTTTGTAGTTTATTTTTGCTTTAGAAGCATACTCACCCTCTTTATAGGCTAATCAGAAAGTGCTGCCTTTTTCAGATGTCTATTTTTCGTGAAATTTCCAAGTGAAATTTCCAAAGTTAAAGTTCCTACTTGTAGAGGAACTCATACCTTTTCGAAAAAACATTCTTTTATCCCGAAATCTTCATCCATCTGGCCAAAAGATGACATTCAGTCATCATCGCCCACGAAAATCGTCCCGAAATTTTTCCCCCATGCGATTTCAAATGGTGGCCGCATTGTAATGTGTGCATTAGGCGGGCGTGCTTGGGTAAGGTTATGAATATGCATTATTCAGTTCATGACCTCGTGTTTGTATGGCCAGCCGCACCGCGCGCCCGACAAACGTCATTAAATTCAGTGCATATTCATAAGTTGCCCAAGCGCGCCCGCATAATGCATACATTACAATGCGGCCGCCTTTTTGAAATCGCATGGAGGAAAAATTTCGGGACGATTTTTGTGGGCGATGATGACTGAATGTCGTCTTTTGGTCAGATGGATGAAGATTTTGGGATAAAGGAACGTTTTTTCAAAAAGGTATGGGTTCCTCTACGACTAGGAACCTTAACTTTGGAAATTTCTGTCCTGGATGAAAAGATAATCTCGATCAAAATCGGTAGCAAAATCGCTACATCAGAGTTCAGCGTGTAGGGGAGCATTGGCGGTCTGGCTGTACTACAGAGCTTGCGATAGTACTGTACGGCCAGACGCAGTCAGGCTAATGTTTGCGTATCAAAATTTCAACATGAAATTTCACAAAAATTAGACATCTGAAAAATGCAGCACTTTCTGATTAACCTATAAAGAGGGTGAGTATGCTTCTAAAGCAAAAATAAACTACAAACTAACCCTAAATGTGAAAATCAAAATTTGACAAAATTCGACATGTCTTTGTATGGTGGAAGTGTGGCCTTTATTTACGGAACAAAAATAACAAGGGGTTTGGATAGATATTGTATTATTTTGTAATTTGTAATTTCCCCACCCCCTAATTATGACTAGTGTCCCGCCCACAAAAGAGGGAGTTTGCTCAAATGTTGTGGTTTTCATGTAATTTGAGCTTTCATTTTTTTTTTAGCTTACTGCGAGAAGTCTTGATAAATGACTCTGCTTCTGTGTTTATCTTGCCATGTCCAAACCCCACCCACAAAAAGGTAGGGGAAAATGGCTATTCAACTGTGTACTCTTGTTTTATACCACAAGCCAACTGACTATCTGGTAAGCTTACAGTGACTTTTAGGTAGTAACCATTTGCTTGAGTATATGGACCTGCAATTTGCTGAGTTGCATCTCACCTGTGAAACGCTGGAGCTAGTCATTGCACTGCAGCCACAGTTGAGACAAGACTTTCCCTTACTCCCCATGGTGATTCCTGACTGGCTCATCACCGTACATTCCTCCCATATATCCCCACCTTCCATCCCACCGTCCAACCCACCGTCCAACCCACCCTTCATCCCCTTTCTATCATCATTTGCACGCACAGGTCCATTTCTGTCTCTCTTTCCTCTCTACACCTACTCTTTCCTTTTGTCACTTGCACGCACCGTTTCATTTCTATCTTCCTTTTCTCTTCCTCTTTCCTCTGTTTCCCTCCTGTCCATCTCTCGCACGCACCTTCTAATTTCTGCCCGTCCCCTTCTTCCTCTCTTTACTAACATGGGATCATGACAGCTACCTTCCCGGTGGTGATCCTGTTAAGGGAAGCTTTCCTGCTAAAGGGAAATTTCCTGAACTAAAGCTGTCAAATAGGGGATGTTAGTACACTGGATCATTTTGAACGATTATCAGCTTTAATATCCCTTTATAATGGAGATAATGATGATAATTTCATGTTTCCTTCATGCAATTTTGTATTGAGACAAGAGAAAGTTGCCAAATTTGAAATACACTTGAAAAACATTCAGCTTGCTCCAGTACACTGTTTGTGTGTGCCCTCTATCTATGAGACCGATCCATTACAGTACACATGTCACGTGAGTGTTACTGAGTTTTCCACCAGCCCTAGCGCAGCATGAAGAAATTGTTTTGCACTACAAAAAGCGTGCAAAATAATCATCTCTTGTAAGGATTTTGACTTCAGAGACAGAGGCCTCATTGCCGACCAACGACTCGGCAAGGATTCATGGCGGGCTAGGACCACAGCGGAGTGCTTGAAGATGACAAACCTGGTGAGAGTGAGACGGCTGTTTTGAAAATCAACCGCCATGACCACACATCCATGACTACCACGTTCACTGCACTCAAGTTTTACATGCACGGGAAAACCATTGAACTGAGATTTGACTGGTCTTTACTTTCAAAACTCAAACTTAGTTGCTCCATGAGTTGCTTGCGGTTCACTCCATCTTGAACTTGAATTACAAAGATGATGTTGATGTTCCTTGTACATGTTGGAGTTCAGACTGTTTGGACAATTTGGGAGGCCGCTGCTTGAACTTCTAGTAGCAGTCTGCAGTACTTCTACTTCTACTCTGGTACTCGGTAGAATTCACAAGACTGGATGTAACATTGAGGGACTTCTCGACCATGAGCGGTGCAGGAGGTACATACAACCTGCAACTTAAAGCTTCAGCACTTTATGTGAACAATGCCATAGCTTCCTTGTGGGAAGCTGTATCTGGACAGATGCTGTCTACATAGATGGTACCTATTGATCTTCTGCCATGGGAACCAAGGTGCAGACAGGCAGTTCAGGATGTCTGTGAGGGATGAGGCACCATCCTGAGGTCTTATCTGGCTTCTCTCAGGATGATTGAGAGTTCCAAACTGGTGAGTGTGTCAATGAATTCTTTGTAATAAACATTTATCAATAAGACAAAAATCAGAAAACTTGTTGGACCGAAGAATCATTGTCTTGCTGTTTTATTATGTCCACAAATGAAAATTTTGATATCGGACTTTCTTATTAAAATGGTGTCTCTGATCCCTTGTGAACTTTCCCTGGTGATCTAAATGAGGACACACTCTCAATAAAAAATTATGATTAGCAAATTAATGAAGTTTGAATGTTTGTTTTAAATCTCAGAAGAGACTGATCTTTGCAAACCATGCTGAGGATGGATTTGACCAGACCAGTGCCTAGACTAGGCAGGACAGGCTGGATGACCATCACCATGGTGACTGGGATGACCTTAAGGGTGAGTCAAACCAAGAATGCAACCTGCTCCATCAAAACTCATCACAATGTGCACCAAACAACCTCCTTTGTAAATGACCATAATTCTGTGACTTGATTCTTGTGAATTGGAGTTTTGTCCTCAACAGTCCGACTGGGAGAACTTTGACATAAACGTGTCGGCATCCTGGACGATACATTGTAATTTGAAGAAGAAAGAGAAATGAAAATAATTTCTCAACAATGATCATGACAGTCATTTCTGAAACACAGAGGAATTAAAAGTTCCCCTTATTAAATGCTTACTGTGTGATTTGATATACATAAATGTTATCAAACCAGAATTGTATTTGTGTGAACCGTCAAAGAGAAATGCAATATTAAGATTGAATTATTTGCATTAAGTGTCCAGTGACTTTCATAGTGGTTTGCAAACAGATAAAACTGTCACATTGATATTAAATTCAAGGCTTCTTTTGTTGCAAACCTCTTACAGTATGGTGCACATGTTCATAATTTGATGGAGCAGGTTTTATGTTTCATATGAGTGATTTAAGGGAAAAGTTACTATGAATTGAAGCATTTTTCTCCAAACTATTTAAAGGCATATAGGATCATTTGCATTTGTCCCCAAATTAGCCTCCCACATTATCATAAAATACTTACTGGGACTAATTAGCGATAGTAATGATACTAAACACCCCATAAAATTATCGTGTCTGACATGCTGTCATTTCAAAAATATCAAGAAATGTAGGTGATTTCCAACAATCACTTATTTGCATGGTTTTTTGGAATACAAAGTGCTGACGAAACACAATCAATAAGTCATGCTTGGTTTTTCACTGTTTTCTTACAAAGTGTACTATTCACTGAACTGAAACTTCAACAAATTAGGTTTTGAACACTCTTCTTTTGATTCTGAGTGATGTTATTATTGGATAAAGAAAATGCACAAACGGCAAATGATCCTATATATGCTTTTAACTGTTGCCATATAGTTTTCCGTGGCAAATGGTACACACATATGCCTACTCTATCATTGGTTGCTGGAAAAGATTGGTTTTCATTCATTTCATTTCCTACTGATTTCATTTTGTTTTCAAAATTCATGAGTTTGTTTACCTGATATCATTTGGTTCTGAAATCTTAATATGTGAACATTATTTTTTTCTGAGCATGTAAAATGTTTCTGTCACTGCATAATATGCCACAGAAAAAACAAATTTTACCTTTCTTTAATCATTGATGGAAAAATTTAGACACTTCAATCTCTGAGCTGCCTGTTTTGATAAGGGTTGAATATTTTGGTATAGGAAAAATCATTGTAACTATTAACTTTGATATTGAAGATCCTTCTCTGACAAAACGACGTGAAAATGTTTCTTGTTTTTGCAAATGATTGAGATTGATGATACATTTGAGAAAGCCATGCTGTTATGTTAGTGAATTGTAGGTGCCAGTCTAGATCAGGATAACATGTAGCTGACAATTAGTTCCAAAAATTGTTGCTCTCCTTTTAAATCTATTGCTAACTTCTGGCTTCTTTTCTAAATACTCAAAAATAATTTCATAAATTCCTCACCCTATCTACATGTTCCTGCCCTTTTTCTCCACGTTTGCCAGACTTTTAGTCCCTAACCATCAGCTGAAACAACTTTTTAAAATCCTCTGCATATTACAGTGTTGCTATTCTACTCTTTGGAGTTTTTAAAAATCCCATCTTGCTATCATAGAAATACAACCAAAGCTAAGCCAAACTCAATCTTTTATTTTGTAAAGCTGAATCTGAATAAAAAAATCCTCTGCCTGTATTTCCTCTGCTAAACTATAGTCCTTTCTTCATCATATTGCAACACAACAACCAAAAACTCAACTTTTATCACAAGCAACTATTCATGTGCAAAACTTTGCACTTACATTGTCTAACCAGAGGGTGTCTTGGGAGCTCTCAGAAAGAAAATTAAAGGCCATTCAAGCACAATCATTGGTCATAATTTTCCTAATGTTAATTGAAGGTAATTGTAAAAATCTTTTAGCACTTCTCTGGATATGAAGGGGCTTTGTCAATCGCGTGGATCACAAAATATGAATGATTTAAAGTTTGACAAATGATCTACTTTAGCTAAGAATACCAAAAACCAAATGATGTACAGCCAAAGTCTTCATTTTGGTTTGCCATGTCTCAAAAGTCCTGGTTATTTAAATTAATGTTAGTAGTTGGTGCATGCTGTTAATTACAAAGTCCCTTTAACTCATGGCAAGTACATTGCTAGGGGCGTTCGCGTAGTTTGTCCGTCTTGTGCACATAATTTTTATTACTGAATAATATATCAGTGGTCGTTCATATTGTGGCATACATGGTCATGTAAGCTGCTTGCTAGCCATCTCTGAGAGTCATCCCCTCCCTTCCTTTTGGGCAACCATTTCTTTGGTACTCTGCCCTCAGTATCTATTCTTTATTCATCTGTCTTACAGACACTTTTGCCTCCCATTCTTTTCTGATTTTATTTCAATTCAACAGGCACATTTACTTCCATTTAAAGCAGAGTAAAAGAACAGTGAGAACAATAAGTTAAAGATGGAGGCATTCTTTTAAAATCCGAAGCTTATAGGGGCATGCCTTACATAAGTGCATTGGTTACCAATGTGTGTAAGGTTTTTCATTTGTATTGTTTTGATTATTATTATCGAACAATAGTTTAATGACTTTCTGTCTTCATATTCTGATCGAAGTAATTGCAGTTATTACAATTTCCCTCTGTTTGCTGTTATTGCAGTTAACAATTTGCTATACATGTTCATCTCCATACACATTCTTCTTTGTTCTTCTGCCTTGTGTATACTTCTCAGTCATTTTCTAGACTAAACAGAAGCCAACCTCTACACCTTGCAATTTCTGTCCTATCTATTATTTCCTCATCCTGTTCTCCCCTCCAAAGAAATGAATGCATCATGCTATTTTGAACAAATGTATATGAAGTGGATTGCGGTGTCCACTCCCGATCGGACTCTTTAAATGAAACAAACAATCTTCGTTTTTAAAATTGACAGGCATTTAGGGAGATAAAGATTTATCAACCATGTAAGAAACTCTCACCCTCCAAAATGTTCCACTAATGTTCAAATGAAGGATACCCAGCGCCTCAATCCTTCAAGTTCATCAGACAGTCCTGCCTCAAACAATCCATTCATTCTCAATCCTCCAAAATCCTCCTTCTTTTCAAACACTGACTATTCATCCTCAGTCCTACAAAATCCTCAAACACCATTCATCCTCAATCCTCCAAAAATTCTCCAAAACCACCAAGAGGATTAAAAGTTGTTTCCAAAGTGAAATTTGAGGCAAAAGTAAACAAATCTACAAGTTATTGTACTGATGAATAAGCAAGCTTTATTGTCATAGGCATGAATCACAAAAATGTGGATTAATCACAGTTTTGAAGACTGCTGATGTTGTGACTTGTAGTTAGTTACTGATTGGACTTGCATCAAAATTTAGTTTACTTCAGTGATACTTTAATAACTCAGCTTGAGGAAATTTTGTTTCCTTGTCGGTCAGCTTCAATCGATTTTTAACATTTGCCGTGTTAAATTGAGAGAATAATTTTTATCAATTTTAATTTTGTTGAAACATTAAAGTTGCATGTCCCGTGCTGTTTTGAGTTTATCCCTAAACACATGTAGAGTACTTTTTTAGAGTGCATTTTTTTTAATAGTAATCTAAGTTATTAACTTTTGAACGAGAAATGAATCGAAAAATTGGTCCATGGCTGGTTTGATGATTAATTATTACTTTAAGAATTTCAAATACTTATGGCCGTACAATATAATTCCATTCTAGTTGGGTAGGCTGGTTTCTGCCCCATGATCAGTGTTGATAATGTTAGGACCAGGTTCTGGTGGTTTTTTTGGGTGGTTTTTTTTTTGGCCCTTATTAAACCTTTTTGAGGGTTGCAGATGCCCCACAAAAAAAGGAGTTTGTTGGATGGAATAAAAAATACAAAATGAACATTTATTAAGAAATAAATTGAATCTATTGAAGAGCACAGGGAATGCAACTTCAAATTTTGATCCAAAAAAGTTCTCAATCTCCAGACATCAATTATCACTAAGCAAAAACCTAGTGTAATTAGACAATTATTAGTCCAAGTAAGTTTTCTAGTCTCTAAAACTTACTGTGCTAAGAGGTAATGATAGAAACTTTAAATACCAACTCCTATATATATATGTATCAAAAAAAATTCTTAATTTGGTGGCATAGCCACTAACAATTTCACTACTTTTGCATGCAAATGTTTGTAAACACATGCACTTTGAATATGTAGAAAGAACATTAGATTTTCTTTCAATTGAAAGGTTTTTTGGCAAACCTCAGTGGTTATAAGAACTTTTGAACACATGCAAAAATTATTTGAACTGGACTTTATCATTCCCCTCAATATGCATCTGAAGGTTTAATTAGATAAAAACAATTAAAAATAGCATAAAGAAACACCCCATAAATATAAAACCAGAAAGTGCAGTGGGTTAGGCCTATAAGGCCAATAATATAATTGTGTGTTTATTGTAACCCAACTGAGATGAATTTTTTTCAGCCAAATTGCCAACTTCAAACTGTTTATTTCCACATTTTGCCAAAAAAAATAAGGCGTATTTAAACATAAAAAAGTCTTTCCTTTGAGAGTCTTTTTGTATGTTATTGGTTGATAAACCATTTAATGGCTTCTTAAAGTAAACATATTAAGTATAAATGACGGACAGAAAAATGTTTAAAAAAAAGGTACGAAATACAATTATTTCCTACCTGGATAGTTATTAGGGTGTTACCTTAAACACACAATTGTTTTCAGCTCAATTACATTTGATTTGAAAGTGCCATGGTGTTTATTTCGCCACTAATAGCAACACCTACTATTTTATAAGGTTAAGGATGAAATAAAAACTTGTTTTGAAACATAAATGAGTTTATACTTTGCCACCAATAGCGACACTTACTGTTTTATGAGGTTGATGATGACAAAACTAAAAACTTATTTTGAAACATAAGTGAGTTTATAAACTGATTTATCTCAATTCCCCAGCGACATAAGTTAATCACTAATTACAAAAGTTGGTCTCTGATTTGCACAGTTGATCACTGATGGAGAAGGGTATTGTGTTTGAGTCAAAGATTATATTTCCTTACAAATAAAGTTATTGTGCAAGATAATGTTGATGAAGTAAGATAACGCTTCCACTATTGGAAGTCTATTTTGAGGACGGTAGTCAGTATTTGTGACAAAGTAGATGCTGATGTCAGTCAGTTACGGAGAAAGGATAAACTTGTTGTCACTTATTGAGACTGTTTCACTGACGGAAGGTTTTCACTAATTTGATATGTGATTCGTGAGTTAAGAGAGCAGTCACTAATGCAAAACTTGCAAATGAAATTAAGTATTTGATAATTACAGATTAAGATCATTGTTGAGCAATGATTAGAAGTTGATCTCTTGTGGAAAAGCAGTGCTTGGTAACGGATAAAGAGGTTGATCACTGAATTTCAAATGAACTGATCATAAATTGACCAGTGATGAGGGTGATGGTTTGTGGAGAGCATTGCTTTGGAATCACAGTTTGGAAACTTTACTGGTCAGGGAAGCCAGTGCCAAATGGCAGTGGAACACTGTCTGAAACATCAGCATTGAGAAAATGTTGATGTTTGTCATTTGTAGCGGCAGATAATTGTAATTGCTGGAGGAATCTGATGAGTTGTTAAGCTTCCCTCTCTCTGTCTGGCATTCTCAACAAAGCCAGCCCAGCAGTCAAAATAAATCAAATGACTGGTTTTTAACAGTTGTGTTCCCTGCTCTAAAGCAAGATTGACTGGCAGTGATTGTTATGAAATCTAATACAGCTATGCTTCGACTGCAGGAGATTGATCGGCCAGCTGTGCCTATTCAGTTACCTGATTTTGTCTGTTGATGGAATTTGACTGTCACAGTGCCTATACGAAATAATGATCTGACTGTTGGTGACTAGCCTGTGTAAAAGGCATGGCAGGGGAACAGAATCAAATTTTGACTGTCTGTGTCTGGTCAACAAAAGGAGGGTTTAGTGAGAAGATTATCCATCCAAAAAATGGAAAAAAAATACTTTATCATTTTGAAACATCACAGATCATAGATATTGATGTTGAACATGTTTGTACCATCGTCAATATGAAATAATGATCATTCGTACTGAATCATTACTAATGATGAAAAGTAGCAGAATGTCACAACAGCTAGAAGTCAACAGTGGACTGACCAAGAGCAGATAAAATGGATTGATTGTGGAGAAGGTGGATTGCTGTTTGTAATCATTGTTACTGGTCTGGATGATTACCAGAAAAGTTTGTCAGGGAAGATACAATTGATTTCTGGTGCTGCAGAATTGTGAAAGCTGATCAGTTACAAGAAAGGTTCATCTCTGGAGAATTTGACATTCCAGAAGTTGTTAGAAACAGAGGGGTCGTGTCGACCATTGAGGAGAGACTGTCAATCATTGTCGTTGATCCTGCATTTCTCAAAATCTACCCTTAGAACATAAAGGAAATATCTGCAAAGATATTTAAGAAGACTTTTCTGAAGCTGTTCATGATACTTGTTGTGGTTGGTTCTTGGTCGTTCTGAGTATTTCGTTATAGGAGGCGCCTGATCCTTGGAAAAACCTCACATCAGGGTGTTGCCTAGGTAATTATTACCTTGGTAACTGGAGATGGCGTAACCCCATACTGCGGTTTGGGAGCCCAGTTGGCATAGTGATAGGGCCAGTATTGAAATTAAAATGCTGCTATGATTGTAACATTACAATTTGGGGTTTGAGTGGTCAAAAAGTCTGAAGTTGACACTTTTTAGGAGCTAGTTGTTTCTCTTAAAGATGCGCTGGTCTTTGATTAAACCTAAATGCGGTATTTTTTTATGCTAGGGTACATGTATTTTATGTTAATCGGGTGTGTGAACAATCATTAAAATTTGATGAAGTTGGATTGTTAACACTTTATCAAAACTTTGAATTTTCACACAATCATAACAACAAATACTACCTAGACATACCAATAGTTCTCAGGTTGTTGTAAAACATTGTTGACTGCCAATAACTTAAGTATTTTATTGTAACTAAAGGTTGATAAGCTAACTAATTCAGCTTGCATTATACTTAAGGTTTTCATGTACATGTTTGGAATTGATGGGGCAGGGTCTTGTAAAAACATCCTGCCATCAGCTAAAAAAATTTATATTTTGACATGAGAATTTGTCAATCTGTTATATTTTCTTTCCTGTATTTGAAGTGTTTGTTTCCAAAATGCGATATTCGCCATTTTGTTCCCATTTGGAATGCTGCCCTCTCCTGGCAGCCCAAAGTCAGTTTTCATGGCTGTTATATAGTCAAACACAATTCATAACAGTATTTTGGGGAAAAAAAGAAGTTTGGGAACAGCTTACATTAATAATATTTATCTAAAGTTTCATAACCTTGCAAATTTTTCACTCAAATGGACATATTTCGTGTTTTGGAAATAAACTATTTATTAATTCTTTCCATATTCTTAGCACTGTTTGCTTAGTGTGCCTGCGGTTCAGTGGGGGAACTTGGGCTTAAAGGGAAGGTGCAACATTTGCAACCATCAAAAAAGAAAATGATCAAATTACCACGAAATACCCTACTGCACTGTTAGGGAATGACAGTCTTAAAGCATCCCGTAAAATCGTGGCTCTTGGTGTGCCAACATTTTCAAGAAAACTTCCATTTTTCCAACGTTGGTCGGCTGACCAGCATTTGAGAAAACTGGCTTTTTGCAAAAACTGCTCCTTGTTTTTAGTTATCCCGCATTTTCTTTTCAGTTGATTACACACCTGTTATGGGGTACAAGCAAATGTTGTACATTCCCTTTATCTTCTACTTGAATTACTACTCGTGGAATTTCTGAATATGCAAAAATAACTGGGCTGTACTTTAGGTTTTTAATACAAAAGTTGTATTTTGCGTGATAAATATTGATGTCTGGATTTTGAAAGTGTTAGTTGAGAGAATATAAAGCATTCTCATTAACCAGGCATGCAGCTTATACTCAGATCCACTGATTTCCTCGTTTTTTTTACTTCTCATGAATGCCATTACTGTAAATATAAAAACACTGTACAAAGTGTTGTGTGGTTTGGAATTTCCTCATTTTTCCTCAAATTCCCAGTTGCATGCCTGGTTAACTGTAAGATTTTGTGAAAAGAATATTTTTTTAAATTGCGCTTTTTTTGTGGGGGGGGGTAACTTTTTTATGGATAGTCATCACTAAGAATATAATTTTGATGCAGTCCTTAACTTAGTCAACTTAATGATGTACATCTAGTATCAGTCTTCAACGGTACTGGTAAATCCACATGGTCATGCGTGGCTTCTTTGCCAAATCAAGAATATCTTTGCATAAATGGTTCTGAAACTGTGTCTGTCTAAAGACTTGCTTGATTGTAACTACCATCATCAAAGACCAATCATGTCCTGTCCCTTGCTCTCCCCCTTTTCCCTTCAAGTTATTCCTGAGATCCAAGCCTGGCACACTACGACTAAATCAGTAATGTTTCATGAACATAGAAAAGTATTGAATTTTGGCTTCTCAAAGTACCATACTTTTTATCACTCTGTCAGTAAAGCATTTGTCTTTTTTTACCAAACAAACAAAATCTTATTTTAATTTTGATTAAAATCCTGGGTTCATTTTCCCTCTTTGAAAATAACAGTCTGCACTGTGGTGAATTGCAACCAAAATGAGCTACATGTATGTGTGTACTTGTATGTGTGTACTACATGTATTGTGTCTATAATGTCTTTAGTCAAATTGTGTCTATAATGTCTTTAGTCAAATTGCTCGTGACATTAGAGAGGGCGTCTTCAAACGGCTGGTTTTGACCCTTGACCTTTTGATTGAAATTATTATTTCTCTCATACAATGAACTTTCTAAAAATTTATTTCAAATTCATGAAATGGATATCTTACACCCAATATTTTTTTCAAATAAATTACAGAAAATCAGATGTGGTGCTAAGAATAATCGTGGCTCTTAATTAAAAACCCAAAATGAATGTCATTATTCCCTTGACTTCATCCTTAACTGTAGATCTCAGGCTTAATATCATCATGACTAGGCCTACTTGATGTGAATTTCTTCACAATTTCCTGCCGACATGCATGTTTTTGCAATACTTCTTGTGCAATTAAATTAAAAAAATCTTTGCCACGATTAGACAGTGTTAAAACCAGCCGTTTGACGTGCAAGTATTGTAACTTGATCTAAATCTAATTTCAATGTTCAGGACACTCTGATGGCTCATAATTTGTTTTCCCTCATCAGGTGACTGATCACATGACTGAGATACTGAGTTCTGGTGGAGGTTTCCTTGCGTCTCATTTGGAAGACTGCTGACAGGACTTGGCTGGACTGGATCAAGTGGCTGCTGTTGGAGCAAACTTTGAGCAAATCCTTGGCAATGAGAGGTCCCAATCCAATCATACAAGATAATATTCCGAGTCTAAAAAGTTAAATGAAAGAGAAAAACCAGACAAGAATAAATCACTCTTTTCAATTGTGAAAAGTTCACAGTAGAACCATGTAACAAAACTGTTTTGTGAGCTTGTGAGGCTCTTCACCATGCAATCCTTCAAATTTATCTCAAATTTTCCAAATCTAGATTATTTGCATTTGTGGGTCAGTACTTGATTGCCAAGGATTTGCTATTATTATTGATTATTATAAATTAGGTGTCCAGGCACATGTCACAAAAGTCTGAAATGTTTCAAAATTAGCAAGAATAATCACATTGAAACCGACACCCCCAGTTTAAAGTTTTTTTTGTTAAGACAAGTTTGAACTTGTGAAAAAGTACAAACCTTATTTGGAGTTTTTTGTCTTGACGTGAATAAGACACGCATTATCTCTGATGCTGTCTAGACTTTTCATGTTTTACTCAAGAGTGTTTGTAGCTCACAAAGAAGGTCTAAAACTTGTTATACCAAACTCCCTTAAAAGTCACTTTGATTTTCACAAAATTAGACAAGTAACTGAAAAGTTAGATAATGTTAACTATGCTCCCAGACGAATTTGTTGACATGTGCCTGGGCTGTTGTCTTTAACTGAAAAAAAGTTAACTAGACAGACAATAAAAGCAATATTACAATTGTATAGATCTACAATGGCACATTATAAAGATTGATCAACTTAAATTGATCAATATGGCAGTGTTTATAACTGTTAAATTGTAAATAGAGATAAAAGTACAGATTATATTAATAACACATTAATATTTGAATGCTTATATAATGATGTTCTGTTTGATCTCTGCCATTTTACTCTTTTTACTGCTGGCGTTTTGAGAATTTTGGATAGCAGTGATACCTTTAGTTAAAATATTGGTTACTTTGAAATCGTTAAATACTTTGTTGATTCCATAAACTGTCAAGAATCTGACCAGACATTTCAGAGAAAAAAAAGTTATATAAATGAGAGAAAAAAAATACCAATTTTATTGAGGTAAAAAGAACATAACATTTTTTTTATGCCATTAGTTACAAATTGAATTTATTTGACATGGTTATTTATGTAAGGTAATATATTATATAATGTGCCATTGTAGATTCATTTGTTCCTTACATTAAAGTGAGGTTTTCTTTGGTGTGATGGTGTGTTTCTTTTGGACATATCTGCTGTCTGCTTTTACACGTTTGCAGCATAGAAGATTGCTATGATATCTTGTTAGATAAATTCATTTTTTTATTCTATGATTCAAAATGCTAGTTGGGCTAACTTGACAATTTTCTGCGGAATAGTTCAATTTGACCTGTTTTAGTTTTACGCTGTTTGGATTGAGGTATTTAATTAGAGGAAAATAACAATTTGGTGTGTCTATTAAAACTCGAATAATTTTTGCATATGATTGTGAGAAGGAAAAAAGTAATTTAAGACTTGCTGCAAATTTGGTCTAAGTAGACAGCAGATATGCCCTTTGGACTTTAGTGAGATGGGGGGGGGTCCAACTGAAGTTAACTAAAAACTAATGAATGGCGCCCTCTTGTGTTTGGTCTAACTAAATTTTTGCTGAAAGATGCACTTTTAAAAACTGAATGTCGCCCTCTTGTGACCCCTTATCTTACAAACAATTTAGAAACGATACTAAACAATTTTTGAGGTTAAATTGAACTTGACACGAGGGCGTCGTTTACAATTATCATTTTTAGTTGAAATAAACTGAACACAAGAGGGCGCCTTTCATTGCAACTAAATGTATAAAGTTAAAATCGCATTTTGCAGAAGAGGGCACCATTTATACTCTACTTGTTTTTTTTAAATTGATATAAAAATTAGGGGCGCCCTCTTGTGTAAAGCGTAATTTTTAACTTCATAAAATAAATGCTGTGTGGGGTGCCCTCTTGTGTCATTTTTAATGAAAACTTGTCATTTTAATTGCTATGAAAATAAACTTGTACAGAGACATGGCAATTTGTATTCGTTATTTATTTGAACTTGAACTTAGACTTGAACTTGGACTTGAACTTGAACTTGCCAAAAAAAAAGCCCAACACATACAAGTCCCCCCGAGGCATGCACACATGGTGTTCCCCGCCCACAGACACCGACAAGTCCAGCGAGTCGCCCGCTATCCACATCGACTCATGATCAGTTGATCTTAGTGCGCACTAACTCCCCAAACTTGCAAGTCCAAATAATCGCAAATGACTTAGTTAACTCCAACATGATAAGGATCCTTATGAACTTTAAACAATCAATTTACTTTTCTGACAAAGTCGATGCCTTATTAACCATTTTATTTACTAAGTATTGCAATGGAAATTATATACCAACTATCACTCCAAAAATTGCCCAAGTAGAGATCTCTCTCACATCTACTTATGATTGTCTCACTCAACATTTCCGTTGTTCGCTGTTGCATCATGTTTCTGATCCATTTAAATGAAATGCAATACAAACAGGCTACAATTTGCCAGCTTTCTCCGATATTTCCAACGCAATAAGATTTTAGGACATTTATCTCTGCTACCATTTACGTAAATAACTTCCACGATATAACTCTGAAATCTCCCTGCCGTTTAATCACATCAACATGTACAGTAATCAGTTCATCTCATGAGTGTGTCATTTCAAAATGCATATTATTCGTAAGATTTTCACAAGAACTTGTAAGTATATATTTGGTTTTGACAGACATGCACGTTTAACTTGAACTGGCAAAGACCAAAAAACCAATTCAGGACAAGTTTAACAGGAGGCTGACGTAACCTTTTAAGAGAAGGTAACAGTATTATCGTCAAATTTGATCTTCAAGCTCTAAAGCCTTGCCAATTTTGGAAAGCTTCTTTGTACTTGGGTAGTAAGAACATGTACATGCTGTACATGTACATGATATGCATGCTATGTACATGTACATGTACATGTACAAGTACATGCTGTACATGTACATCACATTTCCATCAGATATATTTGACCAAATAAAAGGCATCGTTTTCTGGCAGCACTTACACTAGTTTTAAAAACGTCAGATTTTGCAGACAAGATATAGTTGTGCCAGGTAAATTCAAGTAATTACACCAATGTATTTGAACTTCAATTTAATTAAATAGTTCAATTTGCACATTTGTATTTACCAAAGTTTTCTTGGTAGGATTTACAGGTTTTAAGAAGTGAGATATTTCAGCCAAAACTTCAACCAACATTTAGGTCGGACAAGTCCAATTTCAAAGCAACTTGTTTCTTTATCTACTTTGTACTCAGAAAAACAGAATTTTGGTTATTGTTTTAGCACATTTTCCGCTTATTTTTCTCTCCTTTTTTTGACAAAGTTTGCGTACATTTTGTACAATAAAGAGTCAATTTTCGACATTTCTCAAACAGTCCTGATAAATATGGGCAAGTACACCAAAACGGAATATATTTTCTTTGTGCCATCATAAATGTCTTCAAGACAACTGTCTTTAATTTGTGCACTTGATGTACATAATGTACATACATGTATGTAACAATCTAAAACAACCCACACATTTTGATTGGGAGTTTTACGAGAGAGAAATTGGTTGGACTGAAACACATTCACAATTTTTTCTTGTGGATTTCTTTGGATTTCACACAGTATTTCAATACTGAGTGATCACTTTCATTTCTACCGTCATCTGGCCAAACTCTTCACAAATCTGTTTGTTTTTTCAAACTGACAATAGGCAAACCAAATCAACACACATTTTGTGCACGGAATGATTGCTAGCCTATAATGTCACATTCTTTGAAGCCGAACGCCAGCCTCAAACCAATTAGACTTTTGTCCAAGAATATTTTTGGATATTTTTTGGAGGGGGAGTATTTTTTTACCCCCCAATTTTCAACCCGATGTGCCTTTCTGAAGAACCATGCTATTTCCTGGTTAATGTGCAGTGGCGTAGCTCATTGGGATGGGAGGGGCCTTCTAACATTTGGAGGGGGCTGTCTGTCCAATTGGACAAACTGGGATCTATCTCAATTCCATGCTCGGCCCATAATTTGGCCAACTCAGATGGGCCCATAAAAATGAAGCCACAAACATGGCGACCAGCCATGTACATTCAAATGATAATGTCGAATTACATGTTGGCCCCACATGGACAATTGCATGGGCTTCAATTTGCCCCCTCCTGTTTTCTTGTGGCCCCTCCTTCATTCTAGCTACGCCACTGTTGATGTGGTGGCAATCTGCCCCTCAGCATCCTCAGAAGCTGTGACATCATCATGACACAGGGACAGCCTTGTCCCGCCATGGCCATCCATGGTCAAGTTTAATTGAAGCTTTCATTAATTCATGCACTGTACAATGACAACATACATCCTCATCTGTTTTGCTTGCTAAACCCACATGTGTATCATGGCATTCGGAGTAAACATACAGGGCGAGTCAAAAAGAAAGTGACCTGGATTAACGATTTTTTTCCTCTTAAAAAGCAATCAAATTTGATACAATAATGAAGTACATGTATACTGTCTTAATTACGAGAAGTCATGCATGCTTTACTAAAAGAACCATGAATGCCATTGGAAGCTAATGAGCTGAGTGAGAATTACAGATTACACACAGGCATTCAAATACAAATCAGATATTAATCATTTTTTGTCAAGACTGAAACATTATTTTTACTGTCAGATTTTGTTTTCTGAATATGAGGAACAAGTTGACTCTTTTTGTCCTCTGAAATATTGATGACAATTTTTGTCTGTTTTCCTTTGCAACTTTTCGTTCATTCACTGAAGTGGGGAAACGTCCATGTTTCATCGTATTTATAAGTTTTTATGGGTCATCAGTTCGTAGAACGATAAATGATCAGCAGTGGTGATCTTTGTATCAAAATAGACATAACTTGGGAATAGAGTATGCAAATTACGTGAAATTTTCAGTTACTAGTCAATAACATATGCTTCAGCCCTAGATGTTATTTTTATGAAGTGGAGCAAGCCACACATTTCTACAAACATTTCGATCTAATTCGGCCACTTTCTTTTTGACTCACCCTGTACTGCTATATGCCTACATTACAACAGATATTGCACATTTATGCTCACATGCAAACCTAGGCAGGCCCCAGGACAAATTAATGGCAGTTTCGGAGATTGATTCTGCAACAAGACACTTGCTACTGACTCAGAAGAATTTCAGTGATGTTTAGGCATGCAGCATGCAAAACTGGGCAAAAGATTTCCTTGGTTTCTCGACTGACCAAAACGGATTGGATTGAAAATTACACTAACTTTATCTGCACTTTGTGTAGCATTTTGAACTAGACAAACCATTTTGTCTCGCAAACAAAATTGAGTGCTCCGGCAGAATTTGAAAATAGAACACTGCCAAAATTTAGAATCAAGATGACTGCGTATCAGAAGGATTGACATGGTCATTTTTGGCTAAGTGAATTGCAAGTTTAAGTTAGTCAAATGAAAGAGCAGAATTTCAAAATAAGGCTCTTTCAAAGTATGCATTTTGTCAGAAATCATTCAATCAGCAAAACTGCCATTCATTTTAAGATTTATCCTGGGACCCGCCCCTTACAACCTATAAGACAAGACCGACCTTTCACTTTTGAAACACTTCAAAGAGGAAAGACAAAAAGGTACTAATTTTACAGGCTAAACCTATCTTTCTTGGGACAATGTTATATAATGTATCCCTCTTGCAGTTGCACAGAGCCTGGTGTACCTACATGAACTGAGATTAAACCCAATTGACGTCAACCAAATTAATAAGTCCTAGTTATTTTAGATCTCTCTGAGTATACCCCAGTAAAGGTTAATGGGTATAAAGTTAGGAACACTGTCAAAATGCGTACTTGCAAAATATTCCATGAAAAAAATGAAATGTTCCTGTCCCAGTTGGCTATCAAGTTAAATTAGTTTGACTCGCTTGTACATTTAGTTTATAGAACAAACCCTGTAGAGACAAAAACCAGCTTGTTTTTTCCCTAGTGGGCTGATTATACTTCTATAAATTATTCAACTGACTTGAACCTTAATGTTATTTTTTGGCTAAAAAAAATGTACAAGTTTTCCAATTTCAATTTATTATACTGGGCTGTCCTGAGTTGTTTGTTTAAGAGTATATTTACGTTTTTTATTTTTTAGTAATTAGGTTTATGTACCTGCATTTGTAATTTGGTTAAATTTATTTTATTTGCCAGATTTTGACCCTACGTACAATTTTGTATAATTCATTGATCACATCATGTTTAATTCACTGTTCACTGCATTGTACTCATTACTGTTCTCAGAGATGGTCTTTAGCGATATTTACATGAAATGCAATGAATCATTACACATGACAGGGAAAAATATTCAGATGCTACACGCTCTGCTCAATTTAAAAAATAAAGCATTCAAAACTCTGTGACGTATTTATTTGCTGCAATATTGAATTAAAGAGATTTGCTGAAGTTTGCCTTTAACAGAATTGTTAATATTACCTTTTAGCTTGTTGATAATAAAAAAGTGAAAATACTAAGAGCAGTTTGATCAATTTTAAAGAGACTGAAGGAACTGAAGAGATTGCATATTTGCTTAGAAACCTGCCCTACATTTGTATGTTCGTGCAGCCCTGTTAGTACTAAACGGAATCTAAACTTGACCTGAACAATGACTCAAAATACCTTTGACTTTTCTTTTTAACCCTTTAGTGACCTTAGCCACCGGAGAACTGAATTGCCTGTGATAAAGAACGACCAGCATTTTCATTATGATATTTTTTTAATCGCTGATTAGCTATTTTAGTATTCGAAAAAAATCACATTTCACAATATTTGCCTTGAATAAGAACTGCATGTTCGACAGGATTTTAGTTGGTTTAGCAATTGAATAAGTCCCAATTCACAATACCAGCCTAGTCTTCTTCAGTCTGGATAATGCACTTGGAGAAGTAGCGTTGTACACCGAGAGAAGTGTGGTCACTAAAGGGTTAAAGCATGGAGCATAGCTAGTCTTCAGTCTGTGGCAATACCAACATGTGTCCTGAAAGATCTTCACCTTATTTGACAAATGGCACACTACCGTTACGCCCCAAAGACCATATTTCTAGAATTTCAGTTTTGGTCAAGTTGAAAATTAGATTCAAGTGTGTCAGTTTGATGCAAAGTGCGATATCACTTTGCACTTTTTATTTTGGCAAAGTCATGAGATAGTGAGGAATAAATTTAAGTCCTCTGCTAGTGAGACAAGATAAATTAATTTCAAATTTCAATAATTTAGCAATCTTTCCAAAGATTCACAATTTTGAGTGTTTGTTTCTTGGCGAGTGGAACCAATTTGGTCTTACTCGGAGTAGACAAACTTTATGGTAGGTTCTGTAAAATCTACTCAATGTTTGACTTCTTTGCAGGAAGATTTACAATTGTCAGATATCAGACTTGTATTCAACTACTGCTCTCTGATGAGATGTTGTTTACAAACAACTTACAGGGATAGTTTTTCGAGTACATGTTGTAGTACCGGTACACTTACAGCATATGATAACTTTCTTCTGAATGGAAGTGTACAATAGTGAATTTTCTATTCTGAGCAGCGTGCAAAGGTGCAAACTGGCCAATAAGACAAAATACAACTGAGTATTTCAAAATTTTGATTTAAAGTCGAAGCTAAGGTGAAGATCTTCCAGGACTCTCAAAGACATTCAAAGTTAAATGTCTTTTTCTTAGTTTTTAAAATCAATTGAATAACGAATACTAACAGGTGGACACAATGGCACGGCCTTTGTTTTAACGTCTCATATCCAACTTAAAAAAATGCATTCTGACAGAGAATGAGAATAAAACATTTTCAGTTTTGCACTAAAAGGGGTCGTGCAACTGAAAAGAGCTTTTGCTTCAAGGCTGTTCAGCTGAATCTGTGTCAATCGCGAAGATGGAACTGCTTTGTTGCAAGCCTAGATTTCCAAGGCTTTTTTGAAAGTGCATCTTAATTTCCAATTGCTCAAGAGCACACTTTGATATGGTTTTCACTGCAGACAAGTGCGCAGATCAGATCACACAGTTGTGATCACAAAAGGTTCTTTTAAGCAGACCTGGTAGGAGATTTCCCCATGCAACCACCTATCAGGTGGGTGATGAATCTATGGGAGGCTGCAGTGATTGCTCAAGCCCAAGGTTTCATCCAATCATAGGATTGGAGTGCAGAGGTCACAACATTTGATCATGAGTTGAGTAGCAGCACTTTGAGTGCTTGCAGTGAGTGTTGAGTCCAGAAAGATTGCTGAGATTGGTTGAGATGTTTGCACACCAATACACTGGTTGCATCTCTGTATGATTGTAGGACTCAATGGACACTCATAAGAAGGGTATTGACATCTCTTCGGCAATATCAAAAGTTTATGAAGACTGATCAGTTCCTAGAATTGTCATGTCAATGCCTTCGTCCAACTTTGACTACAGATGACAAAAAGCTGACATTTCGTTTCTCTTACTTTATTTTTTCAAGCGCCAGATTGAGGCTAATTGGTATTGCCACAGACTGAAGACTATAATGCACAATACTGTTTTCCTGTAATGCAGACAGATAGCGTTTACTCCTAGCCATGAGATACACATTTTACTGTTGGGTTTAGCAAGCAATGAGGATGTACACAGTGCATGAATTCATTCTACAAACTTCAATTAAACTTACCATGGATCCATCTGGCAGGACTGGCTCCCTGTGTCTGACACCACAGCTTCTATTTGTTAGGATGCAGGGGGCTTTTTTTGTCCACCACATCTTCCATCTGGCCAGGAAGCAGCATGGTTCTCCCCCTCTGCACACCAGGACTTCTCCCCTACAATTTGAAGAGTTTGGCCTTCTCTACTTTTTTTTCAAAGTTTCTTAAAATTTTCTCTCCGTTTTTTTTTTCGTATTGCAGTTTTGATGATAAATATGATGGCAATAGCCCATTCTTTGTTTTTTTAATTTAATGAGAATTTGTTTCCTTTGTGTTTTTAAAAGAGCATTGAATTTTTAAAAGTCTCTTTTAAAGTTGCTTTGAAGTGAGGATGATTTTCTTCTTCGGTTTTTTTCTCTTTTTTTCTCTTTTTTTCTCATTTTGAATATTTCAGGTAGAGAAGCTGCTTTTTTTTAAATTTGGGAATTTTGTATATCACTTGCTTATGTTTATCAAGTTAAGATTCGTATGCTGCCAAAACACAAATATTATTTGCAAACTCATTTTTTAAAGTGATACATCAGATGCTGAATTTAGAGCAGATTTGACGTTTGATTCAGTTAATTTTAACGATTTCCTTTTGATATTTCCTTATTTTTATCCGTGCATGTCTAAGATTTGAACACACTCTATGAGAGAACTGATTGTACATGATGACACAATAAAAGGCAATGAGATTTCAGAGTTATACCACGAAAGTTATTCACATAAATAGCGGCTGAAACACCTGTCCGAAAATCAAACCGCATTGAAGAACATCAGATATACCAGCAACAGTACCCATTTGTTAGCAGATCATTTGGATCAACATGATGCCATGGAACTATTGAAATGCAAGCAGGACATCAAGAGTAGATGCTCGATTAATCTCTAGATTTGCAATCTCCAGATTGATAGATGGTACATAATTTCCACAGCAACACTCAGTAAAGAAACAGCCAAAAAGACATCTTCTTTGCAGAAAGGCAAACTAATTGTCAAAGTTCAAAAGGATCCTTACCATGTTGAAGTCGACCAAGTCATCCACGATTATCCAGACCACAAGATCAGGAAGCTAGCACACACCTTGAACAACTGACCACTCGCCAATACAGATAGGGACGACCCACCAGACAAGCCGGCATCTGCGGGCGGGGAACACCACACGTGCACGCCCCGGGGGGACTTGCATGCGTTGGGCTCGAGTATATCAGAACATTGCCTGTTGGTTAAACGTCAAGTATATTGGTTGGTTACTCAACAAATTATCATAAAAGACTATGTAATGTACATGTATGTACAGCCAGCACTGGAAGCATAATTTTTTTCTGTTCGTTTTTTAGAGCGAGGATAAAGTTTTGATCATTGGCACTCAGTTAGTAACGAACAGTGGTTAGCATTTGTTTTTGTATTGCTTGACAAATGAACAAGTAAAAACTGCTTTCTTTAGGTTGTCAACATGCGCGCTTATGCAAAAACAGCTTCGCGAAAAGGAAATTGTCAAATAACTGTTATTTTTGTGATTTTCTTAGTGTTTTCGCTTTGAAATTGAAAATACGCAGTTTGCAACTTTTTGGAAAATGTGTGATTAACGCCAATATTTTTCATTCACAGCCAAATTTTGTCTTAATACATTGGACCAGTGCTGACTATACTTGATAAACAAAAGCTGGGTACAAGATTGCTGATAGTAGGTAGCTAAGTTACGACGTACTGGAAAATGCATCCAGGATTTTGAAAAACTCATTTCTGAAGACAAATTTGAAGATATAGAAACAAAATGTTAATTTTGTATATTTGTTGGCAACATTGGATTTTTGACAGAGAATTTCCAGCTCATAGTTTTAATGCAAGGAAATTTGATTTTTGGGAATCTAAACAAAAAGTTTTGATTTAAATTTGAACCAAAATGTGAGTCTAGATGAGAAATTTGGGGTTCAATATTGTAAATTTTAAAAGTTTGGTTCAAAGAAGTGGGTTCAAATTGCGCGCAAACATTGTTTGTTTTTAAAGAATTTCCTTCAAAAGAAACCAATCTTGCACCCAGCTATTACCAATCAGGCAATGTCATTAAGAAATATTTCAGATTAAAATATCAATTCAACGTAACCAGCTCTCTCTGTTATAAACATTGTATCATAAACATTTCTCTACGAGGATTTTCTGCATTTTGAGCAGTCCTTGGTTTTAGCGAATCTTGTCCAAGAAATTGTTTGATTCTTTCAAGAATGCACCAAAAAAGAATGCAACTTTTAGAAAATTGAATTGCAGCGCTTAAACTGTCTATTTTTTTTGCAATAAGTGACCGTTTCAAGCTAATGAATAGAACTGAATATGGTCAATGGAACCATTGCCTTATCACTTTTATGAACTGCGCCTGCACAACTGATTGCTGTGAGAGGCTGGTTACGTGTCATTTGTAGAGGCCTCTCCTTCATTTTCATGAACTGTGGTTTGATTTGATCTCAGCTATGAGTGCCATCAATCGTAGATTCACCACAAGAATATTATGGTTTGAAGGCTTTTGTGCCACAATTTTCTTTGCAGACAATATTTTAGAGGATCATGTCCAATTTTTTTTTTTTACATGACGACTTTTGTGCTGATTCATCATCAAATGTTGTGAACGACAAATTTTGCATCAGCTTTTCAATATTCTTGACGTCTTTTAAACTGTGGTTACCCGAGGCAACCCATTCAGCATATAGGCCACAGAGGTGATTTCTGAAGACCTCTCGTGAACTAAAGGAAAGAGAGACCTCTACTTCTTAAATATAAGAACTTCTGTTTCAAAAGAGTTCCGTTTCAAAAGAGTTCCGTTTCAAAAGAGTTCTGTGTCAAAAGACTTCCATTCCAAAAGAGTTCCATTGCAAAGAGTTCCATGTCAAAAGAGTTCCGTGTCAAAAGAGTTCCATTTCAAAAGAGTTCCATCTCAAAAGAGTTCTGATTCAATAAAGTTCCATTTCAAAAGAGTTTCTTGTTAAAAAAATTCCATTTCAAAAACGTTCCATGCCAATATAGTTCAAGCTCAAGAGAGTTCCGTTCCACAAGAGTTCTATTTCATGAGAGTTCCATTTCAAAAGAGGCTTCCATTTCCAAAGAGGTCTTTAAAAGTTTCTGCCAGATTGCAATCAATGAAGGTGAATCACCCAGTGTTTTTGAGTGTGGCAGAGTCTGGCCAAAAAACCTGTGGTGTACGACACGTATCGTTCCAATATTCTTCGACAGTCTTTAAAGCCCTTGGTGTGACTGGCGAAGGCAAAACGCTCAAAGAGTTGGGCATCCTTGGAGTCGCTCGTTGTCACGTTGGAGAAAAACACAGCTCTTCAAGCAGTTCCTGCGGACCTTTCATTTGTCCGGCAAAAATGAGAAGCAGCAACTCATGGCACTGTGAGATTGAGAGTCTAAAGGCAACTGAGTTTTGGAGGAAGTCAATTCAAGTGAGTTCAGGTCTTGCTGGCAAAGGTGCAGCTGCTGAATTCTGTACAGAATTCTGCACAGATCCAATGTACTTGTAGAAGGGAACATGTGATGAATGCATCCCACGACATCCAAACGAGACATATCTCCTGTTCATCGCAGACTGTTTCCCGGTGGCTCATCAGATCCAGTCTTGAAGTTCAGTAGCTTGCAGTTAAATAAAACAGCCTGCGGCAGTGACGTCCGGCAGCGTATGAGGAAGTAGGATTTCTCTTGACTATAGAGCGCCCTCAAAGTATATGGATGGCTGGTGGGGAGTCGACCACTGCTGATTTGCATGAGTGGTGCTGAGTCACAGAATCTGTGTGTCAAATCAGACAAACAAACAATAGAAGGATATGCAATTGGTTTGTAATGATTTAGTGGACCACCGTACCTGCCAACATACGTGACTGCTGGATGGCGGTCCAAGGATTTGTCATTTTAAAATGTCCAAAAACGTGAAATGTGTTTAGGTTTTCCACGTAGCCTGGTTTTCATTTTGAAAATTCCCCACAAATGACAAAGCCTTTCTTTTTTTATTGTCTGAGAAGTTATTAAGTAGTTTGTAAAGTTAGGTACGGGTACCAGATCCCATAATCTTGAACCGGTTCCTAACATCAGCGGTCGGATACTGCGAGCCACTATTTTTCCTCGTTATCTACGGTGAATATCAAATTGGTGAAAAGTGTTCCCAATATTTTATAAAAAAAACAGAACATATTGATTATTTTTCAATCTGAAAACTTCAAAATAGGGATGATTCCCATTTAAATAGGGAAAGTTAGCAGGTATGAAACACTGCAACTTTGTTCAATAAATTTCGACTGGGGATGGAAATCTGATCTGTGACAATGTCAAAGGATACAATTTGTACTTATCATTTAAGGTTTATAAATGTAGTTATTTCACTTTTGGCAGGACGTCCAAAGGTTGATTGACCCAATTCAAGAGTTCTTTTCAATCCAATGTCCTCATCACATACATCAAAACATTACTAACCTTCTGTATATGGTTCTTGTGCCTGGCATGATCATGACAGTTGAAGAAGGTTTGGCGACAGCAAGTACATCTGACATCTATGCCTGGGTTAGTGATCTATTGGTAAATAAAGAAATGTGTAGCTGTTAAATAGATCTCTTTGAACCATTTCAATATGACACCTCGCATGCAGCCTGGATGAATACACTAATCCATTAAGCAGAAAGAATGTTGCAACCTGACGCCACTTTTACCTTCATATAATGTATCATCTCAATAAAGGTCAGTAATTGCAGAAATGTTGTTAAGACATTTTGCTCTTAATGTTGATAAGTCTGGGACTAAAGAACATTTCCAATTTTGTTTTGAAATACTTAGAAAATATTCTTGACTCTCCATAGATAGTCCACTGGTGCAAGCTTTTGACCTCATATTTAGACTCTACAGCCACAGGAAAATTTACATGGGGATCACCAAAGTTGTAGGTTAAGTTCACCATGCGATTTTCAAAATATTTTTGTCTTCCGATTTAATCTGAAGAGGCCAAGATGACTTAAATGTAAAAGAGGTTTTGGATTCTGGTCTTTGAACCTTGGAACCTTGAAAATATAAAGTTGTTTTATGATTAAAACAAATGTTAACTTCGAAGTTACAAGTTTTTATATTTTTCAGTGTTAACATATGGCGCAATGTACCTGAATTAAGCTGTTTTGTCAAGAAACACATTTTTGCTGTACTGCAGGACAAAAACTGGACTAAGCATGGTGAACATATTTGTGAAAATTAGTCCCCAGTGTTCTCCAACATGTAAAACAAACCTGGCGCCCCGCCATGTTTTCTGCGGCGCCCGCCATGTTTTAGAAGTCACCTCCAAGCTTTAAAATCCAGCCGCCAGGTTTAATTTTTTTGACTCTACAGTGTTCATTTACAACTCAAAGAATTTAGAAACAAGAATGACCACTTCTTTTTCGAAAAAAATTGAATGACTTCCCGCTGAACCCTAGTCTCGGCCAAGTTTGCGATGCGTGCGGATCATAACTCACTTTATTTCTATGATCGATGCGTTAAGTCTGGTTCTGACTATTCCGTTCTCTTCTATCATCATATTATTCGGGGGATCGTCTGGTAACCAGATGCACCATTTTTCCATGCACATAATGCGACACGACCTACGTACTGTATGTATACGTAAACACGTGTACTGCTGCTGGACTGCAGGCCTAGCCTGAGCATGCGACGTGCGTATACGTTTGCGGAATTTGCAGCAGGCATTGGCGTGCATCATTTTTAATAGTTTTAATTAAACATAGACTTCGGGGCCAAGGCAAACTTTTATTGCATGTTGTATTCCATGAACTTCAGTTGTAGATTATGAGGCCTATTTTTTCAAAAGAAACCTCCGTTATTTTTACAAATTCGCTTAGTGATATAACTACTTCTACTTGATGTCACGGTGACTATAATCATGTGCGTAAACCCAGCCCAATGCGGCGATGACTGGTTCCCGCCGCGCCAATTTAGAAGACATGATGAAAATGTGGTAACTAGTCTGTGCACGGCTACGCGATCGATAGCGCTAGCATGGCTCTGCATTGCAAGTATGTGCACTGTCAACTGGTCGGATCCGACATCGTAAAAATGCCAAGAAAACACCGATGGAGAAAGAACATTTTTGCAAGTTAATTCACAGAATTGATCTAGGTTGTCTGTGTATGTATTTTCCGTGTTCAAGAGTTCATTTTGAGATCGCACTACTCGTAATTGGAGTGAAACAATGCAGCGTGTTTCCCGAAATTTTCGACCGTTAAACGGGGTCTGTTGGCCGCGGGCCACACATGCACAATGCATCACACACTTCGGAGTTTTGGTCAGCTTCCCGTCTTGACTAGTGTTGTGCATATGATACGAACGACCTGAATTTTCCATTATTTTTTTAAGAATTATCGAACGTAAATATATTGACAATAATTAAGGTAGGTTTTATTCACTTTTTGTGGCCATTTTGTGTATAGCTTTCGTAGTGCAATGGAAATAGTTCAGGCTAAAACTATTATGTCCAGTAATAAATAGCACCCCCATACCGTGGTTGTTAACTTTGAGAAAATAATAAACTTTATAAGAGCAATAGTAAACCAATGAAATAGAATTCTCCTTAAAATCTTTAAAACTTCTGCTAAAAAATCAGGGTCACTGGCCTGGAATCGCCTCAGATTGCACCACAGAGCATCTAGAATCCAAAATTTTCCCGGGGCCCGCGGACCCCCCGTCGTAAGGGTTTCGCACTCCGCGCTCGCAGGAGTCCCCACACTCCAGCACCAACCTTTAATTTTCAAAGTTGGAGAACACTGAGTTCCCCCTTTTTACAGACGTCTATTTTTGTGTAATTTTGTGTTGGAATTTAGATACGCTAACGTATGCAAAATGAACCCGGAAATTACTCTAAATATAGACGTCTGAAAAAGGGGGGATTAATTTACTATCGTATTTAAAGAGGGCGAGTGTTCTTCTTTTAATTTAAGCAAATACAAACAAAGTCTAAATGTGAAAATAAAAACTGTACAAAGTTCTACATTTTCGGATACATGTTCCAAGTGTGGACTTTATTTGCAGAGGAAGTCCAGTAAATTGGCCACATGGGCTACGGCTGACCATGCTCCGCTCGTTAGTTCTCATGGTTCTTGCATAGCCCTGGTGGACTCCCTTTCCTCCCTACGTTACGGAGGGAGTCCTGAGTACACATGTGCTCACAACCGGACGAAAACACCTTACCAATAATTCTTACCAATAATTTTAATATTTTACCTTGTTGGAGAAGCTAATTTTTACGTCGTAGTATTCTATGTGTCCTTATCTGTTAGTACGCTGGGTTCAGGAATTCCATATGCGATGCTGACTGACGTCAATCAGGAAAATAAACTCGAAAGCATCGTTAAACTTGTACGTGTTTAGTCTCTTTTCATCAGTTTCTCACCGCCGAGTCTATTCTAGTCGTACATCATGTACGTCTGTACTGTGCAGCGTGTAGTCTGGTTCCCTAGACCGGACAATTATTCTCGACGCTCATATCACATCTGGTCCCGGGGACAGACTATGCCGCATGAATATGCAGTGCGCACGCGCGATTTGCTTGGTAACCACCCTCATACGCACGCGCACTTACTTGAAGGTGCGGTCGCTAATCCAATGACCGAGCGTGTTTTCGCGCCAGTTACCAGAAACACGTTTCGGCTTTGGTCATTGGTTGAGCGTTTTCCTGACATCGGTTGGCTGGAGTGACGTCACGGTTCCAACCAAAACTAAACAAATGAGGGCGCTTAGCGTGCGTGCGCGCTTTCGGATTGTACGCACGTACATTTGTACATATCATGTACATTGTACATGACGTACGGCTCTGGGAATAAACTGATGAAAAGCGACTACAAACACGTACAAGTTTAACGTTGCTTTGGAGTTTATTTTCCTGATTAACGTCAGTCAGCATCGCATATGGAATTCCTGAACCCAGCGGTCAATAGATAAGGATACATAGAGTATGTAGGCGTGAAATAAGCTTCTATAACGAGGTAAAACATAACAAAACTCTGGTAAAAATGTTGGGGTGGTTTCATGTAGAAAAGTCTTGTCCTGGACGGTAGTCGTATTGCAATGAAGACTTCGTCCAACCTGGGCTAGGTTCTTGCAGTGAGTTGCACGTGCTTGAATTTTTGTCCGGAAAATGGGCAACATAATTTGAAAATGAAAATTAGTTGGGAAAAGACCTAAACAACACTTACTTTAATAAAGAACAAGTACACATTTATCTTGGAGTATTAAATATTACTTACATGTGTAAGGTTGGTGGAAGAACGCTCCGGCTTTGATAAATTCTGCCAAATCACGCAGAAAATTTCGGCTTTAAAAAATGGCGCCACGTGCAGACGTGATTTCTTGGCACGTTTGATAGTTCGAGCAGTGATAGCCCGCATAAAGCAAACACCGTTTATTTCATTCCTCCACTGAGTGACACATCGTTGGGGGCATGCAGCAGGGCGGGGACTTCTACCAAAAAAGTGGGGTGTATGCATGCCCTTTATTATTTTAATTACTTAATTGTTACACAACTTCTTGGAGACAATCGGGGAGGGTTAGATAAAAAACACCTTTGATCTCAAGACTGAGAACATGGCTTTTGAAAAAAAATGCCAACCTATAAAATAAATGTCATGACAAGAAATAAAAGACAGTGCACTGTTCACTTTCTGTTCTCGGTCGATTTAACATTTATTTTCTCTCACGTTTAATCTTTTACGTAGATAAAATATTAATTAAAGAGTTATTTTTTTCAAAAGGCAATAAATGTTGTTGTTTTTTTCTTTTAGAATCCCGATCTCTCGGTTGCCCAATATTATTTTCTACAGTAAACACAATTTCAGAAGACACTGAAGCGAAAAATGGACTTTACAAACAACTGTTTTGTTTTTATTCTTTAACCCTCCTGCTGTCTGAACAGTCATAGACAGTCAAAAAAAATCCTCTTCCCCACCATGCCTTTTACAGGCTAGTCACCAACAGTCAGATCATATTTTAAAAAAGCACTGTGACTAATCAAATTCAGTCAACAGACAAAAGCAGGCAACTGGTAGGCACAGCTGGCTTATCAATCACCTGCAGTCAAAGCATAGTTGTATCAAGTTACATAAACAGTCACAGCCAGTCAATCCTGCTTTATGTAGGCTGGGAGCTCTTGAGTGTTAAAAACAGTCACCTGACTCATTTTGACTCAGGGACAACTTTGCACAGAATGTATGTTTGCATAGGAGGGTTAAAACTATGATAAAAGTACACATTTTTCACTTTTCAAATGGATATATTGCATTTTGGAGAAAACAAATCTGCATGTCTAAGCCACTTTTGAGACTTACTCTAACCCCCCCCTAAAAAAAAACAAAGTTTAAAACTTCTGAAAATGGAATCCACCCAAACTTTTTGTTGTTTTTGAATAAGATCGTCCTGTGTCAGACTCATTTTCAAGTTTAATGATAGCCTTTAATCACATCTTTGCAGGGCCCAAACAGCAGCCAAAAAAATTAACGTTGAAACTTCACACAAAACTAAGAAATATTTGGAATGATTGTAAGTACTTTTCGACTACATGTAACCAACATTTAAGGGATTCAGATTAATTTAATCATTGCCAGACAACATATTCTAGCCTTTAAAACACTCACAGTACAATCTTAACTAGGACACTACTGATATAGAGGCACAGTTAGGCATATCAATTAAAATACAACTCAACTACGTGAAATTCTACAACCCAACACTAATTATCAATTCTTTTAATTAATGTACAACTTATATTTTCAGGAAAATAGCTAAAGTCACACGAAATAGAGTAATATCTTTTGAATCTTATTAATAGACTAATATAATGCAAGTACTTTTTTTTAAGAGGATATAGCTATCCCTGTTATGGACGGAGTTTATAAGGGTCGAGAAATTAAATTTTGGTTATTGCTTAATAATAAATGGCACGGATTAAACTTTTAAGGTAATGTGTTACAGAAAAAACTATCTGCGTTTGCAAAATTAAAACTAGAAAAAAATAGGCACTTTGAAAACAATTACTAGGCTAAATTAGATCAAGGCACATTGCAGTTCACTGCCAAAGCACTCCGAGGAAAAATTACGACACCCGTTTTGTTCTAAGTCTATTCTCAGTGCTTTATGTTTATTATATAACACTATATTTACAGCTACTATTAGAATATCTGTATTGCTTACATTACACATTTTACTCCTCTGTTTGAGTGAGTGATTTTATATATATCCGCTTTCAATATTATAATAAATATCCAATAAATATAATACATATATTACCACAATATTTATATTTAATATACTTTTATTTTACACATTCTTCTAAATACATATGATTTCACATACATGGTTATTTTTTAAATATAAGTAATTCATGCAATCACTATTTTCATCATGACTAATGTAACTTATTTTCAACTGATTCACAATATAGGCTCACTATATGAACATATATTTACACATTAAATTTACTTATTTAAGTGTGTCCTACAAAGACAACTTTTTTCTTATCAAAGTTTAATCAAAAGATCCACAAAAATCGAAGTAAATAATTCAGTGTTTATTCCTTAAGCTGACACATCTTTTAAAACTATCCTACCCCTCCACTATGACTCCTGGAACATAAACATCAGTTTGTTTGTTTTCTGTTGAGAGCTTTGCATTTGGCTCGCCTAAAACAAAACAAGAAAAACAACAATTATCAACAATTTATTATAAACAAGAAAACAAACCATATATTTTTTTAAGCTCTGGCAGGAGCTTCAACATGTCACTTGGTGGTCGGTCGGTCAGTCCGTCTGTCGGTCTGTCTGTCTGTCTGCCTGTCCCCAAAAATTGACCAAAAATATTTGACCAATAATTGACTAAATGCCATGCCGTCGTCAGTAAATGCACTCTTGATGAAAGTTATCGGGAAACGGGCTTTGTCTCGATCGGTTTTGTCTAGCTCCCTATTCTATTTCGCATATGTCTGTCCCCGGAAAATTGACCAAAAACGTTTCTCATAAAATATAACGACCAAATTTTAATTTCAAGAAAAAAAGCAAACAAAAGAAATGAAATACTTGACAAAAGTTGTTTGTAACAATCTGTGAAGTTGTTTAAGAAAATGTTGTAAATGGAGGCTAGATTATGTGCAGTAATGTTATAGTCATAGCGTGCTATTTTTATGAGAATCTTAGGGGCGTATTTTGGTCAATTTTCAGCGCGTGATTTTCATGTGGGACGGTGGCCCGGGCTTACGTACAATCAGTTCATGCAAGACTTTCATGAAAGGCGGCCAGAGCTTATTGTGCACTCGCTCTTGTTTAACTGTAAGGTAGTTTTTGTAAAAAAATTGACAGCAATACAGAAATATGAAAATGCAACTTCCAGAAAGTGCTTCCTTGACTTAGATATCCAGTCCCATCACTGTCAGTCTTCCAATTTGCCAATGGTTTTTATTCAGAGGCATGGGTTCGAACCCCGCTTTGGTCAGTGACTGTTTGACAACTCACCCTTAAGCTATGTTGGTACCGTCCATCTTCAGATTGCTGTCCTTGGACACGATGGTTTCCATGGCGACTTTGGCGCCCTCCACCAGCCCTTTCTCCTCGTCATTCAACTTCTCGCTGCAAAAAAATAAAATCATGTCCAAATCAAATTTCATCCTAAATTTTGCAAAAGTACGAAGAATGAAGGGAAAAAAAAAACGACTTGCACAACAAAGCACAGAAGTTCACATTGTTCCGCAAACCACACATCACATTTCATTGTGAAAACATTAAAAAAATATCAATTATAAAACAGTTGTTGGAATGGAAGAAGTATATGCTTTTGTTCTGCAATACTTGCCTATTTTTGACGAGGCACTGAATGTCATTTACCTTCACAGGATCACTGGCCTAGAAAAATACAAGCAAGATTTGTGTCATCTAACTACATAATCATATTATATATTCCATACCGAGATTGTTTCATTCGAAGCAACAAAAGTGCTCAAAATCTAAAGACAGGTGCTTAACAACTAACCTGAAGAACTTTGAGCTCAGTGAATGTTTTACATTCCAAGAAAACAATATATTTTAAGATCTTGATTTCAATGCAAAAGCTGCAGAGTCACGTTTTGGATTGGGACCACAATCACATGTGCGTCGTGTCAATGCTTGCGCACACACCCGTTCACACATTCGTTGAATTACAAACCAACTACTAACTGAAATTCCAAAAAATGAGCCACTTGACTCACTTGGAAATGGTCTTTTTTTTAATTGTTTTCTTCAAAATGACAGCATGCCAGAAGGAATAATTTCACAGGGAGTTTAGTTCCATTACTATCTTTAAACCAAGTAAGCTTTTCAGCAATAATTTTGCCGGTTTTCTTTGGTTAGCTGCAAATTATGATCAACACTACTTTTAAGCAACAAAGTTCTAAGTTACAAAAGATCTTGAGTTTGAAGAAACGAACCACTAGGCTACCACTGTCCAAATAGCATCGGTCTTTTTGCTGACTTACCGCTTTCTTGAGATCTGTGGTCAGTTCGGCGGTGTTGTTCATGGAGTTGTCCTTGGGTTTGGCTGGGTCTTTGCTCAGGGTTGTGTCCTTCATGCTGGGGTTGTCATAGCCTCCCTAATGGATGGGGGTGGGGGTGGGGAACAAGTACTTCCATATAGTAACACTGTATTGATCACGTCCAGCAAAAGTAAATAATACTATTTGCCATTTTGTACTTTTACACGATGATTAAGTTAAACTTGTACATATGTGCATCATGTCCATAACTGTGAAAGGCTTACAGAGACCGTGTTGACAGTGGAGCTGCGTTTGATCAATTCGGTAGTGGAGACATCGCTGGATTTGTGCATGGATGACTGGATGCGACTAGACATGGGAGCCGTGGTGCTGGTTGTCATGGAGTGCAGTCCCTTCTTGCGACCGTAGCGACGCTCGTAGGCCTTCTTCACCTAAAATTACAAGTAACAGAAGATAACGCAAGTGAAAATTGCGGCGTGACAATGTTACAATGCCCCCCTTAGCAATTTCTCCTCACTTAATCTTTTAAATTTTCAACTTTTCAAACTGCATTATTTTGTCATAAACCGTTGTCAGTGTTGGACGATTTACAGTCTTCGGTAGCAAACAGGGTATCAAAATGTAGCTAACAACATTCCCCAAAGGTTTATATAAATGACGTTATCATAATTACGATCAGATTCAAAATTATGATCCTCCAGTGACTGTGGGAATTTTTTTTTTGGCGGTGTTTTTAGGAAAACAACACCTAAAATGAGGAAAGTTCATCCATATAAACGAAAGGGATACATCTCATCTGCAAAAAAAAAATGTTCAAAACAATTTTAAATTCTTTTTTTTTGAATACCTCAATGTTCATCACGCAGTGGGCAATGAAGAAGAACAAACCCTGTAAAAAAATGGGAATAAACAAAAATAAGGTGATTTGTTTCAGAAAAATTACACTAGTGCCATTGTGAAACTAATTAGCAGTGTCCTCTAGTACAAAATTGTGCTTGTGGAAGTTTAATAGAAATGACAATACAAATTGAAGTTTTGAAATTTGAGGGAAATATATATTTTTTTGTTTTACTTTTATTGTTTTCTTCAAAATGACAGTATGCCAGAAGGAATAATTTCACAGGGAGTTTATTGTCATTACTATCTTTAAACCAAGTAAGTTTTTTGGCAATAATTTGGTCAGTTACTTTTGGATAGCTGCAAATAATCTACTGTAACTTTGATTACTGTACACAAAAAATAAACCATGGAAACTCATGAAAACAGCCAAGATGTCCGTGAATAAGAGCTAAAATTTTGAAAAAGTGTCATTTTCTTTCCTTTTTGGGGTGGGGTCAGATGGAAGGGAGGAGGGGGTATTGGCATACCTGCAGTGAGTTGCAGATGGCAAAGAGATAAGTGAAGACCAGTGTGTACTCGTTGACGGACAGGAAACCAAAGACCCAGGTCAGTCCAAGCAGAGGGAGAAGAACAAGGGCAGCCTTCAGACCAGTCCTGGTCAAGAAAGAGACATGGATGGGCCACAGAAATAAAAGCAAACAAAGATGACATTCAATCGATTACTGTGGTTAACAGCTTCGCTCGCCTGTGCTTACTCACGTTCCTATCAACTTTAAAAAGTAAAGAAAGTAAAGTCTGTTACAAGCCAATATATATCTCATCAGCCGACGTTTAAACTCCGGTTTAATTTCCTAGGCATGTAACGACCAAGGATATTTGTACTCCCCCGGACGGGATGCTAGTCCATCACAGGTTACTCCCAAGCTAATGCTGGTACCCATTTATACTCCAGGGTGGAGAGAGGCAAGTGGGGTGAAGTGGCTTGCCCAAGGACACAACATATGACCAGCAGCTGGATTGGAACCCCTGACTCTCTGATCATGAGTCACAAACCCTCACCACCAGGCCACACTCTCCCTAAATCAACTTAGAAGAGCGACATATTTCTGTGCCAACTATTGAGGGATCTCTTACTTGATTTGTGAAGTATCGTTGTCTTTGCTCTTCTCCCTGGCAGTCATTGATGTCATCATCACCTTCAGTACGATGATCAGAACGGCAGTGTTGAGCTGTCGGAAACGACAAAAAAAATAGTCTTACTTGAAAATTGTCCAGAAGAAGAATTTTAGCAGTATTTCCATGTCTGTGTAGACAATGCACAATTTCTTTAAATGAAAAAAGTTGGTGACCAAACCACAGAGATCAATATCAAACAACAAGATTGGAGCAGGACTTGAATTTGTCCACTGTCAGTCACTTTCTTTAATCAATCTAATGGGTTTTTTTTAAAGGATGAGTTAGGTTCAGATTACTGTTGTGCATTGGGTCGGGTTCACCAGATCAAATCGACCCGAAACATTATAAATATAAACCGAATCCGAACCAAAACCGATCTAAACTCTCTTAAACCGAACTGACCCGACCCGACCCGACTCGACCCGACAACAATTTCAAGAAAAACGACCCAAACCGACCCAAAACCGAATCGACCATTAGTTCAGATAATTCTTCTTTTTTTTTTTTCAAATAATTAGTTTGCTTACAATGATCAGGATGCCCACAGTTGGCACAAAGATGATAAGAAGCATCTGCTGGGTCAGCCAACACCTGCAAATAGGAAGAACACAATTGGCTGAAAGTGAATGAATATTCATGACTCAATTTGAATGCTTCACTTTATGATCTTTCGTACCGTTACGCCAGGCAAGCAATGATAACTTTACTGCAAACTCCCTTGCAGACTAGTGTAGTGTACCCTAAATGTGGCACGGCCCCTAACGTGGCAAACTTTGATTTTTTGCCTCTAGTGCCTTGCTAGAGCTAAATTTCTACCTTAAATTTCACAGTAAATGAAATTTCATCAAGCTCTAAACATTCTTGTTCATCAATCTTGAGCTGACGTACCCACTACAAAGTTCCAGAGAAATGGTATTATTGGGTGATTTTTTTATTCTTTTTCGAAGTGCACAATGGATCCCGTTTTAAAATGCGCCCAAAAATAAGGCAATAGTTTTCTGACAAACTTCTTGTTGGGTATGTGAGTAGAGTTAATAATGGTTCATCAGAATTTATCAACTTTGAAGAAATTCTTCAATGTTAACATGGGATTTTCCGAGATTTGTTCAAGTGCGCCACTTTAGGGAACACGCGGCCGACTTTGTGCCCAACTTCCGAACGCCACCGTTTCTGAATTTTCGGACTAAATTTCATGACACTGAAATTGTTCACAAAGGTTCAACAGCAAGCATTATTAAGGTAATAGCACCAATATTTATCAGAATGAATTTGAATTTTGTCAATAAAGAAATTTGGCAACACTGCATGAGGAAAGTCAAGGGAAACATCGAAGTGCCCCATGTTAGGGAACACCACTATAATAAAAATACAACGAATTGGTTGTTTCAATTTCAGAAACTTATAACCAAATAAACTATGTTGTATCATTAATTTTGTGAATTTCAAAGCTTTACTTCCGAAACCGGCAAATAAACTTTTGACGGTAAACCATTTCCAGGAGAGTCATCACTTACACAGTTCCCGATCCATAGTCCTTGAAGAAAACACCGAAGGATATACCAACAATGATCACTGGAGCACCTGAAATAGACCAAAAATTTCAACTTTCTTACCAAAGAAATATAAAAAACAAAGCAACCAACGATATAATTCTCCAACTTTGAGTCACATTTTATGAGACTATTTTATGAACCACATATATCATTTTCTGCTCAACTCAAGCTCAGAATATTTAGGCCGGAGGGGCAATTTTAGACACCAAAAGGAAGAGATTATTCTTGGACTTCTTTCTCAACCAGTTCACGTCGGATGTGTTAACACGATCTGGCTGTTTTTATACACAGGTACGGCTGACGGGTTAAGACGGCTGATGGGTCAAGACATCAAACATTGCCGCCACTCGCCTCCGGATGAGGTTTGAACACGCTAATCCACCATTTTTTTGGTACACACACGCAAAGTCCGAGAAGTCTGTGCAGGCGGACGTGTGTTGATCTTGAATCTATTGTTGTATAATTTACGCTCCAGTGCACACCCCGGAGTATTAAAACATATGAGGTTTGGGCAAGAACTATCGTACAAATACTGTTGAAATCACTCTTGCGAATCACAAGTTCTCTCAAAATGCCAATAATTCTCTCCCTGTTACTCACCCCAGCCAATGAGGAGGTACTTCTTGATGTGGCTTGAGGATCCAAAGACGTGAACCAGAGCTAAGTACAGCTGAATGCCTTCCACTAGCATCCAACAGAACATGGCAGTCAGGGAGTAGTGAAGCACCACGGCAATGACTTTACACACCCACTGCAAAAAAACAACGACAGAAAAGTACTAAAGATGGCCCAGAGTTTTATTATTAGGGACAGCATCAGAACTGTGGCAAGAGGCAAACGAATGCTTACTTTTAAGCCTTTTACACATCAGCACCCGATTTCAAAACACTTTATGCAATGGCATATAAAGTCAACAATTTATTGCGTAAGTTGCGCAACATTCCATGATACGCAACATTTCAGTTATGACAATTTCACAAAAGTTTCAGAGTGTGTAAGTCAGTGATTTGTGCAATGAGTTAGGGCCTATGGCATAACTTGCGCAATGATTTTAGGTGGCATAAGTTGTGGCGTATAACGACTGAAAATTACCTTATTTTTTTAGCAAATTGTGATCGTCGTGCAGCCTGTAATTGCTATTGCACAACTTATCAAGGTTGATAAAAGACACTCACAGCTTTGTGTTTGAAGTAAATAAACTGCTATTTACTCATGTATGAGTTTTAGAGTTGCTACATGATTCCGAAGAAAGTCGGACAAAACTTTTTCAATATGGCAGGCAGAGGTGATTCAACAACTTTTTCATGAACGAACAAAACCATACACAAACAGCTGTCGTAAATCCTCGTCCAAGATGTTTAGATTATATAAAATGTTGCGTAGCTACAAGAAGTTTCATTCAATCGATCGTAAATTTATTGCGCAGCTGCGAATACATTTGTTGCGTAAGTCCTACGTATGGCGTAACTGTTTCTTGAAATCAGCTGCAGGCAGAAACAATTATCTCATGGTAAAAGTAACGAACCAGAAAGCAGAAAGACGGGCATTATTGTTCAGAACTTACAGCAATTTCGTTCCGTTCGATGCCGACGAGGAAGATGAGTTGTGCGATGGCTATAGCTGCGGCCAGATGCATATGGACGCGGATACGGTCGGATTTCAGTCTGTACCACAGGAAAAAAACAATTGTTACAGGTGATACAGAAACAAAAACTGTATTTGTGGAACACTTTTGTTTTTAAACTTGAGAGGTGACAATATTAATATACCGACCTGAAGAACTGGTAGATAGCGATGGAGAAGAAACAGCCCAAGATAGACAGGGTGCCACCGATGTAAGACAGGACAGAGAGCGCGGTGTTGTGAGCCTCAGGTAACTTACTCTGAATATGAAACAAAAAAAGATGAAAATGATTATAAGAATGGACATTGAACTCAAGGAGAAGGGAGAATTTCTGCTGACGGAGCACCAATTGTAACATCCCCTATTAAAGGTAGAGTAGATCATTTGTCAGTTGTGCATTTTTTTTCGTTTGACGCAACGAAATTGCTCAAAATCTAAAGATGGGTGCTTAACAACTAACCTAATGAAGTTTTAGCTCAATGAATGCTGTGTATTCCGAGAAAACAATATTCTAGAATATTCTATTCTAAAGATGCATCTTTAGACGCATCTTTGGAAATGACCTTCGTTTAATGTTTTCTTCAAAATGACATGCCAGAAAGAATAAATTCACAGGGAGTTTAGTGCCATTACTATCTTCAAACCAAGTATGCTTCTCAACAATTATTTCTCAGTTACTTTGTGGATAGCTGCAAATGATCTATACTCTACCTTTAAATATTATTCCTCACTGCATTTGGAGTTTAACCTAACGTACATGTATCTTATAGTCTCCCACTCATGAGTGATGGATGTGGGGTCAAACCCTGATGTGGAAGATGGTGTTTGTGTTCTTGGGCAAGACATTTTACAACAATTGCCTGTTCACTTCAAAGAGAACAAGTGCATGCTTATCTCAGGCTGCTTCAGTTAACGTCTGATGAACAAGGGAAATAACCGTGAAGCATTTTTTGATCAGTATACAAACATAGTACCTGGCTGCCGTGGACGTCCATGAGGATGGCAAAGTTGGTCAGATGAGAGCAGACGCAGACGGTGTGTGTGTCGTTGCTGGATTCCACCTCACATCCGGCATCATTCCAGCGGTCCTCAAGATTCCTAGATGGGGGAAAGAGGCAACCGACAAGAGATTGTAAAGATGGAGATCTGCAGATATGCCATATGTAACTAACTCTAAAAAAAATTTTTTTAAAATCTCAAAAGTGTTGCTCTGAGAAACACAGAAGGTAGTCACTTGATTTGTTTCCTTTGTGTTAGTGGCTCTGCAGCCCATTTCACAAAACAGTGCGTAACTTAGGCCATGCGTAGAACTTACGCAACAAATTTATTGCACAGCTGCGCAAAAAAAATTAAGATCGATTCCACGAAACTTGGCTTAGCTGTGCAATGTGTAAAATAATCTAAACATCTTGGACGAGGATAATGCAGCATTTAGGACGGCTTTTGCAACGATGTTGAGTTGAGCCCGGAGTGGAAAATAAAAACCTGGGGCAGCATTGGGTTTGCCTAGGGTTGAGTTCAACCCGGGTTGAGTTGAACCCAGGTTGAGAGGCTGTAGTGTGAAAAGGATTTGAGGGGAATAATGGGCTTACTCTGCTGATGTGTTGAGGAAGACACAGCTTGTGTTGTCAGCATCTACCGCCTGGAATGTAGATCATTCAACAACAAAAAGATTAACTCAAATCATTTACACTTAGTTAAATTGATGTGTTTTGTATCTTTAATTTAAAATAATTATTTGAATCACATCACGAGTTGAATCACATTGCCATGTAAACTCAATTACGAAATTCATTTTGGTTAACTTCCCCCGAAACAAAACAAAATTGAACATCAATTTGAACTCAACTAAATTTCATTTGCCCTGAATCAACGTGATTATTTTTTTTTTTGGACTCTCTTTAAGAAGAGAGGACTCAGCATATTTTTGAAACAACCAAAGAGCTACAATCCTGGCCAAAATGGTTGTGACACATGGCAATAATCTTAGCCTCCAACGGTCACCAACTCCCCCACTCCCCCGGTCAATGCTGTTCTCTTCAGCGGATGGAGCCCACACCGTGCAATGAGAGACAACATTGAGCGGGGGCTGGGGGGTTGGGGGCCCAGCGAGATTTGGCCAGGATTGTAGACATGTCATACACCACGCTTATCATCATCATAAAAACCAACATAAATTGATGCGTTCATTAACCCTCCGGAACTGGATTGGACCTGTTTATGTCTGAAGACAAGCCTGATGGGTGTCTCTAGAGTCTGGAAATCACTCTCTGGTAAGCCCAGGACCCGGAGAGATAGCACATCAGTGTTGACATAGTCCTTCCTGACAGCATGAACAAAGAAGAAAAAGAGAACAATCTAACTTTAAATTTAACACAAATAAATTAAAAAAAAAACCAGCTGGCTCGGGCAAGCTTTATGGTAAAGTGGTACAGTTTTAGCACAAGTAAGCCGAAGGCGACACCATGAAACGACTGAGAATATTTCTATTCCCCCTGGATGGGATGCTAGTCCATCGCAGGTTACTCTCCAGCTAATGTCGGTACCCTTTTATACTCCTGGGTGGAGAGAGGCAAGTGGGGGTGAAGTGGCTAACCCACGGACACCATGGCCAGCAGCTGGATTCGAACCCCTGACCCTCTGATCACGAGTCATGACCCCTAAGCGCTAGGCCACACTCCCGCACTCTTGCAACAATATCATGTCAAAATATCCATTTAATACATTTTTGTTATCAAAGTTCACGTCCTACCTGTCTTGGTTTTCTCCCTTGTCGTTACCCAGACTAAACAGCTCACCGACAGAGGAAAACCTTCCTCTCATGACACCCACATAGCCTACCGCAAAGAAAAAGACAACTTTAGCACATGAATTGGCTAGGCAAGATTGAGATTAGTGCTCACCAGTAGTTTTATTTGCAGAACTTTCGGACCAATTGCGTCGTTCTTCAGGGCGTAGGTTGTAATCTTGTGTATTAGGGCTACACAGCACCCTATTTTGTGCTTGACTCACCAATAGATCTCTCTCAAATGACATATCACTTGGTTCAGATTGCCACGTGCATCGGCATTCTGGGCGTCAACATTTTGTGACGCATATCGGCTGCGTCGTATTTTTAAAACATTTCAAGCAACAAGCGAGCGTTTTTAGAACATTTTGCATACTGCGCACACACGCATCTACGAAGATGGCGCCCTGTGAGAGAGACCAATACTGAAAACGTCATTGTGGAAAATTGCGGGAAGTTGTTTAGAAACCTGCAACTTACACCTGATACAATGTCCGCAACTTGTTTGGAACTTTTCCCACATATGAACTGAGATGCGCCCGTAGTAATTCTTGGGAAAAAATGTTGTAAATGTTATGCTAAAAGTAATGTTTTCAACTACAAATATTGAAGAATAGTCTTTTATGAATGAATTTATTACCAGTGCCATTGCTGTCAGCTGCGTCCAGCAAGTCCTCTGGTAGGATGATGCTACTGAGTGGAAGGCCATCGGCGCCCATCTCACCAGCAGCCCCACCCAAGAAACTGTCCTGCTGATCTGTGTCGTTGCTTCGAAACACCGAGATCTGGAGCTCTGCCAGAGCCACAATAATAAAGTTTTTTTGTATGGATTTGAAAATCGGTTTATAATATAGGGCATGGTATTTGAACTGGGGAGAAATGAAAGAAAAACAGACCTGCACCTGATTTCACGAAGCGCTGCGACGCGTCACAACTCGAGCTACGACATGTACCATGTCACAGCTCGCAATGATCCATTTCAAGAAACTTGCGATGTGTTGAATGCGCCATAAGTTCCTTGACAACGGCTTAAAACGCGTCGCAAGTGTTGTGTGAAATGAATCGCAGGACGTGTCGCAGCTGCGATGCATCGTAATTTGAGATGAGTTTAATGAAATCAGATCCTTACCTCCCCAAATAAACAATAAACAGAACTTGACAACCGTAGCTGTCTTACAATAATTCATCTGTACCTATGTTTTTGTCCTTGATCATCAAGCTGGAGTCGTCTGGGTTGGTGTCCAGCTGCTGAGCCTGCTGTCTGCTCACCACGTTGGCCATGGCCTCGGCTGACGTGATCATGGTGGTCACGCTAGATGCTACTTTTTCCTTCAAAAAATAATCAAAAAAAAAAAAATGTGTTGTGTGCTTACCAATCATATTAACTTGACGTTTTCAAACAGTGTGCTCTGTCGACTGACAGACCACCAGACTCTAGCTGGTGTAGTTGTTGAAAAAGTGGAGGCTTGGATTCAGCACCAGGGGGATTAGTTTGAAATGTCAAGTTAAACCAACTGGTTCTTCTCAGAACCGCACTATAAACAATATAGAAGTGCCCTAAAATGGTCCCAAAGTTGTGCCAAGCCGAGCATGAGACACAAATCCTCTTTCCCACGAGCTGATTTCGGTATTATTTTTTTGACTTTCAAATGAAATTTGCAAGCATGCTTACAGCGTTGTTTGTATTCCTCCAGGCATGGATCTGAGATTCGTCCACCACGTTGTTGATAGTTCCTGCGCATGCCTACGAGAGAGAAGGTATTAAAATCTGAATTAAGGATGCATGCAGCCAAAATTTAAAACAATGACTTAAACAACTTTAGAGGCATTTGTGGAAACGTGACTATCTGTAAAAGTGAAATGGTTCAGACGAAATAACCAGTGATCTCACGCGAAGACGAATAATATCAAGCTTCTTCAGTTGGAACTTGAACCAAAGATCTCTGCTCACTGGTGCAGAAGTCTTGACGAGTAACAAGGAGGTTGTGGGTTCGATTCCAACCCAAGCAAACTTGTGAAATTTTGCTTATGAGGCCTCAGAAAGCACGCACAGCTTACAAAAGTTACATCGTTGAAAGGCATAACCCAACATAAAAATTACATCTCCAATCCTCGCCACAAAAATCCAATCGTTTGTTGGGTTTATCCCCCGTCCGAATATTTCTGCTCCTGACAGACTCGTACCTTGGTCAGATCTTTGGCCGTTCCCACGTCGAGATTCTTCACAGAGCCCACCACCTCCGAGATGACGCTCAGACTGTTGGTAGCCACCTCCATGTCCCCTGGGTAGATCTGCTTGGCCTTCCCTCCCCCTCCCTCTGCCCCCGCCCCCGGGATCTTGGTGATGTTCTGCAGAGTGTTGGCTAGGTCAAGGACGTCCCCAGCACTTGCGTTGCCCGACTTCAGGAGCTCCGCCTGGGAGGAAACCGAGCAGTTTTCTTCATTTTTTACATAAATTATTTTTCTGCTCCATTCAATGAAAACATCCAAACCAGCTAAAACGATCTTGCAGCCACTTTCACAAAACCATGCACAACTATTTAAAGGCAGAGTATATCATATGCAGCTATCCGAAAAGTAACTGACCAAATTATTGTTAGAAAAGCATGGAAATGGTACTAAACTCCCTGTGAAAATATTTGTTCTGGCATGCTGTCATTTTGAAGAAAACAATAAAAGAAGGTCATTTCCAAAGATGCGTCTAAAGACGCATTTTTGGAAATTTCCTTTAGTAATTCGTTAATAATTCGGCGAAGCCGGGAATTGGTGCGTGCAAACGTTGACGCGACGCACGGGTGTGCCCGGTCGCTTTAATTTGTCGGTTCAGTGATGGTGTCTCTTTTTTTTTGGAGATTTTCAGAACTTTGCGGAATATGATTTTGGACATACCTTTCCGTTGATTTCAGCAAACGCTGGACTGACACACTGCGATAGGTCGGGGTTGCTCCATGTGGCAGTCAAATCGCACAAGCGCGAGGCATTGCCTGAAAATAAGCGGGAAAACACAAAATCACATGACAGGTAGCAACATTATAGCAATACGCAAAATGAACAAATGAAGAAATTTGCAAATGACACACTGTGATTTCAAAAAATGTGACCCATGGTGGCGTTTATCTCCGGTTTCCATGGCATGAAACAATTCAGAATATTTCTATTCCCCCTGGATGAGATGGCAGTCCATTGCAGGTTACTCCCCAGCTAATGCCGGTACCCATTTATACTCCTTGGTGGAGAGAGGCAAGTCAGGGTGAAGTGGCTTGCCCAAGGACACAACATATGGCCAGCAGCTGGATTCAAACCCCTGACCCTCTGATCATGAGTCACGAACCCTAACCAGTAGGCCACACTGTCCTTCAGATTCAAGAGATATAAGGCCAGTGAATGTGGGTCTTACCGTTCGCTCCTTCTGGGCAAGATTTCAAGCTAGTATGCCCAGGTTCGGTGTCATCCCACACCAAGCCACTCCCTTCAATCCCGTCTGGACCACCTGCACATATAGCCTTTCTATCCTCTGCAAAAAAAATGCCATAAAATTTGCTACGACTTTATAGAGTAAGTGTACCCCTGTTCTACCGAGTTGAAAAAATATAACACGCATAGGTCGATGAGAAAGAACAAGTTGGAAACACATACAAATCTCTCCGTACAGATTGACGAATTAATAACTGAATGGCTCTCTTGAACTAACGCTTGCATATGCAGTGAAAATCCCCAAAATATCTCCCTCTATATCTTACCTGCTTCGCAACGATCCCCAATGAAGCCCTCTACACAGCGGCATTGGAATCTGTTGACGAGATCATCGCAGGTTCCTCCGTTCAGACAGGGATCGCTGGAACATTCATCGACATCTGTAATAATCAGAAAGGAGATCCACGTCGTCTGTTTATAACTTTTGCAGGTTTAGGATTTTGTTTAGCGAAATTTTAGAACTTTATTTGCAAGTTTGAAATTTTAAACCTCAGCCCTGTCTTCAGTTCGGCTTCAAATCTTTCTCCAGAAATATTTAGAATTAAGTTCCTCTTAATGTATTCTTAAGGAGGCATATTTTTGTTAATTAGTTATGCCTTAAGGAGACGTTTCAATGTCTCCTAATGTCACAACTCCTATTTAGAGGCAAAAGTTTACAAACATTTTTTCGCAGATAGGCTAGATCGATAGCTCGTGGCCAAAAACAAAAATATAACGAATTTCATCGGGTTAGGTGTGTGTGCCCTTGGGTAAGGCACTTTGTCACTCATTGCTTCTCTCCACCCAGGAGTAAATGGGTACCTGTGAGGGCAGAGATGGTTATTGTGGTTGATTTTAGCTGCTTTGCGCCGAAATGGCAGCATGGAGCTGTATACTCCCCAGGGAGCTGAGATGGTATTTGGAATGTTTCATTGGCCCAATAAGCAGGGTAATAATGATGAAGCGCTTTGAAACCTTCTAGGTATAAAGTATTATATAAGCACCACATATTTTTATTATTATACCCGTAAAGGTACCATTAAGGAGACACGTTATCGTAATTTCTTCGCACGATGGGAGACATCGGTCATTAGGGAGACATTTTCATGTCTCCCTAATGTCACAGCCCCCCTTTAGAGGCAAAATTTTAGCGTCGCAATTACATTATATTTGTTGGTCGTGGTCTAATTAGTAAACGTACCGAAATTCGTGGAAAAAGGACGAGGGAATATTGGGTTAGGGCACATTTAAGTTTGAAAAATTTTGCACAAGTCTATGGGGATGTCTCCCAAATGTCCAATCCAGGGTAATTATTATTATTATTTTTATTAAACGTGGGGTTAGGGGTAATTAAAATTGGAAAATGTTTGTGCACAACCCTATAGGAATGTTTCCCTAACTTGGTACCATTTCCCGTAATTATAATACCCATTATTATTGTTCCAACTGAAATAATTATTGGTATACCGGTCTGGCAGTTTCCACCGACGTAGCCCGCTTTGCAGTCGCAGTTGTATGCATTCACTTTATCTACGCACTTCCCACCATTTTTGCATGGATCGCTGGAACACTCATTAATGTCTGTAAAAAAATGTCATAAAAACATCACATTTTACTTTTAGGTCTGATAAATTTAATATGGATTGATGCGAATAGGGCCATGTTATCGGGACATCCATTGCCTCTGACCTAGAAAGGGCGAGTCAAAAAGAAAGTGACCTTGAAAAATGATTTTTTTTTTTTAAAAAGCAATCAAATTTGATACGCCAATGAAGTATGTCTTACAAGGGCATGTTCTTCCACTCATCTGAAAAAAGATTTACTGAAATTGATCTGTGCTATCAGAAGTTTTGCATGTTTTATGAAAAGAACCCATTTCTATAGCTGTTCATGGAATGCCGTTGGAAGCTATTGGGCAGAGTGATAATTACAGATTACACACAGGCATTCAAATACAACTGAGATTTTAATCACTTCAGTCAAGACTGAAACTTTTTTTTTGTAGTCAGATTTTTTTTTTTTAATATGAAGAACAAGTCAACTCTTTTATTTTGAAATATTGATGGCGATTTTTATCTGTTTTCCTTTGCAAGTTTTCGTTCATTCATGGAGGTGGGAAAACATCCACGTTTCATTGTATTACATGCGTATTCATCAGTTCGTAGGACCGTAAACGATCAGTGGTGGACAGCTGAATTTTGTGATCTTTGTATTAAAATAGACATAACTTGGGAAAAGAGTATGCAAATTACGTGAAATTTTCATACTTACTAGTCAATAACATGTTCTTTATCTCTATAATTTATGAAATTGAGAGAGCCACATATTGTTAAAAATATTTTGTCATAATTTGGTCACTTTCTTTTTGACTCACCCTGTTAAATTGGAAACCATTCTTCTAGACTACTTTTTTAGTGCATGAATGTTGCAGATGAAGATGAATATATACAGCTCAAGAAAAAGGAGAGTGGATTTTTTTTTATAAAGGAAAAAGATAAAGTTACCATTTTGACAACGGACTCCCTCATAGCCTGTTAAACAGATGCACCGGTACTGGTTGACTTCATCTATACATGTGGCACCATGCTGGCACGGACTACCAGCGCACTCGTCTATGTCTGAGACAAAGGAAAAGTCCGAAAATTATTGTCAACTTTATCCGTTGTTAAGCTAGAAAGAAAAAAGTGTTATTTTTGGTGCAAATTCAGTTTTTGATGTATGGGAGACGGACTTTTTGCCATTCCGTCCCCAATGACCAAAAAAAAAAAAAAATTGCAAATGTTTACCACCTCTCAACCGAAACTTCTTAAAACTGTTCATATATTTTTGCAAACATTCCCCCCAAATTTCTTGAAAGCATGATTTTGTTGCTAATTACTTATTACTGATTCCTGCCTCAGTGAAGTTTAAAACAGATCTCGAAAAAGAAAAAATTCTTACCACTCCACAGAAACATATTAAAAACTGACAGTTTTTAGTCGTAGAGCTATATTACATCACTAGAGGGCTGACTTGATGTACAAAGTGATGCCTGCTGGGCGCATCCATGTGCACAAACCTATGGAAAACTCTGTTGTTCGGCTATTTGCATATCTGTGTTTGTATGCTATACAGGTGCGATATTGAAGCCAATACGCCCAAAACCGAAATGCACAATCAATAATGAGCATGTCATTTTGCTCTGCACAAACACGTAAATGCGTGCGTGTATCCGCTGCAGATAATTTTTTCCTTGACGTTTTTTAGAGTACACTTTCAAAAATTAACACCAAGTCATTTCATTATCAAATAAGGTTTTGCCCTTCACCGACGTTTTAAACACTGTATACTCAGTGTGTTACCTCCCGAGTGAAAGTTGGAAAAAATCACTCGGGTGGGACTCGAACCCACGACCTCCTGCTTTCTAGTGCAGATGTCTTACCACTCGACCACCGAGCTAACGGGACTGAATGACAATGGGTTTCTGATGTACATAGGATGGTACCGCATAGACTATTAAGAGATGGAATTTCCTTCCAGGTATAAATCAAATTTAGTTTGTTAGGTTTTTCGACGCATTTTTAAAACTTACCTTAGTCAGTGTGTTACCTAAAGTGAAAGTTGGAAACTCGGTGGGTGGGACTCCTCCACGACCTCTTCTTTTTGCCTGCAGATGACCACCGACCACCACAGAACGGGGATCGGTTGGGGGTTCGAATCTGATGTACATAGCAGCAGGTACCGCATAAAAACAACAAATCATTATGGCACACGCAACATGATTCAAAATGTCTGAGGAGTCAGCGCTTTTGTATTATTTAATATAGCTGTAGGATTTTAGTTGATAAAATTTACAAAGTTTATTACAGGCTCAATTTCACAAATAAGACTCCTCTTTCTACTGCCAACACAGTTCTCAAAAGTGAAACTAATCTCTAAGTCCAACTTAAACAACATATCTACATCTGCAATTTTTACTTTTTTTCTGCAAGTGTTGTTTTTGTTCTTCACTTACTTTCATCGCAGTGTACTCCTCTATAACCCAGCGAGCAATTGCAGGAATAACCATTAACAGCATCCACACAGATCGCATCGTTCTGGCACGGACCACTGGCGCATTCATCAATATCTGTTAATAAAGCAAAACGAAAGACCAAGAAAAGTTAAGATTTCAACAGTAAATAGGTCCTATCTCTGGCGCACATCAAAAGTTTGTTCTACAGGTCGAAAACCAATTAATAAAGGTATGTAGCATGTGAGTTTTGGAATTTTTTCAAATTACCTCTTAAAGTCAGATAACCAATATACCATACAAACTCGATGCATTAGAACAAACGCTATGCTTCATATCGAACTCAAGGGTTGAGAATCATCTTGGGCCACTTTCCTTGAAAGTGAGAAAATGCAGTTAGAGAAACACACAAAGGATTTATTTCCTTTGTTCAAGAGTGACGTGTGACTTATTCTACCAGCTTCGATCTGTAAACTTGATTTTAAAAAAAGGAGGCCAAGTGGTTTTTCAAGTCCCGTATTGTGATTGCTGTATCTTTTGAACAAAAAAACCATTCTAATGAAACCAACTTAAAAGTATTTGGAAGACCAATTATTATACTCGGCCAAACATTAGACATGATTTTGAATACTACCCCAATTTTCTGAAAACTTGCCAGATTTGACTGTTAGGTTTTTTGTGGGACAAACTGTAAACAGAAAGTTAGTTTCCGTCTCTTTCAACCAAAGTAACAGTCATTTTTTTCTAAGGCTTGAAATCTCTGGGCTTTGAATGACAGTACCTGTTTCGCAGTTGGTGCCTTGGAAGCCTGCGACACAGGCGCAGCTGTATTCATTGATGTCATTTTGACACGTTCCGCCATTGAGACACGGATGACTGGAACACTCGTCAATATCTAGGATTGGAAATGGAAAACATTAGATTATGAAGTCAAAAAAACTTCCCCCCCAAAAAATTGGAAGACAAACTTTTAACAATCCAGTACAATACAGGGTGAGTTAAAAAGATGAAACCCAAATGTCGGGACCGTTGTTTCAGTGAAGTTCTGCATGTAGTACTTTCAAAATCTAGGATATGAGAGCCCAATTCATAATCTTTCTTTTAGTACAAGAATCATTCAAATCACTCATGCACTTTTCAAGTTACGGAATTTTAAACACAACCACCGTTTTAAGGTTCTGTCCACGGATCACGGATGCTACTGAAACCGGAGATAAACGCCGGCCTGATGGGCCACATTGGCTCGTGACAGACTTTACTTGCTTACAATATGAGTATGAGTGAGAAGGTTTCTAATTAAAAACAAAAAAGTTGGGAGAAATTTCAGGACGAAAATGTGGAGGCTTACCAGTTTCGCATTGGATTCCATCGTAGCCAGCTACGCATACACACTGGTACCCATTGACCATATCAACACAGGTTGAGCCATGCTGGCAGGGACCACTAGCACATTCATCAAAGTCTGATCAAGGATATAAACAAATATTCATTTGAGCACTTTCACGCTTTGGAGACATGATTGTCTGCTTTTAATTCTGAGCAAATTGTTGTATAAATAAACGAAGGGGGTCAAAAGATCAAGCTGCACGCCGATCATCATCAGGAATTGCCAACAAACCAAGGTAATCAGTTCAATAGAGGTTTATACGACAAAAGGGCAAAGAGCTATATATACGAAATATTCAAATATTCGATCATCAATCGAACATTCAAATAGCTTTTTGCCAGTTTGAATATTCGAAGAAGAAAAAAACTACGCACATACACACAACTGTGGAGGGCAAACCTAATATGATTTACATCACCCCGACGCAAAATTCCATCTTGCGAATACACAACTGTTATGTTATTCGATCATAAAGTTGCGGTGCTTTAACGTCAGGTCCCACTCTTTTGTCAACGGTAACTTTTTTGTCGACGGGTGGATCGTCGTTCACATCCTGTTAGCAGGTTAAAGCCCTTTTACAGTTTTAAAATACTGCAAAGCACTCCAGCGCCCATTTATTTCGCCACTCGCAAATTTGAACTGGCGCGCTCTTCGTGCAACTTTTTATATACCGGCACAGCATGAAGTTGCAGCTGGCAGTTTCGAATATCCGTATGTTCGGCCAAACGCAGTTTCGAGTAATCGAATACTAAATTATCTGAAAATTGACAGCCCTACTAAGACCATCATCTTTACAAAGGTTGTTTTAAATCACTATTTATCAAATCTGCATATCTTGGAGCTCGGACCCTTAAGTTGCTTGGAAATATTTGACCATAAATTGACTAGAATTCATATTCGCACTGACGCACGGCATGTCATCAGTCAATCACTGGCCAACCAACAGGTCAAACTTGATCAAACTGGCTATGATTTACTTGACAAAGACTGCTTAGTTTCAAAAAGTAATGAACAAAATATTGAGCAAGGACGTCTGACTAATGCTCACCGGTCTCGCAGTGGAGGCCCACGTACCCCGGCAGGCAGTGGCAGGCGTAAGCATCAACAAGGTTGTCACAGTTGCCGTACTGGCTGCATGGATTGCTAGCACACTCGTCAATCTCTGCGATCCGTAAATAGTGAAAATACAAGAACAGTAGAATAATTGCTCTTATATGCAACACCATTAATTCCAGGAATATTTCAGTATCTCTGAAGGAAAGCTTATCAAACTCTTCTCCTATAGCAAAAATATTTTTGAGCTAACAAACATATTCATGAAGTGAATGATTTGAAGTGAATAATTGAAGGACACAGTTGTCAGATTTGTTTCTATATGAACATTTGTGGAAACTCCTGGAAAAACGTGGAAAAAGTTTCTTGGAGGTAAAAACAAACAAAACTGAAACATTTTGAAGAATTTTTTTGAGGAAATTTCAGATAAAAGTGTGGACAATTTAAAAAAAAATATAAAACGTTGCCAGCTAAATAAACAAGTTGCAAATATTCAGTGAATAGTTGTCTTAACCACTTCACGCCAGGTGTATTTATGTCAAAAATTTCGGAATTTTCAAAATGCAAAAATAAATAACCAACCAGTGCGAGTTATCATGGCCTTTATCACAAACCGGTTAAGAGGTTTTCCAACTTGTAAAAGAACGGAGATGATTCCGCACCTGTTTGACACTGTTCGCCTTCGTATCCCGGACAATGGCAAGTGTATCCATCGACCGCGTCAGAGCAGGCTCCACCATTCTGGCACGGGGAACTGCTGCACTCGTCAGTATCTGGGGATGACAATAACAAGTTGTGAGTAGTAAGAAACCTTGTCACCCAAGCAACAGATATGTCGAATCTCATCCAAGCTAATCCCCTAAGACATCAAAGGTCCATTCTAAGGCCCATGGCACGGGCGTTGTGCCACTGCCGTTTGGAATGACAACAGCCCTGTCGAGCCAAAGGATGGTGCCAATGCCGGAACTCAAGATGCGGCGAATGGTTCTAAACGTCATGCCATCCCTGTGCCGAATTTTAGAAAGTCAAATGATTTGAGTTTGGTACGGAAGTAGCACGGCATCTAGAACAGGGCTAGGCTGATACACTGGCTAGCCACTAGTGGGCACAACATTGAGCTACTTGGCTCATCATCTGCAAAAGCTAACCCTTACCCTGGATCAAGCTAATCCTCGATCAAGCTAATCCTGGATCAAGATGGCGTGGTGAGATGAGTACACTTGTGAGGAGGGACAACTGCAAGAACCAAATGCATCTTACCTATTTCACACTGTAGTCCTTCATAGCCGGCCACACACGTGCACATGAACGTCCCGGCGCCGTCTTCGCAAGTGCCGCCATTTCGACAAGGGGCACTAAAACAGTAAGCCACTAGTTTGCACACAAAAAAACAAAAAAAATTGCATCGACTACAGTTTTTGACCGTCCAGTGTTTTAACGCAAAAAGATTGGTTAGGAAGATGCCAATGTGGGCCTGCAATATAACGTAGTGGATAGAACTTGAACGCTAGTCTATTGGTCTGAGGTTCAACCTCCACTAATATTTCTCAGCTAATGCAAACTTGTTTTGGCTTGCTCTTAACAAGATCCGTGGTCACTTGGTAAGATATCATCACTAAAAACCAGAAGGTCATGGGTTCAAGTCTTGCCCAAGTAAGCTTGTGCAGTGCTTGTAAATCAAGTCAGTAATAGGCAAAACCCAATGTTAAAAACTTGTTCTGAGGTTTTATAACACAGAATCCACAATTGATTCAATTTCTTTTCAAAAGTTTTAATCTGGACTTTTGACCGACCAAAAAATGACAATTCCTATCAGCTGGGGGTGTTACCTTCCGCGCAGAGAGTCCCCTTGAAGCCTGAGTCGCAATTGCATGAATATTCATTAACACCGTCCACGCAGGTTGCACCATTCTGGCACTGGTGGTTCATACACTCGTCAATATCTAGGCACGGGAAATATAATGTAGACGTCAAGAAAACAATCTACACAAGTTGAGAACTTCTCTAAAAAATACTGCAAGTGAGACTTGCGCAATCCCCCTGACATGCTGGCAGTTTTTATGAAGTTAGTGTCCCTAACCAAAATGAAAGATTTCTATTGTTTTAGCAAGACTATCAAGAACAATCCACAAACCAAATTTCAAGTTCCTAAGTAAAGCAATTCTCAAGTAATCGTGCTGACAAGAGTTAACCTAAAAACATACATACAGACACACACACTAGCAAGGGGCCGCGGAGGGCAAAGGCCGCCAGGGCCAAAAAACAAAATTTTTTTTTTTTTTTTTTTTTTTGTGTGATAAAAGGCAGGCAGGAGTACAACACCATCTTTTTCATCAAAAACATTGGTTAAAGTGGTCAGAGTGGTCAGAACAGCCTCAGACACAGAGCATATCTAAAAAAAAAAAAAAATGCCCGGCCCTTAACCCCCCCCAACCCATGTATTTTTGACCCACTTTTTTGGGGGACCAAAATTTTTTTGGCCCCCCCCAAAATTGCCTTCTGGATCCGCCCTTGCACACTAGCACGTTTGTTTATGGCATAAATAGAGGATTTTCTTTTGTTCCTCTTCCCTTTTCTTTTGTTTATACTTTTTCGCAACAGCTCTCATTGGTTTTGTACACGTTTTTTTATAAATCGAGGTCGTCCTCGATTTGGTTCCTGTCCTCGATTCACCAATGATGTTGCACGTGTGCATCCTCGATTTACACCATAAACAAACCCGCACAGACACACAAAAGGAATACGCTATAGTAATATCCCTTTCCGGCTTACAGCCAGGGGGATAAAAAGGCGGGATTCCGGTCAAAAAATAAATGAAATAAAATAAAATGAAATAAAATAAAATAGTCCACTACTTTGTGGATTTAATAAAAAAAAAAGTATTCTATTCAACGTATTTGCCCAATCTATGCACGGTTTACACTTTACAGATAGATTTACAACATTTTACTTGGAAAAAGAATACATTTTGACATTTTGTCTTTTGTTAACCAGTTCACGTCGGATGAGGTGTATACACGCAAAGGTTTTGCGATATTCGGAACGGATGACAGATAAACACGCAACAGACGAGGCCAGAAATATCTGTCTGCAACCGTAGACATCTAATAAAACCTAGACATGACATCTACTGCTTTAACATTGTGAATTGTGCGAGCAAAACAGGCTGCATCACGCGGCCTGTGACGATACATGAATGTCAAGGGGCTTCGAATCATGCGCATACATGCACGTATGTAAGCGTGCAGCCGATGATCATGGTTGCGTACGGTACAAGTGGGAATTGGCTGAAATATTCTACCCGCGCAACATTTTGCTCACAGACGCAATAGCAAATGTCGTGTCTAGGTTTTATATGTATATGTCTGTGACCTACTCTCAGTGAGCGAGGCTGCAAATATCAGGGTGTGCTACCTGCAGATGACGGCCTGAACCTATCTGGCATCGAGGTTCGTGAAAAACAATCCCGCGCCTGGGTCCGGTCAATGTCAAAATAATCCCGGCGCAAACTGGTTAAACTGTTACACTACTGTTCATGAACCAATTACAATTTGTGTATTGTGGTGCTACACCAGGTCATAGGTTGGACTGGCACTGCATGGTGCAGGGTTACTAATTAAGATCTGTCATTGGGTCAGTTTTGGTGTGTGGGTGGGGTAGGATAGGTGGTTGGTGTGTAGTGTGTAGGACTACTTGCCTCCTATGACTATAGACTTTGTGCAGGAACGTACGGTAGACGGTGCGGTGTTGACTACTCATGAGAACCATGAGTGAGGGCCACGGCGTGTGCATGCACCGGTTTAGGCATACGCGCAGCACGGTATACACAGTGGAACGCCGCTATAATGAACATCGCGGGATCCACAGAAAATGTTTGTAATAACGGTCGTTCAGTATAGCTATTTTAAGCTGCTGGCGCTCTGGTACTCACTTTTCAATAAATAGCACGTGGGGGGTGATTGGTTGGCGGGAAAGATTGGGGGGGGGGTTGGTGGGAGGGGATTGATAGGTGGGGAAGGAAGGGTGTAACAGGCTGATCCTTTAATCCCATTTGACCAGTTACACTAGCCGCAACTGTGGGGCAGCTGGAACATGCAAAGTGAAATTGTGGAGACGTCCGCAGTTTGTTAAAAGACAACTGCGCAAGGTCCATTGTATGCAGAGTCCTGGCACAACTGGGATTGGGTGATGTTAATTTAAGTAGTTGGCTAGACGTGCAAAGACATTGTGGTTATAAGTGCATGCATGCTTCGTGCTGTCACAAATGGCCTGTCGCAAACTCGGTGGCGGTGCAGTGAGCATGCGTAGTGACGACCGACGTAACCTGAAGCCATCTCAACGTACCTATGTTGCACGTTGGTCCTTCAAAACCCGTAGCGCAGGTACAGTCGAACCCATTGTGGCGGTCCAGACAGTGGGTTCCGAATTCCCCGCACGGCCAGGGATCGCACTCGTCAATGTTCTGGCCGCACGCCTTGCCCTCCCATCCCGGGGTGCAATCGCAAGAAAAATCAAGGCCTACGTTGGTGCAACCGCCCCCGTTCTGGCAAGGGGAGGAGGTGCAGCCCAGCACCTCTTCATTAGCAGCAGGGGAGGAAAGTCGGGATTGTTGTGTGTTTTTTTCTTAATTTAAACTAATTGAGTTTTTATTTTAAAAAATGGAAATGTAACATTTAAAATTGAAATTATATTATCACCAATGCAAGTAAACAAAAGTCCTCACTAAGTGAAGAAACCTTTCGACTTCAGTCGCCATGGCAACTAGTAATTTCTCTCACCTTTTAAAAGTCAGTTTCTATCTATACTAGCAGGGTTCACCCTTAACATTTTTCTTCACTAGCCAGCCGAACTAGAAACCAGACTTTAACTATCCCGCGGGCCTTTTCACTAGTCCGCAATAGAATGTTTAGCTTTTCTTTGCTATTTTTATTTTCTATTTATTTATACGATAGCAGTTTCGGTGCAATAATCGGCTGGGCAATGGCATGAAAACAGCCGAATGCCCGTCAGTGTCAGCTTACTTTTTTCTATACGTGGCTACGTGGAAAAGTTGTACACCTTATCTCAATAATTTTGACTAGCCCGCCGCTGTTTTGACTCGCATTTGGCTAGCAGGCGACCGCTAAGGTCGAACCCCGATACTAGTGGTTACCTGTGGAGTAGACCAGTCGGAATCCCTGCCCAGGCTCTGCGGCACCTTGGAAGGTCAAGAACGCCTCATTGGTGGAGGAGCTGACGTCGTGAAGGGGCGACACACGCTGAACCTCTGTCCCGCAAAACTGTGCCGCAAGTCTGTCGGACTGAGCACTTGTTCCATCATAGACCTGTGGTTAGTGGCATTTCACGGAGAAATCTCATTTGTATCGAGTCAATAAAATAGCAATAGTGCCTCTGTAATGGCTAGTCAATGACTCGACTTGAGTCCGACTCTTGTTATGGAAACTGCCACTCAAAAACACAAGTGCCCCTCTCAAATTAACAATATTGTGCACAATTTAGAGATGAAAAACAAAACTACCCCTCGAAAGCACAAACACCCCTCTCGCAATAATAAAATTGTGCCCCTCGCGAGGTAGAAAATCAGGCCATCAAAACCAATAGTGCTCCCCTCGCGATAACTTCTCGAGATGTAAAACTGCCCCTTGAAAGCACAATTGTATTAGTGCCCCGCTCGCAACATTCAAATTGTGCCCTTCTCATGGAAAATTGGCCTTAAAAAATAATAGTGCTCCTCCTCACTCAAATAAAATGGTCACTGAGCTGGCCATCAAAAGCAGCAGTGCCCCTCTCGCGATAGAAAAAAAATGGTCTCTCTATAATAAACTAGTCATGTTCACGGGCAGACCCAGAGAGGTTACTGCCGAGGGGCGGGGGTGTGCGGTGTGCCGGAGGCCCAAGGGCGGATTAAAGGGGGTGGGGGCTAACGGGGCCATGCATCCCCCAGCCCAAAAAAAAGTTTCAAAAAAGGCAGCACAACCACTGATCTGTAGCCATTACACACACCAACATCTTTTCCAAAAAAAAAAAAATTGGTTAAAGTGGTCAGAAATTGCCTCAGATTGCAAAAACAGAGCATCTAGAATCCATTTTTTTCGGGCCCCGAACCCCACGCCGTGAATTTGTGGACCCACTTTTTTCCGGACCAAATTGTTTTGCCCCCCCCCCCCCATAAGAAAATCGTGTTCTGGATCCACCATTGCGGAGGCCGAAGGGCTCTCACTTTCACAGCGATGGAAGGTGCCCCTTTTTTTCAGGACAAGTGCCCCTTTTTGGTGTCCCCCTCCCAGTTTGAAAAGCGTTCCGCCGCCCCTGTTCCATATCATTATCACTCCAAACATAAAAGTCTGACTTTTTAGTGTATGTTTCTACACTGGCAGTTGTACTTTTGAACTAGAATTAATTGTTTTAAGATGTACTTCTAAATATACTAACCCCAATAAGATAGAAACAGAAAATAATTCCCTACATTTCCAAAATAATGAGCACGTAAAAACATACTTGGTAAAAATATCAAAATACCAAACTAAAGTTTAGGCTGAAATTACCTCTTTCAAAGAAAGATTTAATTATTATATGAGGATGCAAAAGAAGTGAGTGATTTAATTGACGGGAAGACACAACAGGTGCAACAGACACAGCGGAGATCTGCTCACAAAAACGAAAGACAAACCGCTGTTACTGGAAAGGAAATGAGTTTTAGCACTTGATGAACAATAGAGCAGCTGGAAGGCAAGGCTAGCTTAGCCCGAGTAGGTGTGTGATGTATCGCCCTAATGTTTTCCGTCACGTATGCAGTGTCATCAACCGGCCTTGGTCGTGAATCCGGGGGCGGATCCGAGGAATGAAAAAAAAAAGGGCGGAGAAGCTCTTCGGAAATCAAAGTTTCGTTCCTTGTACTTGGAGAAAAACTTCAACTTTGGGGTTTTTTTTCACTGGCGGGACTGTTATTCTTGATCACTCATTACAATTTTCATAATGTTAAGCAACAAAAATATTGTCTTCGACACTGATACAGATGTTAACAATAGCCACAAAAGCAGAGAAAATCTTTTCAATGTTTTCAAATAATTCTCCTCAACCTATTAATGGCTTCATGGTCAAAAAGGTCAAGAATAGAATTTTTAAACAAATACCATGAATGAAGGGACTGTATTAACGAAAAAGACAAAAGACATCACGAAGAAAACAAATCACATAGGGATGTGTACTGTGAATTGTTTTCGTTTTGCTGAAAGAACGCACACCTTTTTTGTGATCCGTGGACAGAACTTTAAAACGGTGGTTGTGTTTAAAATTCCGTAACTTAAAAAGTACAAGTGTGATTTGAATGATTCTTGTACTAAAAGAAAGCTTTTGAATTGGGCTTTCATATCCTAGATTTTCAAAGTGCTACATGAAGAACTTCACTAAAATGATAGTTGCGACATTTGGGTGGTTTTTTTTTTTACTCACCTTGTACTTGATCAAAATCAACAAAAAAGCCAAAAGATCCCCTTTCTTGGCTTAAAAGCCAGGGGGATAAAAATTACATGGCATGGGCCCCTTAAACATCCAGAAATTTGTACCAATTATCAAAATGGCATATATGTTGAGGACACAACTCATTTACCTGAACATTGGATGCTGTACAGTCACTGTCAGAGCTGAGGTCGAAGACTTCAAAGTCCATGTCGATGCGATAGCCTGACTGGGTCTGGAGGGTCCAATCACAGGCAATGGAGGCCGGGTAGGCGCCGGGGTGGAGGGGTGTCTCCAGTGCTCCTGTACCATCAGTTGGAACGTCGATGGTTATACCACTGCAAACACCTTCAAGATAATTACAATGAGAAATGTTTGGCAACTTTTAATCTTAATCTGTACTGAAATATGTTCGGCCAGCTTTTTAAAGGTAGGTAGATCATTTGTCAATTTTTTTTTCCCCTTTTCGTTTGAAGCAACAAAAGTACTCATTTTCTCAAGACGGGTGCTGAACAACTAACCTGATGACGTTTTTGCTCTGTGAATGCTGTGTATTCCGAGAAAACACAATTCTAGGATCTCGATTTCAATTCAAAAGTGGCGAGTCATATTTTGAATTGCGCCTGAAATCAGCATCACATTCTCAGTTCATCGATTGCAGCTATGCGATTTCATGCTCTAAACCGACGAAAAAAAAGCAACTGAGCACGCGTGTGCGTCGTGTCAATGCTTGCACGCACCCATTCACGGATTCGCCGGATTACAAACCAACTACTAACGGAAGTTTGAACAAATGCGTCACTTTTACTCTTTTCTTCAAAATGACAGCACATGACTTATGATTGACTTATGACTGCACTTATGATTGAATTGTGATCGACCTATGACTGCACTTATGACTGAGTTGTGATTGATCTTATGATTGAATAGTGATTGACTTATAACAGGACTTATGATTGAGTTGTGATTGACTTATGACTGCACATATTACTAAGTTGTGATTGAATTGTGACTGCATTTATGATCGAATTGTGGTTGACTTATGACTGCACCTATGATTGACTTATGACTGCACTTATGATTGAGTTGTGATGGACTTATGACTGCACCTATGATTGACTTATGACTGATCTTATGATTGAATAGTGATTGACTTATAACAGGACTTATGATTGAGTTGTGATTGACTTATGACTGCACATATTACTAAGTTGTGATTGAATTATGACTGCACTTATGATTGAGTTGTGATTGACTTATGACTGCACTTATGACTGAATTGTGGTTGACTGATGACTGTACCTATGATTGACTTATGACTGCACTTACGATTGAGTTTTGTTGACTTATAACTTGACTTATGATTGAGTTGTGATTGACTTATGACTGCAATTATGATTGAGTTGTGATTGACTTGTGACTGGATTTGAGGTGGACTTGTGATTTACATAACTAGTCTACAATTCCAGATTTGAACTCTTGCCCATACCTGTATAGTGGAGCTGGAAACCTCGAAAGCCCTGAACATCATCCGTTTCAAAATGCAGGTAAACAGAACTTCCACTGGAGTTGATTTCCTCCGGGAACTCGGTGTCACAGTATTCGCCGATGAGGGGAGCATTTGCATCGGAACCATCATACACCTGCAAATTATTCAGGCCAAGAAAGGAACAAACAGTTGAAGAACGTACTGTGGATGAATCTTTCACATCAACCACTGAGTTTACACAGCATTTTAAGAATTGCTTAAAATCTCTTATTTGGGCAACTGTTGGTTCATATTGAGAATATACAGGGTGACCCAGAACAAATGCAACCCTAAAACATTTGCCTTTAAAAAAGGTTTTTGTGTACAGGATGAAAAATGACTACTTTTACATAATTGGCATTTTCTCAGCAACCCAAAGTGCTATTTTCATGATTTTTTTTTCAGTATTTGAAAGAAAAAGCTCATATCTTTAATCTGATACCAAAAACATAAAAATCCACCAATCCCTTTTTTTTTTTTACTTTGGCAAATGTCTTAGGTTGCATTTTTTGGGGAGTCAATATGCTGGGAAGAGTCTTGGGTCTATTTTTTTCGCACTTACCTTGAGAAAGTCCCAACACTTATCACTGGTCCGTTCCTCCAACTGAAAGTCATCCCGCCGGATTCGGACACGGTTCCCCTGCGCGACGCTGATGTGCCAAAAGCACCGCTGGTTGTTGGTGTAGCTGGCGCTACCAAAGTTGGCCGAGCGTACGTAGCTTGTCCAAGATGTCAGGAGGCCATCTTGTCCTGGGCAGGTCTTCTGAGCGACTTTCGACAGAGGAAATGTTAATCACAAAACAAGTTATGATAATGATCATAATTTATACCAGAGGTGTTTATAGGTCTCTTTTGACGTAACTTCCTACAGATCATCACGGGCATCGGCATTTTGGGCGTCAAATTTTCGTGACGCTGCACCGTGTTCTGTAGAAATTTCGAGCAACATGCGCACGTGTTTAGAACATTTTGCACACTGCGTGCACACGAACCTGATGGCGTTGTTACACGCAGTTGTAATTTTCCTATGAAGATGGCTCTCTATGAGAGGGATCTTTTCACCAATTTCATTCAATTTCAAGTCCATAAGCTGAAAACACTGCCAAAGATGTTTTGGATACAATTCCATATCTGGAAATTACTTGTCACCCTGTGCACAAACCCTATGAGACTGGTCTGAACATTTTGCAAGCGTTTTCTAAGTAAATGCTTCAATATTTTCCCTGCTAAATTTGACTTTTTCAGGACATATTATTACCACTTTCTGATGGCTGATACTAGGTCACTGCAGGAAAAAGTTAGTGATGGCCAGGTGTGGGAATCTATTTTGCAATGTGTTTTTTTTTATTCTTCAAATCTGAAAGTTTATTTCAAAAATATTCTAGAAAATTTTCCAAGGGTGTGCCACTGAATTGATTTTCTTTAACATTTTTGGACTGCAGTTACAATTACAGAAGCTTAGTTGCATGGGCGTCGCGAGGGGGGGGGCAAGGGGGGGCACTTGCCCCCCCCCCTGGAAAAGCAAAAAAAAGAAAGGAAAAAAAGGGAAGAAAAAAGAAAAGAAAAAAAAAGAAAAAAAAAAAGAGGCGCGAAGACAAAGTGGTGTAAATTTAATGAGTTGGGGGGGGGGGCAAAATGTCCCTGCCCCCATCTAAAACTGATTAATCGAGAATGTGTTGAGAAATACAAGCATTTTTTGGCAAATTTTTTTTTTTGCCCCCCTCTAGAAAAAATCCTGGCGACGCCCATGCTTAGTTGTATGGTTTAAAAACACACACACACACACACACTTTGTGTGTAAGTTATTAAAACTCATTGGATAGGGGAAAAATACGATATAAGTTTCAAACATTTTCAACAACTGTCACACCCTCAAAAAAGTATGATAAGTATCTCCTCAAAAGAGTCAAAGGGAACAATTAATAAGTTCTACATAATATTGCCTAATTTTGATCGAGCTTATTTTGTAGATCTGTGTATGTTCATTTAGTTACTAAATAGTCGACAAATTAGGACACCCATGTGGAATTTCCCTGTCATGATCTAACACTAATATCAGTTATGCGCCTATCAATTTTTTAGTCTATTTTCTGTTTGTCATCGTCGTCTTTTACCCCTTAATTTCCTCATAAATCAAAGCCCTGCACTCTTTCCACAAAATTAAACCTGTGATATTCAAGAAGGTGTTATAGCCAACTGTTCAAATGTGTCAAGAAATATCAGAATGTCACTTTTGAGTGTCATTTAGTCAGCTGTTTTGGTGAGTCTTTTAACCTTATATAGGAACGGGGTCCTAAAGGTAAGGATTACCCTAATTTTGGTTATTTATACAAAGGCCTACATTTACATATTTACATAAATACATTTTTAACATATTTACCTATGGAATGTACATCCCTGTGATATTATTATTATGATCATCCCAATCAACAGGTGTTTTCAAGATGTCGGATTTTAAAATTTATGACAAAAGAAAATCCAAAATAATAATATAAGAAATGTGTCTTTTTGGTTGCACCGTAAGTTTCACACCCTTGTAGAAACTGCAAAATCTTATCTATGACATATTAACTACAAATACTGACGACAGCGGGAGACCAAGAAAATTCACCTTTTTTGAGTCATATTTTCGACTTCTGCAGGCCCGGAAGGATCTGCCTGCATTTGTCATGTTTGTAGTTAGTAACTTAGTAATTAACTGTAAAAAGCCGATTTTTTTTTTGCCATTTTTTGCCTGAATTCCCAGTAAAGCCTTGAATTTCCACATTTTTCCGCCGCTGGTTAAAGTTCGTGCATCAAAGCATACGATCCCAGTGAAAGTATGTCATTTTTTAGGATGCACGCCTTGCAAAATATAACTTAAATTTAAAGTTAAAGTTAAAGGCGAGTGCGCAGAAATAGGAGCGCGTAGCAAATAGCCTTGGTCTGACGATATGCAATTTGCTCATATTTGCACATATTTGGTGTAATTTAAGTTCTAAGAAGAGAAAAATGACCCCTACTTCGCCTTTATCACAACGGAACTAACCTCAGCCTTTCCTTCACGAAAAACTACACCATAAAGATGAGTTCCAGTGGCATAATTTCTATGCAAGTTGGGACTAAACGGAGTGAAACTTTTGTCATTATCGCTTTGTCGTTATTTCGTAACGGCCATTTGGTGTTGGTTACTTTGTAAATTGTATTTTTTTTTTCTACCAATACGATTATACGATGGAAAGTTTCGACGCTGTCTTCAAACAGCCGTCTGCTAATTAAAAGTTGGGTAGCGGAAAGTTTAGTGTTGATTCCAGAAGGAAATTGTTTTCTATGTTTGCTATTAATTTATCAACCTTTTTCTTCAAATTAAATAAAAGTCTCAAATAAATTGGTTTACTTACCAGCTTGATCCCCGAAGCATGCTAGCAGTAGACACAGCGAGAATAAGATAGACCATTTGCGCCTTTCCATTTGTTGATCTGTGAAACGAACCAATGGAACACTTGCAGAACTAATTACTTTTAACTAGGAATCCATTTCACTTGGAGACAATTTTCTAAAGCGAAGTTGATTAGCCCTAAACTGGCAACATTGGCCTACCGTACCAGTGTAGTTAATCCACGATGCGTGTTCCCAATACCCACGTCCAAAATTAATTTATGAAGTGCCAAATTTCAACATCTGATAGAAAAAGTTTCTCTCATGAAAGAGATTTTCTAAATCGAGAATGAGAACTAGAACTCGAGGCTCTGTTCTGGGGGAAAAGGCAGGACTGCATTCAGTGTCTACCAACAATAGATATGCAATGAAATGATCAGCTCAAGAGAAAGTACTCACAGACTGCGATGAAACCACCGGAGACAGCGCTGGGATGCCCCGGGGCTTTTGCCCCGTTCATCCCTTCCTTCATCCCGCGGTAATGCGGCCCCTCGTCGGAACTCCTCCCGGGCAAAAAAAAATATAGAAACAATTGTATAAATTCTGGTTTGCGGATGAGCCTATCAAAATCCTGACGGTGAAGGCACCGCGGGCTATGCCTACTATGACGGATGATGAGATCGTTGAAGAGACAGAGGTTTTTCCCGGCTGTGATTGATACCACGGGATGCGACCATGACAGCAACAATGGGAGGCAGGGGAGTGGCTTAAGGAGGATGTGCGCACAGGAGAAACCGCGTTTCCGACGGTGGATCGCAGAGTCTGCTAAAACACCTGCTCTCGTTTAAAAAGCTCGTCAATCTGTGAAGTTTGTTGCATCATCAAAACGCAGAAGCCTCCAAAGTTTTAGTCCCAAGTTTTAATTGTAGACTTTTAAATAAATTAAGACTACTTATCTGTAAATGGGTGTAATTATTTTCCTTTGCACGGCCCAAAAGTAATACCCGGTACCACTGCGTTCGACAATTTGATGCTATTGGGTATACGCGATATACATGTACGGTATGGTGGAAAGTTTAAAAGCGGTGTCAAAACGTTAAAAGACACGGGGCAACATTGCTGCGGTATCGCATTCCGGCCTTCTCGTTTTTAAGGTTTATTGAATTTTAAGAACCCCAAAATAATTATGAAGTCGGGTGAATTTAAACCTTCATGTCATCCTATGTCGTATCCGGTTCGTTAATGACATCGTCATACACGCGCACGCACCACTGATTACAAGCGCTCATTGGCTAAACACTCAAGATACTTTAATTTCCGGCTCCAATGGTTCCAACGCTCCTTAATGGCAGTGGGCGTGGTTTAAACGGAAGTGACGTCACACTAACAATCAGATAACAGACTGATCCATTAAGCCCCGCCATCTGCCCACGTGGGGAAGCACGTGGGGAAGCACCTGGGCATCTTCAGTGCTACGCTGCACGTTCACCAATGGGGCGGGGCCCAATGGATCGGTCTATTTTGTGCGAGGTACTTTCTGTCTTTTTTTCTTTTCTCGAACTGATTTTTGATTATACCAAACAACACAATGCACATTCAACTGGCTCCAACCAGATTCAAATTAACAAGGATCTCTAACGTGAAATGTAGAGACACCTTGAAACATTCAACTTTAGCAACTTTTGTGAGAATGAAAGGAAAATATATTAAGTGCCCGATTTCCATGTGTGAAGAAAAATGCACTGTACCGAGGACACAAAGCCACCGGTTCCACTTGAAGATGCGTCGGTGGTGTTACGGCCACCTGCCAGCGAGTGCCACCCGCCGAAGGCTCCCGGGGACCAGAAGAGGAAACGACCGGTGTGCTTGGTTGCCGGGTGACCGGTCGAGAGACGGAAACCCACGGCGACAAGACAGCTGGAACATTGTAGAGTAGGTGCGAAGATTGAAGGTTGGACTACAAAACAAATCATCACTCTTCTCTTATGAAAAGTTATTTGAACTATCGGGTAACAGTTGATTGTGGGGGGGGGGAGGGGTAATTTTTCATCTTTAGAGAATTTTTGCAAATTCATAAAATGATACAAAAACGAAACAATTCTTGTATGCATTGGAAAAGCTGCTTTATTTAGTAATTAAATATTCATCGAAAAATTATTGCTTTCAATATACAGTAAAACAACATACAAACAAATAGTAACTTTTCAAATTTAAAAACTCTGCATATTTCATTGTCTCTGAATTACTGGTCTTTACAGTTTATATAATTTAATTGGAAAAAGTTGAATCAAAAGTTTAAAAATTCTGCTCGGTATAAAAAATGCATCTGTTAGTGAGAAAAGAGTTGTTACAAATATAAATGGAAGACTTTTTTTAATGGATATCTGAATAATTTATGAGGGGCTAAGAAGGCTAGGCATTTCACTCGATATGAAAGCATAATAAGCACAAGACAAGTACATGTACAGTTTTTGTACACTGTAGATGGAAAGGGGCGGGGTTGAATAGGCCACGCCCCTGAATAAAGGACGACATTTACTACTTCACTTGCCATTATGCAGTATGTGAAAAGTACATGTACAGATTTTGTTCATCTGAACACTATAAGACACTCAATTTCGGAAATGGAGTCAGAAAACAGATAAGGGGTCAGGCCACTCTCTTGTCATGATGACCTCTGACACGGGGTCAAACAATATTATAAATGTTCATATATACACTGGTATCGCTTGTAAGTTCATCCAATCAGGAATCATAGTTCACAGCAACCAATGAAATATCACAACCTGGGAGGCCATTGATGTCTTCATTCGCTGATGAGATGTGACTTATGCCTCTTTTTGAAGGAGCAATTTGTATACAGTTCTTATTTTCTAATCCCGTTTGTAAAGCCATGATGGTTAAACACATAAGTTAAGAGCAACACGTGTACACACAAAACCTGACTTCTAAATTAGCATGCAGAAACAGCCAATTACAAAAAGCGAAACAAACAAAAACATTAATGGAATAATTATACAGAAAATGTGTAATCTTTACAGGCAAACAAGAAAACTTGAAAGCAAAAATAACCCCAAAGATTGTTCATTATCTGCTAAAATACAATTTCTTATAAGACATGTACAAATATGTACAGGTTTACTTTTTACATGGACAAGCAGGGCAATCAAAATGTGTATTTACAAAAAAATACAGAAATACAAATGTAGGCTTTTTAATTGTTTAGTAGCTTTGAGACATAATGACGCTTTGTTTTAATAGACCTTAGATGTAATGCCTTTACACATTGAGAGCTATGTGAAAGCATAATGTGTATTAATTTAAAGTCTCAATGTTCTTGGGAATGCAAAAACCACATCACATATATATAAATAAAACAAAAAGCAAGTGAAATGAGCAAAAAAGCATCTACGTAGTTCCGTGTCCATTCAATGTACGTGACACGTTGTATGTGTGAGTCACATAATACACACAGCACCAATACACAAATGTTGTTCCTCGCACGTCCACAGAATGCGATGCACTGGTGGAACATGTGCGGCAGGATTCACGACTAGCACCCAACAGCTCGATTTTTGAGCACAAAAACGGCCAGTTTTTAAAGGATGGTTAGGTGGACGTTTATACCCTACCTTTAAAATGCTCTTTCCGATTAACATCATTTCGTTTCAAATGTGTTTCAACTGGGCGTTTTCCTGGACGTAATGTCCCTTTAAATGAATCTTTCTGAGAGAGAAAACTTTTTTCCAACCAGAGAACTTACCGAAAGATGTGCACTGAAGGTGATAAAAATGTTGATTTTTTTCTAACATTACTTTACAGGGTGGTGCAAAAAGAAGGAAACCCACTTTTGACCAGAATTTTAACCTACTTACTTAACTTATTTGAACTGGTTTTGATATAATGTAGTGAAGTATAGCTCTTCAACCATACGTGATCAAAAAATCTGTAAAAATATCGCAAGAATAGTGTTATAATGCTAATTTGAATACAAGTCGCCCAAATCACTGTTGTCCACGTGTAAGTCTAGTGTAGTGTTTTTTGTCTTCAAATCAAGCTCCGGAGCACAGTCAAGCGAATGGAATAAAGCCGTCCGTGGACAAACAGGTTTGGCACATGAAATTTTTAAACTTCCATATCTCAGAGACAAAATATGCATTTGCAATCATTTTTTTCGTCAGTTATGTTTAAAGATCAATATGTTAATACCATTAAGTTAAATTTTTGAAATATGCTCAACAAGTTGGTGAAAAGTGCTGTCAAAAGTGGGTTTCCTTCTTTTTTGCACCACCTGTAGTAACCATCATTACAAAATCTACACAGCAAACAATCCTACATCCGTTGTCATATGAACTATGAACAAATCTAAGATGGAATATATGTCGCAGAAGTGAATCACAAAGAATATCTGCCTAATCACCATGGAACATGGTTCAGTTTGGTAAACGTCTGACTGCATAGTCTTATGTGATGACGAGGCAATGTTCCTGAGTGCAATCCACATGATTACTCAATCTAATTTGCAGCATTGGTAAACGAGTGTAAAATACTAACGGCCCAGGTTTTTTTTTCTCTTGCCTTCATCGAGGTATGTTTGGGAAGGGAATTGGATTGATTTTGTGTTCTTGGTATTCCTGTCCGTCCGTCATACGCAGCTATGGACTCTGCTGGTCTTGCCGACGTCTTTGAGCAGTTGGACTGGACAGTGGCACGTCACTACCCCGGCCCCGGCCCGGCACGTACTGATGTCCTTGATCGGCGTCCACCTGGGTGTGAACGGGGAAAACACATAACAAATTAAGAGTTTTGTGTTTAGCAATTCATTTTATGAGCTTAGCAGCTTTATCCATGATGGGCAATTCCCAATAAAGTGCGCCACCTACAACTTAAATGGCTACTGCAGATTTCCCAAGACGTTAGTGCGAGCAGGCACGCTGGTCTAATCACGCCGTTAGATATGCACAATCCACTATTGATCACTAGCGTCTCGGGCCAAGACTAAATCCTGCACAACTTTTGGAGGACTCAGGAATGATTCTAGCAGAGAGATAAGGTACATCAAAGTGACTGAGTTCAAAGTTCAAACAGTTGCACCTACTTTTCTGTGACTGGGTCGTAGCACTCTCCGGACATGAGATACGAGGATCCATTGTGGCCTCCTATGGCGTAGATCTTCCCACTGATGACCGAGACCCCGACGCCGCCGCGACACATGGACATTGGCGTGGTGCTGGTCCAGGCTTTGGTCCGAGGGTCGTACCGCTCCACGGAGTTCAGCGGGGAGCTGTCGTCAAACCCACCTGGGGAAGGGAACAAGATTACGGTTATAATTGCGCTATCATGTTATGGACCAAGGCTGTGCTGGCTTGTGACCCTGCCCAGACACTGACCCGAGAGGTCAAAGGTACTGACCTATGACATAGAGGTAGCCGTTGAGGGCCAGCACGCCCCCTCCTGCTCGTCTGGTCTGCATTGCAGCAATCATGGTCCACTTGTTGAGGTGAGGGTCGTACCGCTCGCAGGTGTTCAGAGTGGTGGAGCCATCGTTGCCACCGACTGTTGAAAAAAAAGAATATTTGAAATAGGTGTGTTGGAGTTGAAATACCCATTAGTAAACTCGAAAAATGATATTTTGATAAACAGTTGGTGTTGGGGCTTTGACGAAAGTATCTGCTGTTGAAAAACAAGGGAAAATCTATAAAATGTGAACAAGAGACTTGAGAAGCTTTGATGTTTTGAAACACATCTCTGCTAAACTTAGCATTCTGAGAATATGCCAGTAACAGGGCGTTTGTGCCCTTAGGCAAGACACTTAACTACAACTGCCTCTCTCCATCCAGGAGTATGAATGGTCTAGAATGCTCCATTGGGCCATACATTCCTCTCCCCGCCTCATTTTGACTAACCTGCATAGATGTGGTCGTTCAGCGTCTCCACTGCCACGCCCCCTCTAGCCATAATCATGGGGGCAGCATAGCTCCAGCTATCGCTGGCTATGTCGTACCGCTCCACCTCACTGAAGCAAGTGTTGTCATCTAGACCCCCGATGGCGTAGAGTGGGCCGCCGAGCTGGGTAACGGCCAAACCTCGCCTGAAGGGAAAACCAATGAAAAATGACAGCTGGTATCAAGACTGTGGTACCTATAACGCTGAGGAAGGCTATGTCCGAATTACTCATCTACGGCTGGAAATTACACACGCCTATGGAGGTGGCTGCAACAATACCGGTACAACAATATTCGCTAAAAAATACAAAACCTCAGAATTCATCCATTTCTGAAAATTACAGCAAAAGTAAATGTTGCAAAGCACACAATACAAAGATGATAAATCTGCAATGGAAGAGACAAGTAACCTTTTTGTTTTCATTGGTGATACCAGCGTCCATTTGTTTGTTTTGGGCTCGAAGACCTCCATGCTGTTGAGATGGTCTTTGCCGTCGTGTCCCCCTGCAGCATACACCTTGCCTGTACACAAAGTTGAAAACATTCAGCTATGATGATTTTTGTAGCAGAACAAATTCCAAAACTCCCACACAGTCACACAATATGAAAGCATAAGTATCTTAATAAAAAGTAATCAAGAGAGGGCGCCCTTTGTCTGGACCATACAAGTGAGTTTTCATCTTGCATAAAAAAATTTACATTCTCTGTCCGTGCATCAAGACCACTTTCTTATTCTTCAGTGTGAATGTGTCTCGTCTTTAAAATTCAAAATCCTAACCTCAATCCTCCAAAATCCTCCTGGTGGTTTTGGAGGATTGAGGATGAATGCATTTTGAGAGGCAGGACTGTCTGACGATTTTGAAGCATTGAGGCGCTGGGTATCCTTCGTTTGAACATAGGTGCAACATTTTAGAGGATTTTGGAGGATTGTGGATGTTTTCTCGCAATATTTCCAGTTCTTTTTTAGAATTTCAGTGAGAATTTGGGACACTGACATTTGAACACACCAATTCTGTCAACTGAACCATCAATGCAGCAGAAAAATCACAACTGTAAGTCATAACTTTGGAAATGAACAAGCAATCAAACAAAACGAACAAGCAAACAAAACATCAACAATGTTATAAATGTTACCTCCAGCAGACAGCACGCCCACATGCCTTCTCTTGTAGTTCAGCTCAGCCACATGGAACCAGCGATTGCTGCGCAGATCATAACACTCAATAGACTTGAACGGGTCCCCCGATGCACCCCGACCGCCAACCACAAACAGCACACCTGGTGTAGGACAAGATAAGATGAGAGATTGAGGGACTGGTTCAAATCTACCGCACTGAGTTCACAAGTAGGCTACATGTTGGTGAACATTTTCTTTCTTGCAGACAACATTGGGAATAATGTTATTCTGGGAATGTGACTTCATGATCTGATACACCGTGCCCTCTGGAGACATGCACACAATAGGGAACAAAAGATTGTATACGTCTCCACAGGGCAATTTCTATATAGATGAATACGTCTCCACAAGGTTTTCACGAAATAGATACATAATAGGAATTTCCAAGGTATGTTGGTAGCAAATGGTAGAGGTTTAGAAAAGGGACATTAAGTGCGAATTTCAGCCAAGGAAATTAATTCTGGTTAAAAATAAGAGCATTTTGAAACTACACTTTCAAACTCGAAAACTTTACTACACGAGAATAAAAAAATGTCTCCACATGGATACAAATTTCAGTTTGTGTGTGTGTCTTTTGTTTACAATGAATAGTGTGACTTGTCAACGCGGCAAGGTTGAAAGTGTTTGTTCTTTTAATTGTTAGTTCTTTGTTGCATTTTTTTTATGGCAGTGTTATCAATGCAGATCTATATATTCATCATTTGATTGCAAATTTCATTAATAATTTAAGAGTGAGGGTTAGGCCTATAAGAAACGCCTAGCTAATTATTAAAAAACAAGTACATGTGCACAGCAAGCTGTGGTCGTGTTGCAAGAAGTCTCACATGAAAGTCTTGCATGACAGTCTTGCATGAAATCGATCAAAATTATCCCTGCCAGAGCTGAAAAATGCGACGCCGAAAAATGCGACGCCGACGGCACATAGGAACACCATACTTTTGGTCAATTTTCGGGGACAGACAGACAGACAGACCGACTGACCACCAGGTGACATGTAGATCAGCTCCTAGCTGTTACAGTTTAAAAAGGGAATTGGTGCCGTTTTCTTTGCTCTCAACATGGGGGGAAAAAACACCAAACATCTGAGTTGAATAAGAAATCTGTTGCCCAGTTAGAATTGCATTCACCGAATGACAGGGCGCTCATGAGAGCCACAAGTCTATGTAAACTGCTGACAAACTGTCTGACCCCATTAGCAGCACGCCTCAAAACTGACATGAATAGAAAGCTACAGAATGACAGAAGTGCGTGGCATGGGCCATTATTATCAATTCATAGGGGGTTGCAAAGCTCAAAAATGATGGAATGCACAGGCTGACAAAGGAAAAGTTTAAAGGGAATATACACCATTTGCTTTTGCTGTAATTTTCAGAAGAGAATGGATTTGGGGGTTAGTATTTTATAGCAAATACTTGTTTGAAGTTCTGTGTTCGTAGATGCTGGAAAAACCAAGAAAACCACTCATGTTCCTGTAGTCTTGTTCCCTGACCCCACTTGAGTTGCAACAGAGCAATTTAATAGAGCAATTTTACAGGATGCTTTAGACTAACAGTCACTAACAGTCCAGTAAGGCATTTCATGATAATTTAGTAGTTTTGTTTTTTATGTTTGCAAATGTTGTATATTCCCTTAAAAGACGAGTGTCAAAATAACTCAGCCTGACCTGGGGGCCACAAGATTGATAGAAATTCATATACGTGCAGACATTTTTGAGCACCCCAATTTTTGAAAAACAAATAAAAAATTCCAGACATTTCAATAGTGCTTAGGAAAGTTTCACTCATAAACCTACTTAAATGACACAGCAAAAAACAATCACATTAAAACAAATCACTAAAGTTTCGGTGGATTTTACAACTTTACTTTATGGGGGGGGGGGCTTAAGCCCTTACCAAGACTACTTAGCGGACGTGATTGATTGCTAACAATAAAACTAAACAAACAGTTTATTTTAGAAAACTGCTGATTTGGCTTTAACCTTTCAAAAAAATGAGGCCGACAATTTTCTCCTGATTAGTTCTGTTAAATCCAATCTTCTCTGTGTTTCTCGCAGATATAGTGGCCCATAAAGTCTCAAGGATAGCTTTAAATCATCATCATCAAACTAGAGGCTTCTTAAGGCTAGGACTGGGGTTATATTCGCCTCCCCCTTGGGCGAGGCTGCAGTGGCCCAGAACCTTGAACCAAGGGGTGCATGGTGGGGTCAAGCCAGCCACAGCCCACGCACTGACCTAGCTGGTTTTTAAGTGCCTAGGTACAGCTGAAGCTATAAAACCGCCTTGGAGAAAAAAAATCATGCCTGGATGCAAGAAGACAACATGTATACAAGATTTTTGCCCCACGATTTTACAGAAACAGTGGAATGTCGCTATACCAAACACTGCTAGTGCTATACCTAATATTCAACTATACTGAACATCGTCCTTGGCTCCCGATTTTTGTGTACAAAATGCACTGAATACTGTTGTTGAAAAATGTCAACAGAAGAGCGACAAGTGCCTTTTATTTTCCCAAGGAATAGAAGGGGAAACCGCCCATTGACTTCCAGTAACTACCAGGGCTGGCAAGGTGAAGTTCTGAAGGGCGCTATATCACTACACCGACTGATTGCTATTACAAACAATTTCTGTGGATTGATGCGATGTTCATAATAGCGGCATTCCACTGTACTGGACAGATTGTTTAATTTTGAACAGAACTTCAACTGAACAGCCAAAGATCTCCGATCCCCAAATTGTGTGGACATCGAGTCGCTACCTCAATCTTGCAGATTGTCCGAGAGCACATAATTATTTGACCACTTGATGTTTGGTCTAGTAATTAAACTTACATCCTCAAGCATTAGAGACTACCAGGACCAAAGAATCAAAGCCCATGGGCACTGCCTTGCCTTTAAGGTCATGTCTCCAGCCTCTGGCCACATTACTTAGCTACCGCTGGCAATTATACAAGTACTACCGGTAGGCACCTTGGGGTAGTGACTGCCCTTGTCCTCATGGCTGGTAACCTGTGACCTCCCCCAATGCCAACAACCTCCCCTTAGCAGGACACCGGAGAGGGCAGTTGGGATTATTTTACAACATTTCTAATTCACTGTAATTAATAAGAAATGGTTAAGACCATCATGTCTGGAGCCTTAATGAGAAGAACATGTGTGACCTTGCAAGGGGGAGGCCAAACGTTTTGTGAATGAAGAAGGACTTCATCTAGGATTGCAAAAGTGACTGTCCAGGCCTCCTTGGTCCCACCAAGGCTTACAAAATTGAAAGGCACAAGGGGAAAGGAGCACGTTGGAAGGGGGGTGGGGAGGGGGGATGGAAGTTAGTCTGAAAATGAACTTGGTCAAACAATAATGGATATTTTTTTACCAAAATGTGGGATTCGTTTTTTTCATCATTAATACAATCATAGCAAAGTACCGGTATTTCATAAAATCCAGACAATGCAAGAAATAATACGTAGTTTCATTGTTGCTATTTCGAGCCCCATAATCTGCTAGACATTTTAAACTCTATCTGGCAAACTGCCCATCTCAATTTGATTTTTTTTTCATCCATGAGGTGGATGGTATTGTCTCAAGATTAAATACTGGACTTTTTAGTATATGGGTCATAGAACGCAAATTCACCAAACACTCCTTTTCTCCTACTAGTAAGGACACATGTACGGTAGGTCTGGAATACGAGAGAGTCACTTGACATTCAACTTCCTGGGTCCATACCAGTAGCTGGAAGGCCTTAATGAACGTGTTATAAATCAAATCTTGTACAAGACCAGCCTCCCTTGTGTGTCTGGCCATATAATTCAATAAATGAGTAAACGTGTGCCCACCATGATACACATTTTATAGCTGTCTCAACAACTTTACAATGCAGCGTGTCTGTCTGTTATTCTCTGTTCCTCACCCGAAAGTCATAAATATGTTTCAGTCTTTCATTTTTGTGAAAGAGCCAGTGAAGAATTTTTACATTCTATAAAGTAAAAAAAAGAAAGTCTGTCCCGAGCCAATGTGGCCCTTCAGGTCGGCGTTTATCTCCGGTTCCAGTAGCATGAAACAACTGAGACTATTTCTTTTCCCCCTGGATGGGATGCTAGTCAATCGCAGGCTACTCCCCAGCTAATGCCCGTACCCATTTGTACTCCTGGGTGGAGAGAGGCAAGTGGTGGTGAAGCGGCTTCCCCAAGGACACAACATCTGGCCAGCAGCTGGATTCGAACCCCTGACCCTCCGATCACGAGTCACGAACCCTAACCACTAGGCCACACTCCCCACATGTACTTTATAGAGTGAGAAATGCATTTAAGACGGACGATTCCTAATACAGTTAGCCACCAACAAGTTGCCACAGAGAGTCCACTTTTCAAGTTTACGGTCGACAAAACATGGCCGACTTGCCCCGATTTTGAATGAACATCAGTCGACAACTTGAGGACAAATTTTTGGATAGATCGAGGCAAGGCATTCCTTTGCCTCACAAGAAACACCATATCTTGACGAAAAAAAAACCCAAACCCCTAAAACACAAAACAACCCTTGAACGACAGCTGGTTTGCATACAAACAAATGTCTTGTACATAGCATTTTAAAACTTTCCCCTGGTTTAATAAAAACTGAGTCTCTCTTGAACAATTGCCAAAAATGTCACTCCAGGCCCACAAGTAAAATGTTTTTAATCTTCTCTTTGTTTTTGAGGAAAGGTCAGAAATGCTATTAAACTAAGAAATAATCAAATTATCGAGCCTTTAGCCTGAGGCGGTAACATTGGCATTGTCCCTGTCAGAAGAAAAAAATTACAGAATTCTAAAAAACATGAGTTTGATGGAAAGTTTGCGTCCCTCGGAGACTACGATGCACCGGTCAACTGACGACCCCCCCTAAAAACAATGACAAGGGTTGGATGGCGCTCCAGGCTACAAGACATCAAAAGTCAACTCTCTTCAAGTTCTCAAGGTAGGGGTCTCACAGCTTAGGGCAACTCGACTCCCCGATGCTTGGAAAATTTTCAGCTTTGGCGGTTAAATTTAGAAGACAATTCCTCAGTGATTTCGTTCACAGATATATTTTGACGTTTGCCTTTGCACTCACCTTAAAAAACAATGGTCGCAAAACTCCTGAAGTGGTAACTAAATCTCCAGATGTCATTTTCATTCTCTTTCAACCATTTTTTTTATTCTTCAAACAAAACGGGACATTTCAATTTAGGTTGTTCAATTTTTTTTTTTTTAAATCTGACAGGGCTATTATAAAAAATTATGTATTTCTGTCACTGAAATTTGTCACGTTTTTGCTTTCGACACTTGTTGCAATGAGTGTTTGTTCTGCCTTTCAAACAAGGGTTACAAAAAAAAAATCAAGATTTATTCTGGGGAAAACAGAAAGTGAAATATAAAAACAAAAATCTGATTCCGTTTACAAGCTCATGCCAAATAGACTAACCTTAAACAACTGTTTTGCTTCAGTTTATGTTCTTTGAATGTGATATATATATATTTTTTTTATATCACTTCTTTGTCAGTTTTCCTAACAGTATCAGTAAATGTTCAAAAAGGAAAAACAAAATTGCGACAGGCAACAGTTTCACAATTTATATGTCAACACGAATTCTGCATTGCAAGTTGTCATCAATGGCAGGGATCCAAAACAAAGGCAGGAAAGTTGGAAAAAGGGAAGGGTGGCATTCTGGTGAAGGCCTTCGATCTTAGGGGGTCAACCAACACATAACATCAGTAGGTAAAAACAATAACCCATAATTTCAGTTTACATTAAAAGACCTTCCAGAGCCGTAGACAGCCTTGCGGTTGCAGTAAGTGCTGAAAGGTGGTATGCTTGTCCTTCTGGACTTATTTTGAGGAAGTTAAGGGGCTGGAATTTACAGGTGCTTTACAGGTGCATTCCAGACAAGGGCGTCAATCGCTTCTGAAAAGTGGGGGGGGGGGGAACCATACTTTGATCAGAACTAAGTGAGATGCTCTGTGGTGCGATCTGAGGCAATTTCTGACCACTTTCACCAATTTTTGTGAGCAAAAGATCATCATTTCAACATCATTTTTTTTTTCAAGTTTGGAGTCATTGAATCAGCTATTCTGAACTGCAGAATCAAATAAAAGCTACAATGGGGGGGGGGACAAATGATATGATATCCCCCACTTTAAAAAGTGGGGGGGGGGGACATGCCCTCCCTCCCCACCGATTGATGCCCATGATTCCAGAGGACATACGGAGCAAAGGGTCCAAACAGATTCAATTCAAGTCTGATTCGATTTCCAGTGGCCTGATGGACATGGTCCAAGTGCAGATTCAGACTTGACTCAAGTCTACTACAACACCCAAACCTATCCTCTCAAAACATCTTTCCATCCATTTTCCAACTTTCACGAAATCGTATTCTTGCATCAAAGTTCAAACTTCTCAATATTTCAACATGTTCCTCCATATTCCAGAATCTGTATCATTTCACACAGAGCCAATGTCAATACCCGCCTCTTTCAGAGAATCCCAACTTGTTCCCCGCCCGCTAGCCTTCTCTCAACACGACAGACCTCCCGCGGCACTCCAACTTAAAATAAACCTCAGCCACTGTAACTAGGTAGGTTGTATCTGTTTATAATCCGCCGCCTAGGGGGCTGGGTTAATTTTAGTCTACTTGCAGGGGATGAGACCACAGATCCTTCAGGACCGCCTCCCTGTGTGATTCGGTCAACAGGTCAGCTTGTCGCATCCCATCATGATACGTGGAGTAACAAGTTTCCAGGAAAATTCAAACAGGCTACCCCGACATCGTACTGGGAAGTGCATGAGTATACATTTAACTACAATGTATCATCAGTATTGTCACAGATCATGTGCGATTCTACAGTGTTCAAAGTTCAAAATGAAACATGGATATCATCTTCTTCTTTTTGACAAAACATTGGAGGTTGATTCGCCATGACATGTCTGTAACGAACGTTGATCACATTTTACAAATCAATTTGAGTAGTCAAATTGATTCTAATTTCTTTTTGAGTGCCCAGCGAAGAACAACTTTTTCTGATACCTGTACTACTGTGTAAAGTTGAACATGTTATGTTTTTTTTTTTTTAAAGCAGACACGTGTGTGTGGTTGGACTGGAATTACCGTACATGTGATATCTTGCCAATCTTATTAGAAAGTCAAAGAAGAGAACCCATTGCCTTTACCTACAGACAGACCAGTGTACCCCCAGTCATTGGTAACCATGGTAACAGTTTGCATTAACCTCTCAAGTGGCCCTGCAAGCTGTTAGGTTTTAGGAGGGAAACAATCTGTAGGTGTTGAGTGGTCACCCTGGGAGGTGCCAGTTCAATGACCTTACTCAGAGTCAAGTGGGGGACAGCACAGATGTTGGTTATTACGGCTAGGCAATGTGTGATGTGCACTGCTGTCCTACCAGTTAAAACACATGTTACATGTAAACCTTCGATCCACTATTTGAAACTTGCAGACTTTGTGAACAAGAATACTGGTTGAATCTGATCTGAAGCAATATTTGCACAGTAAAAGCAGGTGTAAGATTTACACTTGTCATTAATGGTAATTTACAACATTTGCTTTTGCTTTTCTTTTTTTTAAATGGATGGATCTGGGGGCTAGTATTTTATAGCAAATATTGTTACACTGACCTGTTTAAAGTTTTGTGTTCATAGATGCTGGATAAACCATGACAAAAATGTTGTTCTTGTAGTCTGGTTCCCTGACCCTACTTCAGACGAAACGGAGCAATTTACATGTATGTCAAGGAATTGTCAGGTCAGGAAACCAGATTAGCTGGCTTGCACCCGTTCACGGATGTGTAACCGATTGCAAACAAAATGTGCACTAACTAAATTTGGTAAATTGGGGGCAGTATTTGCCAATGATGGTCAGCCGACCATCGTTGGAAATTGATACAAAAATTACACTTTTCTTGAAAAAGACAGCACACCAGGTGCCATTATTTCACATGATGCTTGGGACTATTATTCACTCACAGTCGGTCATAATAACTTGGTAGGTTTTTTTGGGTTTTTTTGTTTTTTTATGTTTGCAAATGTTGCATATTACCTTTAAACTATAAAAATAGAATGGTGGTTTCAAAACATTTGCTAGGGTTAAAAAAAACAACTTGGATGCATGGATTAAAGTGATGGATTGGGCCAATACTAAATGCACAATCTCCTAAAATGTATACTCCAGACAGACAGTAATAGTCCTGACAAGTTTCTGTGTGCACACAATAACCAGCAAGGATTAAACTCGATTTGTAGGAGTAGCAGCCACAACGAGACACAAAAGATTCAATTACGTTAGTTCCCTTGAACTTTTCCTGCCCCCCATTTGCCCTCAACCTGCATCATTGACTCCATTATCCTGAGCCCTTAGCACAGAAAGAGCCTCTTTTTGTCCCCATTTTTGGGTATATAAAAAAATTCATGAGTCCTAAGTTTTTAAAAGAGGTCACTCTTTTGCGATTGCAATCTGGTTTGGGGGAAAAATAGGGGCTGTAATGCTATCACCAAGCAAACTGCAACAATATCAGTTGACAAATGGACAAAAACGCTGTTGGATTTTGTTGAAAGTGCCCTTATTTGATGATGGAGCCCCTATATTTAATCAGTATCTAGTCGGTTAAAATCTCGCTTTCAAACTTGCATGAAGGGCTGACCTCAGAGAAAAAAGGCCATTTTTTTTGGGGGGGGGGGGTTAAATTACACATATACATGAAATACAGTAGATAATGAGCTCTCCTCCATCTTCAAATAACCCAATAATAATTTGTAACACAACAAAATAATTCAACCCGCAAGAGGAAGCTTTCAATACCTTCACAGCACTTGCTTCAGAAATGTCACTGTATTTTTGCCTGTACCCATTACAGGGAATACATGTAGGCATATACAACATTTGCAAACATCAGAAAACAAAACTACCAAATCATTATGAAATATCTCACTGGACTGTTAGTGAATGACAGTCTAAAGCATCTTGTGAAATCATGGCACCTGTTGTGCTGTCATTTTCAAAAAAAAGTGGTGTTTTTGCATCAATTTCCAAAGCTGGTCGGCTGACCAGCATTGGAAAAAAACTGGCTTTTTCCAAATACTGCTCCCAATTTACCACATTTAATTAGTCCGCATTTTGTTTGCAATCGATAACACACCTGTACAAGCCAGCTAGACTGGTTCCCTGACCTTGTAATTCCGAACGTCTATAAATTGCTCCGTTTCATCTTAAAACTTGGGTCAGGGAATCAGACTACAGGAACATGATTGTTTTTCTTGGTTTTTCCAGCATCAACGAACACCAAACTTCACACAAGTCATTGTAACAATATTTGCTATAAAATACTAACCCCCAAAATCTATCCATTTCCAGTGACAATTCGGCAAAAGCAAATGTTGTTCAATCCCTATAAATCCATGGGAGCAAACATTATGGAGTATAGAGGTGCAAGGAGAACACAAAAGAAAGATAAGTGATCAACCTATTTGTCGTACTGTGAAAAAAAGGTAAACAGGCATCTCTAATGATGGAATCATCTTCATTGCAACCCAAAATTGCTGTAGTGTCCTTCGTTAGACAACTTAGTGGACAACTTAACACACTCACTTATTTCACACATGTACAAGCCATCAAGCTATTATCAAACTTGTCTTTTTATCACGCAGTCCTTGAGATGCAGTACCCAAACTACCAGCAGTATCACACACTCTGAAAAGCCAGTTTCTATGGTCCTTTTTTTTCTGACCTCGTTGCCCTTTTAGATCGAGGTGTTTTGCCCATGGTCACTTTAGTTTGGACTTTTTGAGGGAGTTTGTAGACTCAAAACACGTGCAAATGTTGCGGCAACCACTGTGTACGTGCACGTGGGTGCAAGCTGTGCCCGTGAGGGTCAAATTTAGCTCCCTAACTCCTGGGCTTATTTTTGCAATGACCCGTCATCCTCAAAAATCAACTCCTGGTCAGGATTTGATTTTCTGATGGCGCATTCTTTGTACCTTTATACTAAAGGCCCTGTCACACTGTCTGCGATCATACATGCGCTCTCACTGCGTCCTTGAAAAATGGCTGGGGCGCAACAGCAGCTACTAGTACTAGATCGCAGCGACAACTACATACGTCGCCTGATGGGCGCCAGAGGGTCTTTATGGTCTCCGATGAGCTCCAAAGTTTTTGAACATGCTCAAAACAGTCGCAACACCTCTGCGCTCTGGCAGGGCGTCGTAATGAAACAACACATCCACGATTGACCGAACGTCCACGATTGAAATTCGCGTACAAAACCAATGAGAGCTGTTGCTAAAAAGTTAGAGTACAAACAAAGGAATGAGGATTAGGGACAATAGGGGGTCCACGATTGCCGGTGTTTACGAAGATGTTTCTGTGGGGTGGGGGTAGTGATGGAAATGGGGGTGATAAGAAGGGGGGGCGGTGATGAGATATGGGGGGGGTCAAAGGGATGGGGAGGCAACCTGTGGAAGTGGGGAACACTTTCACCCAAATTCCACAGAAATTAATGCACTCCCTTAAAAAAACTCCACCGCTGTCTACACTCCCTCTCTTTACCTGCCGTGCTCTTCCTGGGCTGAAAGCGCTGGGACTGTGAGACACTCTTTGGGCTGAGAGGCACGACTTTGTTGACAGACAGGTGGTAGTTCTTGGCCTCATCCAGCAGGTCCCGGCATTTGTGGCACTTCTTGATGAGCTCCTCGGACTCTACAACCTCCATCAGGAAGCCCAGGGGAACCAAGGGAAGACGGACCTGGTGAAAGAAGGAAGAAGAAAAAAAGGAAGACTTGTCAGATTAGATGATACTGTTGGTTAACAAAGACAATCAATTCCTCCACAACTTTTAACCCTTACCTTCCCAAATTGACGTTATATGGCGAAAATGTGTGGCTGATTTTGGAGGATGCACTGTGTCAAGTTCTTGGGCCGGACCTGGTGTTGTTTGTGCTCAACTGTGCATAAATTTAGGCCTAGATTATACTTGAAATCCTCTGCACTGCTCCAGGATGTCACTGGCTCTGCCTTGCCTCAACATATTGACAGTGATTGCTGGAGGATTTTGCAGGATTGAGGAAGTGGTCACCCCTCCAAGCACCACATTCACGACATAATGAAGGCTTTTGCAGGATTGAGGCTGTAGCAATTGTTACATATGGAGGCAATTGGAGGATTCTGCAGGATTAGGTTGCATCCTAGCAAAAATGCCTAGGGAGGGTTAAAGACACATTTATGTCAAAGTTGGCCTCATCATGGCCTCACAAAGCAGTAAAACCTGATTGGTTAAAATTACTCAATTTATTTGCACATTGTATGCATACATGTACTGCCCCTTTAAAAAATGGTTTCAAAACATGATATGTTCAGGAGTAGATTTTCAATGCTCATTATTGTTCACAAAAACCTTTCACAGCAGTGCATAATACCCGTGACTCTGCCCTAGTTTACACCCCCCCCCTCCTTTCCAGACTGTCTGAACTGAATTTCACCCTTTAATCTGTTTCCTGCAATAATGAGTCAAATATCTGATGGGCAAATAGGAACTGAATCAATTGCACCAAAAGTCGTTCAAACTTGGTCAAATCGTCACGCCTGAACTGTCTGCAGGCTTTACTGAGTGCTGTGAATGTAGAGCTAAACATACGTGTACATCATAAATGTTAAGCGACATTAAATGCTACATGTATATCTACAATTAATTGAGAAGTGATGTAGCCTAATCCTCCTTTTTTTGGGGGGGGGGGGATACTAGTGTTTTTGCTAGGATAAAGTTCAAACAGCCCTGCGACAGTAGGGGCCTATGTATACCAGGAAAAATATGTGCATGTACAGTATACAGGGCGAGTAACACCCTGTACCCAGTTCCTGTAAAAGCACACCCCTAATCTTAAAAATCAGACGAAAACTGGTCATCTTTACCCGAAAACTGGTCATCTTTACCAGCAATACTCAAAGCAAACCATTACAGTGAACACCCATACGTGTGTGTGCATGCACCGTGTCCCGCACATAGTTTAGGTAGAACACGTAGGTCACAAAGCGCCCTCTGCTGTTTTGGAACTGCCAGTCAGTGCCTCCCGCTCCCACAATGCATCTTGACAAACCAACTTGTTACCAAACTGGAGGATAATAATCTCTTGGGCTTAGTTTTAATCCTGTGACTTTTGACTTAATCCCAATAGTACGCCGTCAGAATGTAAAGATCATGAATGTAACGTCAAATGTGACTTCTGATTTAGATGGGTCAGCACAAACAATGCATCTTGACAAACCAACTTTGAACCAAACTGGAGAATAATAATCTCTTGAGCTTAGTGTTAATCCTGTGACTTTTGACTTAATCCCAATAGTACGCCGTCAGAATGTAAAGATCATGAATGTCAAATGTGACTTCTGATTTAGATGGGTCAGCACATACAATGCATCTTGACAAACCAACTTGGAGCCAAACTGGAGAATAATAATCTCTTGGGCTTAGTTTTAATCCTGTGACTTTTGACTTAATCCCAATAGTAAGCCGTCAGAATGTAAAGATCATGAATGTCAAATGTGACTTCTGATTAAATGGGTCAGCACATACATTGTGTTTTTTTTTCAAATATTGTACACATAGTAAATACCAGTACATTTTGTACTTGGATAGTTTTTGGCAGCTGTTCCTCACACTATGATTCTTGGAAATCAATGCATGTGTGCGTGCTCCATGATCACACCATACCGCAAACAATACAAAGAATAACCACATGATAGTTGTAATGTTTGCGGCCAGGAAATAACTCATAGCAGCCACACGCTAGTTGCCAGTATCAAGGGGTGTTTTATTACAAGGTACGAACTGCGCATGTCCAACTCTAGACTCATTACCATAAGGCATGAATACATTACAATAATCATAATGGATACCTCCTGATGAGTAAAAAGTACCTGTATATTGCTATCCTTTTAAACACTGGAGATGTTGATTTCAACCCCTCTACAAAGCACCAATGTGATACTGTGTGCGATTTCCGCACACAAAATATGAAAGATACATTTGAATTACATGTAAATTCAAATAACCTCACAGTGAAATTGCCTCAAACCTCATCAAAGGTTTCTATACTACCGGCCGGTAGCTGAGGGCCAACCTCAAATACATGTACCTCACACACACACACAATGACAAATGAATAAGGTGCATACTAAACGTTTATCATTCTCAAAAGATAAGAATTGTTTTTTGGGGTTTTTTTGCCATGAGGGTGCACGTGCAAGTGTATCCAAAAGGGCATGAACTTCATGCAAACCCACACTGAACCCACACCAACACAAATGAGGCCAAGTAAACTACATGTTCAATAGCAAACTGAATTTCTGCCAAAACCACATCCTTTTCCCCATCACAGAGAAAAAGGAAATGTCAAGCAGCTAATCTCACTTGGCCAAGCTCTGTGAAAAAGAAACATGACTTCACAAATCAATACATGGAACCTGCACATTATGCAATAAATGAAACGGGTATAAAAGGAATCACACCGTGACACTTTTGTGTGGTTTCCCCACCAACCACATGTAGTAAAGCAATAATAGTTTGATCTTCTTTGGAGGCCAGTTAAATGAAAACAGACCTGGCAACACGAGACTCAATTTCAGAGAAAGCCACGTCAATGTTCAGTCAATACATCTGTTCACGGGATAAATTTTAAGAGTTGGTAAATTGAAAGCAGGCGGACAAAGGACGTACGTCTATGGTTAATATGCCGGTATGTTAAGTCTAGTTCCATGCCCAAATTTCAAAACTTTTAACAGTTAAAAGCTATTTTGTTTTAACCCTAACTCCCTCTGCATTTTTGCTAGGATGCAAACTCAATCCTGCAAAATCCTTCAACTGCCTCCATGTAAAAAGCCTCAATCCTCCAAAATCCTCCGTCATTTCTCGAATGTGGTCCTTGGAGGGGGGAACCACTGCCTCAATCCTGCAAAATCCTCCGGCAATCACCATCAATATGTTGAGACAGAGCCAATGACATCCTGGAGCAGTGCGAAGGATTTCAAGTTTAATCTATGACTAAATTTATGCATGGCTAAGCAGAAACAACACAGGGTCCGGCCCAAGACCTTGACACAGTGCATCCTCCAAAATCAGCCACACAATTTTGCCGTATGTAGCCTCAATCCTGCAAATCCTGCATTTTGCAAGAAGATTTTGGAGCCTTGTGAAGGTTTAGGGTAGTTCCCATCCTGCTACATCTGGCCATTTTTCAAACTTAGTCTTTAGCTCCAGCTTCATGCCCAAACTACACTGTGCCTGTTATTGATGGAAATGAAACTGGGGCTTGACAAGAGGCACATGACAAATATAGGAGGTTTGCCACTACTCCCCCTCTTGCCACTGCAAGCCCCACCCCCTTTTAGGGAGCATGCCTTGTCTGTTCTAAACTAATACGCTAAGATAAGCAAATGTACACACTCAACCATAAAAGAAAGTCCCCCCCCCCTTTCCAATACTTTTTTTTTTGTCTAACTCAAAAACTGCTGAGTACCTCTCGCTCAAATAACAACTAATCAGTACAGAAATTCCTTAGCAATCCAGCCATACTCTTTATTTGGCCCAAAACAGTGATGATGTGTACGAATTTACACAATTTATGATGATACCGAAAACAGTTGCACTTTTCATACGTGCTAGTTGTGGTTCACACTCACTTTGCACGTATACAAAAGTGCATTTTTTTCCGGTACAATTTGTCATACATGTGTAAATTGCATAATTTTGTACACATTATCAGTATGGCTGGATTGCTAAGGAATTTCTGTACTGATCAGTTGTTATTTGAGCAAGATGTGCCCAGTAGTTTTTGAGTAAGACAAAAAAGTATTAACAGGGGACTTTCTTTTTTGGTTGAGTGTATGAGTAGTGTATTGAAGCATTGAAGCATGTATCTTTCTCGCCTGCAGGCATCTTGTATTCTCATTAAGCACACAAAATGTGCAAACAATTGTCAAGACGGAAATTGGCTCCCGATGATCGTGTACATGTATGAAATTTCACGGCCATGACGAGATATCTAATGCATTCTGAGCATACTAGTCGTCATGCACTCCTGATGGTGTGTGCAGGACTGACGCTGCACACAATATGTGGCAAATTAGACTCGGTCTGCTCCTACCAATTAGTCAATTTAATCAAGGAAAAGTCTTGATATGAGACTCGAGATGCTTGAGGGGTTTTGAGACGGGCGATGGTGAGGGATCTACGCATTGTTGATCACGTCTTTCATGGCTCAGCAAGCAATGCTTCCTTTGTCTTAAAAAGGGAAAAGATTACACTTGGCATTACTTCTGACATCATTTACTTTTTCGCTTTACATTTACTTTTTTGCTTTAAAAGGGGCATGTCGTCCTGAAATCGCCAACATTTTTATGTTTAAGATTGTTTACTAGGACTGGTTAAAAGAAAACCAACCTAACGTCGCACTGTTCCTGAGAAAAGACCCCAAAAACGGTTGTCTAGCATTAAAACAGTTAAACCAAAAAAATTCTGAATCTCTTTACAAATTTTCCAAAATGTTAAAAAAGAAACCCTGATTACAAAAAAGAGAGGTCTACGTTCACAAAATCTTCCTTTGCGTTAACCATGGTTTAAACCTTGGCTATTAGACTTTTTCTAACTTACCGCTGATATCAGCTTGGGCAGATCGGCTTCTCTGTTTGGGAGGTCGTACCGCACCCACTTGAGGACAGCGTTGTAAACCTGCGTCTCGCTCAGAATCCGAATGTCCGAGGATGCGATGATGTCATAGAAATGGGATGCTGTGATGGTGGGGAACTCCTCGCTAGCCAGGACCTCCGGGAAACGGTCGCAGGTGAATGAATCGGCAGCACGGAGCAGCTCGTTCTGCCCGTGGAGTTCAGCGAAGCTCCGCACCCCAAGGCAGTTGGTCGGGTGCAGGTGAGAGGTCATGAAATCGCAGCACGCTTTGGCAACCATCTCAATTTGAAGCAGCGAGGAAGCACGCAAGAGTTTCTGGACGTTGTCGACCGTCAGCAGCACCTTGGAGGTGTACATGAAGCTGACGAGGGCTTCCATGGACGCCTCGTCGATGTCGTGGATCGGGACGACGTCCTCCCTGCTCTCCCGCATCTCGGAGGTCAGCATGGCTTTGAAGTAGGGACTGCAGCAGGCGAGGACCAAGCGGTGGCACTTGAGCCGGGCCGAACCCACGGCCAGCGTGACGTCGCAGAGCGCCCGACGCTCGTACAAATCCCGGAGGACGTGAAACGAGTCCTGCCAGTGAGTGTGACACTCGAAGGTCAGGGAGGTGATGGGTTCTTGAAACTCCGGGATCTTGTCCCCCATTTTGGTGTTGGCGGCGCTTTTCTCTGGGGCGTTGTTGTTGATCGTGGTGGTTGTGCCCGAAATCTCAATGATGATTGTCGAGTTGGGCCTGTGAATATTTCCACACACACAAAAAAGAAGAGAATTAACTGGTTATCAAAAAGAGTCGGGTCTGCACCATTGGGATTGGAATGCAATGAGTTGAAAAGAAATGATGAATAGGTAGGCTTAAATACACTGGGACGGTTTGGGATGAAAAATTCAGTTTATCTGAAATTGATCATGCATGCAACAGGGAACGGCGAAGTTTCAAGCCTCACAACACTTTCCACTTTTTCAATGATTGCATATTTCTGCCCCAGCTTTTGGTACACATCAAAAACAACAACAACAAAGAAAAAAAAAATCCAAACCTTAACCTTTCCCTTCCTTTAGACTTTCAAACTTAACTGCTGTTACAAGTATTTTTCCACAATAAAAAAAACTTATTCTTACATATATACCTGTACAGTACAAAACTGACCTGTATCAATCAAAATGAAATGACCCAAATATATGTAAACAAATATGCTTGGATGACCCTTTCAATCACGAGTGCATTATTTGCATTCAAGAGTGCAAATGATATGAAGCTAAAATGTTTGAAATATACTTTTAAGTACATACATGTGAAATATCAACTGTACAGTATGCTGCGCAAATGAAGATCAAGTTTGCACACAGAATGTTTAAGTTGTAAATGAACATGTAAACAAAATCTCATTCCATTGTTGCTGCTACATGTACTTCCTTTATAGCAAAAGTGCTACATGTACAATTGTAAACTGTTCGTGTGCATTTCACCTACATAATGTGTACTTTCATAGTCATGCAGGATTACAAAGAAATAAAAAGAAATGAATGATTTCATTTCCTTTCAAAAAGCAAAGTATCAGTGTCCTGTATCCACATGAAACGATACCACATCCTCCCAGCACCACAGGGGAGGAGGATACTACCCAGCGATCCACTGGAAGGGCGGGGCTTGCCAAGTGCCCCCCTCCCCCACAACAGAAAAAAAAGTGGTTTTCAGTAGATGAATACTTAAATATTAAATGTCCATGGTAATAGATGGTATGCTACTCTTCTATCCAATACTATACTCTTTTATCCAATACCATTTGCAACACACCGATCAAGTTTACACGCGCCAGCTACAACTGTGTGTGCGGCACCCCGAGTCAAAAGTTGCACCCAAAAGCGGGCCATGTTTGCGTGGACAGCGAACCGATCGATGCCAATGGCTCTAGTGACTAGCAATTAAAAACAACTTGTATATTGTATTCTACTTTAGACTAAGTCAAGCAATCTGAAGGCCTTCCGGACAAAGTAAAAAAGTTCAAAAGCGTGATCTCCGCCTCGCCAACTGTTTGTTGTATGTACGTGTACACAACAAAAGTAAATGCCTTTACCTCATTTTTCAGTGCTGACAACATCCACCATTCCAATACCTCCAATACCAGCATCACATCATCATTGTTCACACATGTTTACAAAGAGTCCACTGAACTGGGCACAGTAACTGACTCCAACTGACAGATCTGCTAGTTGACTGACCACGAGTGACCACTAGTGACCGACAGAAACAGGCAAGAGTGACCGGCACACAGCCAGTTAAGCCCAATCACTGATGTGCCGACCAGACAATGGACGGTCTCTGAAAGTCCAAGGTAAAATTAGTTCGTGTACCGGCAATGAACCGGCCCGTTCGTCAACCACGAGAAAATTATTGAAGTCAATCATGCGTGCCGCCGACAAGATGATCACTGACTCAAACCAAGCAAACACATCAGAGAGTAGTGTTTCACACGCTATAAAAAAACACAGCAGGGAAGCTGCATGTACATGTCATCTGTAACGCCAATCTACTCGGATCCAAAATGCAGGAAACAGATTAAACATGTGTGCTCGCTGTACGCTGGAAAATATTCTAATTCTGACTTCCTGGGAGTACTGTTTAGCAGGGACAGCAATCAAAAACCCGGCTCTGTGCTCTCCTGATGAAGACATCTGTTTCAATGGACGCGGGGTAATTCACACAAAAAATTGAATGCCAATTTCTCTTAATTCACGGTGGGTTAGGCCGGACGGAAATCGAGCGAAAACACAATGGGACATCTATACACATATGTACATGTAGACACAGAAATCTCTATTGTTGAGAGGTATCAATAAACATGCAGACAAAAAAGTTTGTTTTGTTGCGCAATGAAAAGTAGTGCCCGAGGCCCACCGGTTGGTTACTAACAGCACGCAAGTCAAAACCAGTTTTGAGGAATTTGGAAAATTGTTTGCATACCTGTTAATTGTTGCTTTGTAGTTTTGTGGCCCCATTCCCTTCTCAACCACTCCTCCAAATGAACACAAGAAATTGAAAATAAAATTGCCAAATTGTTCAAAAGTACACCTGCCCCTTCCACACATGTGTATACAATTGTATACAATTGTATCGAAACACTACCTATAATTTATAAACAAAGAACTTCATAGTTAATTGCATGGGGTTTTGGACTTGGATGATTGATATGGAAAATTGCATTACCATCCAAATAATTGGTTTCGATGTCACTTTGAGTTCTTAATATCCTTTACACATGTACTGGTACACACACGGCATTTATGTGAACACAGTAACTACACACTGATGTTGTAAATTATGCATTTGATAACCAGATCTTTGTTCATTTGGATGCGTGTTGAAATATCATCATCATAATAAAATGCTATGATGGGTGGAACTGCTGATGTTGGCAATTTGGGATATTTTGTTACGATTAAAGGATACCTTTCTTTTTTTTCACAAAGGTGTTTTTATAATGTAGTTGATGTCCTCTTTCAACTATTGACGGTAAGTTAAATGTAAATACTCTGACAGATTTTCACTAGTCAACAGCGCGTTCAGAAAATGTGGTTTTATTGGCTTTGCGTGCGATAAAAGCAATGGACATTTTTACATTTTTTCCCTTTAAATTTAATTCTGTTTACCACTCAGCCTACCACTTTGGCACCACCGATTCGACTGATTAAATTTCCACCAATCCACTTACGTCTAGTCCAATCAAGGAATTACGGTTGACGGCATGGTAGCGGCAAGGTAGCAGCGAACAAATGGAACGTGTCGCTGACCATATGTCGTCTATTTTACACAATTTAGTCATTCTAATACACCATACATCAAACAAGCTTCTCAATGTTAAAAGCTAGGCGAATGCTTAATGAAATCCCATGAGTCCATCTGGCATGTACATACACCTCCACACAACCATCACAGAGGATGAATTTATGGTCAGACATCAGACTTTCTACCAAGTGTTTACCATATCCATCCAAACTAAAAGAGTATGCTCAATCAAATTTGCAGTTTGCACTGCATCTTGCATTCTTTTCTTGACACTCCGCTATGACAGCTGAAATTGACCATGTTCGTTCATTTTTGGCAAACATTTTTGTGTAAATTCCATTCTCTGGTTGTTTGTGTTGCCCAAATGCATCCAAGGGCGTAAATTGGTCCTAAAAAGTGGGGGGGGGGGGGGCAATACCTTGATAAGAACTAATGCCAGTGACAAGTGAAAAGCAATACGATGTGGGGTCCAGGCCAGGGCCCACTTTAAGGGTTCAAAAAAGTTGGATTCTAGATGCTCTGTGATGCGATCTGAGGCAATTTCTGAGCACTTTAACCAATATTTTTTTTATGAGCAAAAAATCATTATTTAAACATCATTTTGTGAACCAATCGACATTATCGATCATTTTCGAGTTTGGGCTTTTAAATCAAATATTAATAGGCTACAATATTTATTCGGTGACGAAAAAATTGGGGGGGGGGGACCAAACGATATGATATCCAGTTATCCACCACTTTAAAAAGTGGGGGCATGTCCCCTCCCCCCACCCATTAATGCATCTCATGTCCCTTTCCCAAACCCCCCAAAATTGATAAAAATCTGAAAGTTTATAAATTCATATATCCACTGCATGGCAAACACTGTTACACAGATGAAAATCCTACATTTTACAATTGATAGCAAAGTTTATTGGCCTTTTTTGCGAACGTGATTTTTATACCCAAGTAAAGTTCAAACTCTGCATAGAATACAATACATAATGTACCAATGTACCTGTACATGTGTAAGTGCATAAAATGCAATCAACCAGATCAATGATTTCAATTTGTACTGTTTTGCATACAAGTACGTTATAAATACATGATTATAAAACCAATAATAACCTTGACAAGGAAAGGCAAGTTGTTAAAGAATCGTAACTCAAAAGTGCATCACAAAGGTCCTTTTTAAAGGTGTGAGCACTTTAGTTTTGTGGGGTAAATTCACGGAAATTAAATGTTTACAAACATGACATCAATGTTGACGTGGGGTTTAAAATCATGAAATGACTGGACAAGTGTGTGACATGGGGTGGGTCGTAAGGAAATGCCTACATTCTGGAGGATTAGCCATATTGGGTCCATTCAAAGTTTGGGATGATGGCTGGACGCAAATGTCTCCTGCGACCGTGTGAAAATGTGCCGGGGTCCATTTCACAAAGTCGCTAAGCTTATTAGGCATTTACTAAGCATGAAATAAAATTGCTTTGTACAGTTTAATGCTACATACCGGTATATAAGCACTGTATGCATTCTGACAAGCCGGTGAGAAGTTCACGAGCTAACTCGTGACTTTTGTTTGCTGGTTGCCATGGTACCGGTAGCAGCGGTATAGTGCCAGCCAGCTCTTATAAGACCCTGGATCATATGGAATGCGGTTTTGAATGTTTTAGTCCAAGTTCGGCCTGGGGTGAACAAACTTATATCCAAAACTTGCACGTTCCCAGTTTTGAGGCTGCTGCTATAAGAAAGTACCTGAACTTCAATCTTTCCTATCTCAACTTTTAGCTGCGGGATAGCAGCTCAGCAATTCATCATCTCTCCCTTAGTTAGTTAGTAACAAACATTGACATTCTCTATTGGTCTTACATATTTTGACCGATTTCAACCAAACTTTGTCAAACGAGTCAGTAGCCCAGCCCCAACATGTCACATGACCAAATTGGGGTCAAAGGTCATCATGGGGTCACTGGGGTCAAATTTTGATGGAAACTCAAAACACTACCCCTTCCAGATATTACACGTCACAATTAGTGACTCATGCATGAACACGAATTCGTTGACCCGCAGCTTCTGAGATATTTTTCGATAGAGCTCGCTTCAAATGAGAAGCGAGTCTGTAAATCTCTGGACAGTCAGAAATTTCTGGACAGTCAGAAATTTGTTCATAATTATGCCACAAAGGGTGCTTTGACGACAAAGCAATTATTCAAATTGGCTCTATACAAAGAACCTGATCTGTATCAAGAAAACACAAGCACTTTGTTCCTCTAAAAAGTTTTCATTATTAGCTCTACGCCAGGACTGGCCAGGGCATATATTTGAATTAAACTTCTAGTGAGCAAAGGGAGTTTAGCAAAACCTATGTGTTTTATAATTTAAAATCTAAGACAAAAATTCTGCCGGCATTTTCAGAGTTTAATAACCTGGATTGAGCTTCAACTTCTGGCGGTACCTCAAAAGGCCGACACTGCTCATAAAAATGTCAGCCAAAAACCAAGGCCAAAAAAATTAAACCTAAAAAAAGACAAACAAAAAAAATTAATACGTCAGCAAACACTGAGACACAGACACGAATAAAACAAGTCAATTCGATTCTACTTATCACTGGAGTTGAACCGTACTTAATGAGGTCCCACATAATTTCATCCGGACTGTCCCAAGGGACCATGTGCACATGTACGCCGGTACCCATGGGTGTCTGGAACCAGTTTGGATCAATCTTCCAGTGACTGTAACCCCCACCCCCCACAAAAAATGCACCCAAAAAAAAAAAAAAAAAAATCAACAAAGTTAAGGGTCCATTATTCCATACCTACACGTACATGCCCTTGCCCTCATTTATGTGAAGTTCAACCCGATACAGGCAGTTTTAAAAAGTGGGACAAAAGTTTAACGGTATAAAAATAAAAGTTCAGCAATTTTTTTGTTCTTGTTCAACCGGTTTAATGACCAGCTATCAAGAGTGTTGCATTTATGTAAGGGGAAAGAGTGCTTAAATTATTTTATAAATTGTTAAAAAAAATAATGTTTAATAAACTTTAAATTTTTAAATAACACACGAACTTTTCAAGTAAGTTCCTAATCAATAATAATATCCTGACCGAGTTGCTAGAAAAACAGAGAACCTTCCTCAACCCCATGCTTCCCCAAAAGATGGTTTAGCAGAAAATTAAACTAGACCAAAAAAGGTAGCAAAAGATATTAAGTGCAGTTGTGGTTTGCACCAACTCTCCTTTTCTGGCCGTTGAGGGGGTACTTGTGCACGGAGCCCATAATGGAGATGCAAATTCAGAGTGTGCAGCCATAACCAAGCTACCAGTATTATTGAGATGAAGCATCATAAAGTTAAGTCATCTGATGAGTTGCTGACTTAAACTTCAAGCCTTCTTGATTGGAACATGGAGGTAGAATTAGAACTCCACGATTGGAATATCAGAAGGTCACTGCCGGACAATCCTAAGAGATTAGCCTGTAATACTCCTCAGGAATACTCAGGAATCTTCCTGGATCTCCCAAAAGCTTCCCCTTGTGAATGAACCCATGCCAATGGCACATTCGTTGGCCTCTGGCTTTGAAGAGGGAATTTAAAATATGTAAAATATCCAACAAAATCCTTTGAAATATCCCAACCCAGAGAATTTGAAGGTTTAAGAATTAATCACATCGTATACATTCCACAGACAATGAGAGACAGCATGTTTTGAGAAAAAAAATTTGGTAAAAACATAAACACTGAGCAGCCATCCCATCCACAACCCCCCCCCCCAAAAAAACCCTCCCTCCCCCACCCTCGAGGGTAGAACTTGCTATGGTTAAATACAAACATACACTGTACATGTACATGTATGTAAGTTAACTTCTCCTTGGAGATGGTCCATGAGCCATGCAATTTCTGCAGATTATAAGACCACGGAAATGTTACCTAGGTGAAGCATGGAGGAAGGAATATTGGTCAAGTCTATCCTCCATATATATCTGGACCATTCTTTTCTCCAAGTCTTCATGTTACAAACATATGTTGCTAAATTAATTTCTAGAAAACCTGCATCATGAGAACGCATAAATTCTTTCTTTCCCTCTTGATATTTTCATTTTTGATAAATGCTTACACTGATGCTACTTCTGTTCCCTGCCAATTTTCTGTGTATTTTACAGCGTAAAATAACTGCATATAAAACTGAAGTCCCGAGAGATCAGAACTAGTCAAGCCTAAAAACAAAAATGGAAAAAATCAAGCGAAGGAAAAAACTTACCTTCGCCCAGAAGAGCGACACCGTACGGCAGGCATGGTGGGGACTCCTGACAGAAGTTGGATAGAAACTGGAGGTGACAGTCTTTTGCCCACAGTCATGAGAATCTCAGCATTTGGCAGAGAGTGAGTTTGACAAGAATGGGTGGGGTTGATTTGGGTTACTGGAAATCAGCCAGGACAGACAAAATTAGGTATTCAAGCTTTAAAAAAAATGCAGAAGGAAGATTTCTGTATAAACAACCGTCTTGCAATGAAAACCTTTTGGTGTCATAAGTTTGTAGTATCCTACTACACACTGATTGCAGATCACTCTGTGTAACACATCTAGGTGTGGGTCTTGGGAGTTTTAATCCAGCTATCATCCGATTCCAGGAGTGTTTGAGCAAGCAATGCCTTCAATGAATCCAGGTCCTCTTTGGTTCACTGCTTGTTCAACCCTCCTTCAGTTGATTCTTGTCAACTCCATGGATGGCTCATCAAAGGAGGAGGAACTGCACACATCATTGTGTATTGACTTTTTGTGGCCAACTGTTTATCTGTAAACAGTAGTGCGATGTTCACTGGAGCGAAGAGATACCAGTAGTGTCAGTCAAGCAGGCAGGGGAGATATCATCCACTGACCACTGGACATCTGATAAAAATAAATATTCATGCAAGAGGGACCTAATCCTGCTTCTAAATCCAGAGGATAAACAGAGAAAGCTTGGAGTCTATTCACAGTTGTACACATGCCCAGCAGGGTTGCTTTGTTGAAGTTGTCACTGAGCTTCGGTGAGATGAGCAGAGTGCCTGCAGGTTTTTGACCAGAGGGTGTGGCTTTGACTGAGTTTCAGGTAGTTTCTTGCTGATGAAACTTGGAAGAAGCTTGACCACAAAGCTGCCTTTGGATTCCTCACGAGAAGCAGGCTCTTCAATCTCCAATCCCGAATCAAAAACGATGAACGATTCAACTACCAGAGTACACACGTTCAACACCTCACCATATCCACACAAATGGCCCGTTGAATAAACTTGAACAGACCACAAAGGCTCAACACATGACACAGGATGTCCAGTTTTAGCAGGAGGAAACCTCTAGTTTATCTCTAAGTGCTAGCAGCAAGTGCCCATATCAAATTGTCTCTGGACCTCCCCGGAACTCAAGTTAAAAAAAAAACTCAAGTTAAAAAACCCTAAGTGGTAGATTTCACAACTAAAGTATATCTTACCATGGGCAAGGGCAGGGCTTTCAAATAAATTTTGGATGGGACACCAGGGTAAGTGCATCTTTGACTGAAAAAAAAGCTCCTCTATGGGACCCCTTATGTAAACAGGGGTGTATTATCTCACTACCTGAGGCAAGTTGCACAAAACCTTGACTTGAGCATGACCATACACAAAGTAGATAGTGCACCCGCATTCAAGTCATTTTTGTGGACCTAAGTTATGTGCAGTTGACCATTCCATCTGATAGAGCAGCTTGAAATAACAGCGGATAAGCCGTAAGGAAACATGCAAGATGCTAAAACAACTTCTCAGATAGGATAAGGACTGGATGATGATGATGGTTGGCTTGTTAGCCACACATTTGATACTCTGCCATTTCCATTCACTCCTTGCTGGCTACATGTATGGAGTGTCAAGTCAATTTCCTCAATGCACTGTCAACACAAACTCACCATTTCTACTTCAGCCTGTTGCTCAAAATAGGCCAAGCTGTATACCATTTATCATGCACAAACACCTGGAATAAGGCTGAAAGTCATTCCAGAGAACTTGGCAAACTCACTTGAATGTAAAAGTTGTGAGATGCATTAAAAAATAAACTACAGAAAGCGCAAGAAAAACACTTTTAAAATAATGTGATGTGTTCATTCTCTCAAGTCAGATTGTCCAATGAAAAGCGAAGACACAACTTCAAAGTTGTAACTCAAGGTATCCACAGGGTGGGTTAATCCACAGATTCCATTGCAATGATGATCAATTGTGTGCTCAGAAATTCTGGCCACTCATGAAAAAGTTGCCGTGATTAACCAATCAACGGAACCCTCATGAAAACAATTTTCAATCGTCAATTGAAGCTTTTTATAATACTACAACAACAAAGCTACAAAGCTCACTGAATGAAAGACACAATAGAATTTACTTTGAAAAAAAAGTCCTAAACCAAATTTCCTTCCTTCCTGAAGGGGAAGGCTAAGATAAGAAATAATAATTTCATAAAAAAAACACTGGCTGAACTTATTTCATGATCGTTAAACTAACTTAACACAGGAAATTCCTGCTTTGAGTTGCGTGCCAACTGTCCGAGTGTCAGGGTTACACTAGTGTCAGGCTACGGGTTGAAAATTAAAGAGGATTTTATTGTGGATTTTATTTTATCCAAGATTCGTCATTACAGCTTTTCATTATTAGTGATCTAAATTAGAGTATATAACTTCATTAACAAACCTAGTGCCTTGGGACTACCTCGCTAAATCCAACAGAGTCCAACGGTTACTCATATGAGTTTCCTGCTCAATCCAGCACAGTCCCACACAACCCAATTTGCCAAGGTGCTGGGTACCTGAAAATATTTAAAATGACTGGCATGCTCAGTCCAACAGAATCCAACTGTGCCTTATTTTTCTGTTTCCTGCTGGATCCAACAGAGTCCAACTTGGCATACTTAATGGAATCCGACTCTGATTGTTTTCAGTTGCCTGCTGAATCCAACAGATTTGAACACACAAGGTGCTTACTGCTCAATCTAACAGGATCCAATGGAAAAACAGTAGGATCCTGTTGGATTGAGCAGGGTTAGGACAAGGGCGGATCCTGAACACATTTTTTGGGGGGGGGGGGGCAAAGTTTTTTGGGGTCCAACAAATATCGGCGTGGGGTTCAGGGCCTGCTTAACTAGGAGCCCCGAAATATTTTGAGATTCTAGATGCTCTGTGCCAGTGCGATCTGAGGAAATTTCTGACCACTTTGATATTGTTTTGAGGAAACGATGGTGGTGTACTACGCAGTAGGCCTACATGTCTTTACACCGACATCACTCAAAAATTTTTTTTTTAAAATGGGTTCATTTGGTGGGGGGAGGGGCCATGGCCCCCGTTGCCCCACCCCCTGGATCTGCCCTTGGGTTAGGACTTCAGCTATGGAATTAGTCATGTGTACTGCTACAATGTACAAAATTGTGTACATGTACACGTGTCAGAGAAACTCAGTCAGTGACTGCTATTGGCTCTTAATACCACACCAATGAGGGCGCTCTGTAATCTGGCAATGAGAATTCATGTGGGAGCTCATGCTTTAAGCTGGATCATTCTCCAAAGTACATGTGTGCAGGGTTTGCATATTTTGGCATTGGGTGAACACAAAGAAGTACGCGTAGCATACCGGGAATTACCGGTACATTGTGTGGGTGTTTGCATTGTGAGGTACACACCCTAATGTGCTATCATTGTCCCTGTCTGAAAGCAACTTTTTGGCACAAATTGAATGGGTAAAAGTTATGTATACATTGTACATGTAGTAATAGTATGCCTACATTGAACATGTAGTATACCTGTACGGTACATGTACATAAAGTTACAATGTACAGTACACATGTACCGGTATACATGAAAATTCATAAAACCTTAAAAGCTCATGGTGTATGGAAACAACTTCTTCTTTTTTTTGCAATCAACTATCAAAGAACATTTTAGTCAGAAAAAACCTCCGATAGATTTATAGCAATTTGTAAGAAATACCACATGACTAAAGTACTGCACATATATTTTGCCTCCAATTACAAACTTTTCATAAACATCTTTCTGAATTGTTACAAACAATTTCTGTAAAGTAGACCTATTTAATTTATTTTGTTTGCTTTTGTTTTGTTTTGAAAATTACAATGTGGTACCGGTAGTTGTATTTTATGGGAAACTTCGGGGGAGCTTCGTTTTGGTCAATTTTCTTGGTACAGACAGATAGACCGACCGACAGATAGAGCTTAAAAACTCCAAAATAAACACATTTGGGATCATTTTTCTGATATACCCCTCACATCAAGTTTGTTTCCACACAACTACAACATAGCACCAGTAATTACACAACAATCATACCGGTAGCTCAGAAATGATAACTTACCTTTTCTTGCATGTACAATTCATCTTGATAATTTCATGCAAAAGACTTTGTATGACAATTCAACTAGGAATTTCCGGGACAATGTCAAACTGTCCAGTAGAAACTCCTGCAGTACCAGTACATGTACCATATACTCGGCATAACTACATTTTTATCCTTTATCTGTAGTTTATATTTACGTCAGTGTTTTCAACACTACAGAAAGACAAAGAGGCGGTGTTCTTTGATATCACTTTCATAAACTAATGCAACTGACCTCCCATCAGATTTGGCTCGTTAATTTTTACGGCCAATGACTAAGCAATCATACACACGTACACAATGTTTCTGAATCCAAACTTGGATGAATATATCATAGTATTTTGGCACAATGCTCTTTTTGGCATAATAATTTCTACTCTCTAGGATTTAGACATGGTGTACATTTTTATAAGTGATGTCACATGACCTATACAGTAGTTTAGGCTATGCATGGGCGTCACCAGGATTGTTTTTAGAGGGGGGGGGGCAAAGCTCTCAAAATCCTTGTACTTTCTCAGACATATTCTCAATTTATCATTTTTTCGAGGGTGGGCGGGGGACAATTTGCCCACTCCACCCCCACTGACACCCCTGCTGACACCCATGTAGTTAAATGTGCATCATTAACTTCAATATGACTTCGTCCTTGTCTTTTTTATTTTCCTTTTTACTCCTTGTTTCCTCCCCCCCCCCCCACTTTTTCAGGGTGGGGGGGAAGCACCCCTCCCCCCTTCCCCCTCACGATGCCCATGCGGCTATGCAGTACATGTATCATATTTCCCGTTCACACAATTCAGGAGAAACGGGTGATGGCTGCTGTTCTGCTTGAATTCCTTTCAATTTTTATTATTGAAACAGAATACATGATACTTTAAAAAAATACTTCAAATGGCAATCGAACACATGAGGCGCATGTCACTGTGCTTTGTGACCCAGATTCAATGACCCGCACTGTCATTTGCATAACAATGTGACCTGCGATTCAACGTCCTTGTACAAAAATAACTTCACCCTTGACTCCAAGTGTAATTATGAAAAATTACAAGGCAGACACTGGCAATGTACTTTTTGGGTTCAAGGCAAATGAACGTACCAATTTTATTTATAAATGCGACTCACATTTTGAACTAAAAGTACAAATACTTTTCACACACCATGCATCAGGCATGCTCGTGTCTAGTTCTTGTTTGGAACTCAAAAAATGGAAGGATTTCACTCATTTTCTGAAAAGTATTAAACCACTTCACGTGAAAACAATAATATTTGATTCAAAGTGAGTATTTTCTTTGTATGGCATTTAAATCTCACCCTCTTCAGCAAAGCTGATGCAACTCACTCCATAAAATATGTCATACCTTGTTTACATGATGTGAAAGTTTTGTTTAATTCCACTGGTAAACAACAGAGTTATTTAGGATCAAAAGTAGGACATTGTTTTTTACACTTAGCATACAATTCATGTACAAGGTGGAAATTCTTGCAGTAATGAGTCTAATAGGCAAATAGTCCAAACCACTTGTTGTGAATTTGTTATGATCATGGCGGTAGAATTAAGAATCGCAGCTGTGCAAATTCCAACAAGTCGCCTGCTACTTGACAATACAGGAGCAGACGCCAGCTGGTGTGTGACCCAGACTCACCCAGTCAAATAAACACAGGCGCACAGCTTGACATCAGACTGATTGATTGACACCAGACTAAAAAAAAAAAGGTTTCCAATTCCCACTACAGAATTCATTGATTAGCGCCAATCAGGAGAAATAAGGTGTTGGGTTTCACTGGAAACAGTGGGTACTAATCAGGTGTAAGCAGTGGGGGTGTTATAGGATGCAAGCAAGGGGCGATAACCATTTCCTGTTACTCATTAAAGTTTGTCCCGATGTGACCCTCATGTTCCTGTGTGTGCTTTTATTTTCTTAACACTTCCTGCTTTAGTTTAGGTTCACAAATGATGGGCCTTTACCACTTCCTTCCAAGCTCAGGAGCATGGTTAACACATCACTTGGAAGTGTAATGAGGCTGATGAGCTATGTTGATTCACAACACTAACCACTCCATTGTTTACCCAAAAATAAAGTTTATCAAAAACTACAAAAAAGTATACAATGTACATGTGAACATGTCATGCATGTAGAACTACAATGGACATGTACAGGGCTGCCAACTTTGAGTAAGAGCGGAAAGTGAGAATTTGGCAAGGAGCTTAATCAGAACTAATGCAAGTGCAAACATTTTTGGATTCTAGACGCTCTGTGGTGCAATTTATTGCAATTTCTGACCACTAAACAAATTTTTTGGAGCAAAAGATCTTTGGCATAGTAGTCAAACATTTAACTAATTGAGCAACCAAAGCAATCTGGTTGGTATAGGGCAGCTATAAAATAAATATAAATTTGCGATGTTGTTTCACTGCAATGCCGTAACCCACAACAACAGAAAATGAAAATCGCGTTAGGGCTATATTGTAATGATGTATGGCTCTGTATTGTCTTGATTTGAAAAACAAAATTCTCTAGCCTTTGTGTACAAAAACTAAATGGGTTGCATGATCATTAATAATAATAATAATAAACCACTTCGGAGTTACTACTGTGGTAACCAAATCCACATTTTGCAATTTTCATCGAATCAAAAAGAAAACCTATGGAAAGTTTTGATCGCACAAAAGTTGGAGCATACAAACAACTAAAACCATGGTGCTAAAGCTCAAAAGTTTGCATTTACATGTACTTCAAAACAAGATCTTTTCTTTGATTTCATTGGTAGCCCGCTATGATTTTGCACGTGTATGGCAAACTGTTTATCCACAAAAGTAAATCGTTAAATCTCGATGTGCGCATGCGCAAAAGTAACTCGAAAGAGAGTGGCTTATTATTTTTATTAAAATTAATTTGTACATGTGGGTGTTTACACAAATGTGGAGGCCAATGTGTGACATTAGGGTCAAATTTTCAAAATAACCAAATTAATTTCAGCTTCACATGGTTTTGTAGTCTAGGGTCTATATTTTGTCAAAAACAAAACCATTTTTCTGTAACACGACCCTTTTTAGAGTAGCAACATGATAAACTAGCATATGGGACACAAATTTCACCTGTGACAGTGACACCAAATTGTTAATTTCTTTTAGAGCTTTATTTGTCAGGTTGTTCAAAAGACATGTTGCTTTTTGCTTTTTTATAATTAACATATAAACATATAAACTTTAAAACTATCCTTGTTCAACTCAACATTTCATTTAAAAAAAAAAATCAAATTTTTTAGGAATTTTGACATATTTTTATGGATTACAAAATGTATAGCTCACTAATTTTCAGAAATTTTGTCCATTCCATTTTTTTTTTCCAGATTCATTTTTACACGTTTTTAATCAAAAAAATTTCATGAAAAATTTCAAAAAAATTACATCTCTGAAAAGGCAGCACTTCTGAGCTAGCCTATATAGGAGATGATTCTAAAACAAAAAAAAAAACAACACAAAAAGCCTAAATGTGAAAATCAAAATTTGGCTCCGTCGACACGTTTTTGTACATGGTGGATGTGTGGCCTATGTTTACGGAGGCAGTCCAGTAAATAGGCCACATTTATGGGGCTAGGTTAATTGATATTGTGGAAGACTGTGCGACTGTCATGACTGTGAGTGACACTTGATGAACAAAATGGCGAACGAATGTCACTCAACATCATATCAATACCATGAATACGACTTTAAACAATAATTTTAAGCTAACAACAGTTTATAATTTACAACACCACACATTCAAACAAACAACACTTCACATAAGCTAGGAATGCAGAAAGTAAGGGGCAAAATTGGTTGGCAAAAGCTTACCTACGAAGGGGAAATCCACCGTCGTTAACGTGGTTGACGTTCCGCAGTTGGTAGTGCGCATGATAACACTGCGAGCCGCGCAATGTATAGGAAAGCTGCCTTAGCTTCTTCATAAAATCCTTCATGCTTGAACTCTCCTCTGTCGTCGCTTACAACCAGAAGTTGTTTACGCGCCTGAAAAGTTCTGACAAGTGTCACATTTAACTTATTTCTCCTCGAAATGTTCTTGTCGTCGGCAACTCGGCCGTTTTTATACTGTTTATTGACGGAAGAAAATGTGTCAAATTTGCAAAACAGTGAACGAGCTGGACCAGTGACCACTTTTTTATTAGCAGCTAGGGGGTTTCGTCACGGACGTAAACATTCCAATCCTGTCGTCGCTTGAAGGCGCTGTTGCTTTTAAATCCCCAACATCAAAATAAGCATACCACGGGCCCATTTCCTTACGCTTCCTCTCATGTTTGACTGCCACGGGCGAAGTTTAAAGTTTTAGGTCAGAATTTGACTCCTCATGTTCCTAATGCTCTGACGTTTGTATCCACGCAGACGTTTGTTGAGTAACTTGGTCTTGCACTCTCTAGTTGTTGCCCGGCTCAGCTCAGCCGGCGACAAGTTGTTGTCTGCAGCTTGGCACCGATTATAATAATCCCAAAGTAAACTTTTCGAGAGTTTTTATCCTCGCATCAAGCATCAAGGCCAGCCATTGTCGTTTCATAATGTCCCCCTTCATGGTGTGTTTCCACACGTGTCGCAAGGCGTCACAAGTACGGTGGTTCCACATCGAAGGAGACGAGGTCGCATGAGGTCAGACGTACAGACAGCCCACCAACTACTAGTCCCAAATTTACCCTAGCCCCTATTCTCAGGCTATCCTTTAACTTTCACTGTCAGCGGTAAAGCTCGAGACTTGCGTGAAAAGGGGTTCATGAAATGAATACTTCTTTAAACATTGAAAATGTTCCATACTTTTTCCGGACAACTGAGGTGCTGTTGCTGTGATGTCATTCCAGGAAGACATTGTTCATTTCAAGTTTTGTGTTTTCCCTTCAAATTGTGAACCAAAAAAATGATTTTGTTCACTGAAAACATTAATTTGTGAGAAATGTACATTGCATGAGCACTTTAATCAACCATAGACCCACTACTTGTACTTGGAGGAAGGTATAAAATTAATGAACTTGTTATATTTTGATCGAAAGGTTGCACCTTGCGAGCAGTGACAGTCTCGCCAAAGTACGGCGGGTTTGCCGCTTGATTTTTAGCCAAGAAAACACGGCTTGCATATTTTTATGAGGAAGTTTTGTAGAACCACATGGAGCCAGTTTTTTTATAGCTCCGTGGTAGAACCACTGGCTTTCGTGCCTATACGTGTCAAGCAACAACAAAAAGAAGCTCAATATCCTTTAAAAAAAATCTACAGGAATAAATTAAATTTCAAAGAACTTTTAAATCTGGTCAATCTGACTCGATGATAACTACACGGAGATATTTTTTTTATCCATGCCGGATAATAAGTTGCCAAGTTCCATTCGTTTTATATTTATGTTCATTTATATGTGTACTGACATTTTCCTACGGAAGTGGTTCAAAGATATCAGTTTTATAGTTTTTTCGAGCAAATGTGAGCATGATCCGATTAGTACCATACCAATCCACAGGTTATGCCACCACTGGGAAATCGAACGAGTACTCAACTGCACGTGGTGCGGAAGCAATATGGTAACTTTTCTCACAAAGGAGGAACCTTTGACGAGTTCCTTCCTCCATGGTTTGAATAGTTTCCAAGAGTTGGCCAGGCTTTCCCTCAACTGATAAAAATCTTCTTCCCAAAACAGAAAAAGATCGTCGTGAGAGTAATAAAACGTGTTATATATCCTCCATTTTTTTTTTCAGAATGATGCAATTAAGTTGGATTTCTGAGAAACTATACCTCATGCTGTGTTGGCATGCTTCCCAATATCCCCTCCCCCTTCCCCCCAAAAAAGAGAAGTCGTAACGCCGGAAGAACAAAAACCCAACATTATGTTTTGCATTTCCGTGTTTTGCTTCCTTGCCTTGATCATGATTAATCGACTACGATTTAACTCAAGCCAAGGGGAATTTAACGACACGTGACCACTAAAAAGAAAAGGTTTCAAATAAACTTAATTTGTATGCGCGGGATACGATTTTCAAAAATATGCTTCTTATAAGCCGATCACGCTCGCGCTCCTACATTAACACGCGGCATTCTCGTAATAACTCCAAGTTCATGAACAAAGGTGGTGGGGTTGTATGGCATGTGAATAGGCTTCCCTCCATTGTAAAAACAAAAACACGAAATCTGCACCTGAACATTTGCAACATTTAACACTCCATAACGCCCCATTGGGTAAAAAAAACCAACTAGTTTGTTCGACTTTTTAAGTTAAAAAGTTAATGTTGCATAATTAAATAATTATTACTACGTACGTCGCAAGAGGGCGGTATATAAACAAAGTGATCGAAGCTAGCGCCAGCCAATCACGTAGAGATAAAGTTACAATCGTCAAAGGCATCAACTAAAAACTCTTCGGAAATTGTAAATTAACCCAAAAATAAACTTATTGGTATTAGTAAATCAAATAATGAGGAGTGAAATGCATTCATTACGGGTGGAAATGTCCGCCTGTATATTTATATTGTATGCCAAGTTTAGAGAGACCATGCGCCCCGCTTTAGTTTCGATAAGATTGGAGTCAAAGGTGTTTTTTTTTATCATTCAAAAATGGCGTTTTGTCGCCGTCATCGTCATTTTACCCCAAAATTCCCGTCAAAAATCCAAAACCCTGCCCTCTATCTACGACATACCTACATTTTCTTAATGTTGCCAACAAGTTTGGTATGTCAAATAAAATTTTGCTGTGAACTGTGACCGTAACCACGACCGCCAAACTAAGGCTAGCAATACTTCAGCTTCAATCGTCAAAAGAAAAATTGACCGACAGTCCTTGCATAGAAAAGACCATTTCGTACTTACCAACCATTCATGTCTTTGTGTCAGCTGACTCCAGTCCTTGGACGAACATTCATCAGTGCATTAAGACTGCAACTTGTCTGGTGATTCCTGTCACACAATTTTAAAATTTACCGCCTAAAATGAGCAGCGAATACGACCACCACGTGCAGCGTCAGCTGACAAGTGAGGGCGCTATTGCCAGTCTGCTGATGCATCACGTGTGATGCTTTGTTTGTAAACACAAGACACGTGCTTGAAGGACAGTGGTTCGACACGTTCACTGCTAAAAAAATCTTCCAAACAAGTAAGTACAATTACAGTAATTTATCGATCCGATGTTAACTTAATGATACATTCTATTGAATGTTTAGAATCGTTGTTAGCAGTCATCAGGGAAATAATGTTGCCTCCTGACACCACTTTCTTCATCATATTCATCTCTTCTCAGACAGACCCTGCCTACTCCACTCCGGTGCTCTATTCCCAAGTTATGTCTATTTCAATGAAAAGATCACAAGATTCGGCTCACCACTGATCATTTACCGGTCTACAAACTGATGAATACCCATTAAATACAATGAATGAACAAGAATGAACAAGAACTTGAATGAACAAGAATGAATGAACAAGAACTTGCAAAGGAAGACATACAAAAATCGCCATCACTTTTTTGAAGCAACAAAAAGCTCAAAATTAAAAGAAGGGTGCTGATCAACTTACCTGATCAGCTCAGGTTCAGCTGTATATTATGAGAAAAACAACAATCTAGGATCTCCCTTTCAAATCAAAAGTTGCTGAATCATGTTTTGAATTGGGCCTGAATTCAGCGTCCGAGACACGTTCTCACTGAGCCGATTGCAGCTACGCGATGTCGCGCACTGATCTGAAGAATTATAGCAACCGCGCACATGTGCGTCGTGTCATCGCTTTCGAACGCTTCGCCGACTAAAAAAAAACGAATTAATAACGGAAACTTCCAGCGATGCGTCTTTAGACGCATCGTTGGAAAGGCCTTCTTTTGTTGATTTCTTCATGACAGCATGCCAGAAAGAATAACTTCCCAGGGAGTTAAGTTCCCTAATATCTTTCAACCAAGTATGTTTGCCTACAATAATTACGTCAGTTACTTCGGATAGCTGCAAATGATGGACTGTATCTTTAAATTGCCAAAATCCACCCTGTCCTCTTTCATTCTAAAATATTAGAATGGTCCCCCCCCCCAGGATTTACACCTTTGCCACCTTAAATTGCCAAAATCCACCCTGTCAATCCGACCCCTTTCATTCAAAAATATGAGAATGGTCCTCCCCTTCCCCCAGGATTTATGCCCTTGCCCACCTTAAATTGTCCAAATCCACCCTGTCAATCCGACCCCTTTCATTCAAAAATATTAGAATGGTCCCCCTCCCAGGATTTACGCCCTTGCCCACCTTAAATTGTCAAAATTCACCCTGTCATTCTGACCCCTTTCATTAAACAAATATTAGAATGGTCCTCCCCCCCCTCCCAGGATTGACACCCTTGCCCACCTTAAATTGTCAAAATCCACCCTGTCAATCTGACCCCTTTCATTCAAAAATATTAGAATGGTCCTCCCCCCCAGGATTTACACCCTTGCCGCCTTTAAATTGCCAAAATGGCCAAAATCCACCCTATCAATCTGACCCCTTTCATTCTCAAATATTAGCCTCTTTATTGGCTTTGTTGAAAGTTGTTTGACCACCGTCACCGGTATCCAATTGTTACAAATTGTTGTCAAAGTTGGGCTTGCCGCTTGGATGAACACAGTGTATGAGCTTTTGGGTCGAACCTCAGGGCCATGTCAGATAGAATTTCTGAAAAGAAAGTGAAGCGGAAAGTCCCCAACTAAAAAATCTGTTGGCAAAAATATAACTCTATGGATGGACAAACTGGAGTCTGTTCAGATATGCATAAATGCCACAATGCCAGTAGATTCACTCAATGTAACAGCTTAAAATTGATTGTGCTCATTTATTTTGTGAGAGCAGTTTTTGTGTCTAGTACAAAAAGTGTTCACAAAGAAATTTTTACGTTCTACACTTATTTCTAGAATGTAAACTTTACTACTTGAGTGTCAATTTTCACCAAGACAGTTTTCAACAATTTTGTATCCCTCATCACATTAATTTCATTTCTTTATTTTATTGTAGTAGGCCTATTTTATTTTATAAAGGGTTTACATACAGGAGACCGAGAGTGGCCATCACAAGAATTATGTCGTCATTCACTCAAACTCGCCTTTTCAGAACATTAGTCTCGACATTACTTTCCCCAGTTTCTCTGTGTTTGTGTTTGTCCCGAGTTTCCTGTAAGGTTTTTGGTGTATGAGGAGTTTTTGGCTGTATCCATTTTTTTTCTGGAAGGAAGCCTTTATTGTCACCTAGTGGTTTTTGATTAATGCAACTGAAAAATGAATGACATATAACACTGAATTAATTGAATAATTCAATAATAGTAGTTGCAGGCATGGGTATCCCCAGGATTTTTCTTGGGGGGGGGGGCAAGCACATCCCCCCCCCCCCCAAATCCTTGTACTTTCTCTAACATATTCTCAACTTATTATTTTCTTGAGGGTGGGCGGGGGACATTTACCCGCCCCAACCCACAGAAGTGTGTATTTGCCTGCAATCGGGACCCCCTATTATCCCTCTTTTGATTGTACTCTAACTTTTTAGGAAGACCTCCCATATGTTTGAACAATTCTATTGTTCAACGTCCCCTATTGAATGCAGAAACAAACTCATTGACACCCCTGCAGACACCCATTTTGTTAAATGTGTATTAATTTAATAGCAAGTATGACTTTTAAAGGGAATGTACAACATTTGCCTTTGCTGCAATTTTTAGAAATAATTGGATTGGGAGGACTAGTATGTTATAGCAAATATTGTTAAACTGACTTTTTGAGCTTGTAGACCCCTTAAGATGAAACGGAGCAATTTATAGACTTTGGGAAACTGTAAGTATAGAGAATCAGACTAGAAGGCGTACCCCTTTTCTAGGTGTGTAATCAATTGCAAACAAAATGCGGAACAACTAAATATTACAAATTGGGAGCAGTTTTTGAAAAAAGCAAGTTTTTTCCAAAGCTGGTCGGCCGACCAGTGTTGGAAAAAACACTTTTCTTGAAAATGTCAGCACACCAGGAGCCACGATTTTACAGGATGCTTTAGACTGTCATTCCCTAACAATTCAGTAAGATATTCCATGATAATTTGATCATTTTGTTTTTTGATGTTTGCAAATGTTGTGTCTTCCCTTTAATACACCTCTTTTTTTTTCTTTTTAAAGTTTTTTTGTTTGCTTTTTGCATGGTTGTAGGCCCACAGTACAGTGTTATGCATTGCAAGCCCAGTTGGGTTTTTTTAGGGGAAAATCTTGCCACTATTCAACAGCCAAATTCTGTACACTTGTACACATTCATGCAACACAAAGGGGCCACCTTGAATTTGAGCGCACACACTTTTTTTCCCATTGTTGAGGGCAGGGGCTTGTTTGCGCTGACCAGACTTAATATAAGTGTTCTGGCTCAGCGGGTTTTTGGGCGAGAACAACGTTCATGCATGACTTGCAACCCACGTAGAATTCATATTGCCCTGCGTATATGAATTCACAGCTTTCAGTATTGCTATAGCTCTGAGCGGTAATGACACAGCCGAGTTAAGGGTGTGTATGTTGTGGAATTTGGTGCTGTTGCCAAAAAAGTGGCGCACCTCTTTGAGCTGCCGTAAGCTCTCTGAGAAAAAGTGGAGACGGTTTGAAAGTCTCGTAGACTCGCAGCACGGACACAATGGGCACGAGGGTAAGAGTTTGTAGTTTCTGAGTGACGGAAACACATATTTTTGTTTCTGTTTAATAGTTCCTGGTTTCAGAGAAATTTGCTTTCATTTGTGAATCACATGCCAAGCATGTTTAATATGAATCCAGGATTCGTAGCAATGGTGGCGCAATATTTCTAGAAGTAGTGAGGCCACGATTGTATGTCTCTTGGGCATCATTTGGATGCCTGGTAACTATTTTGTATACCACATTTCATTGAGTAATGTGAAGATTAAAATCTTTACACTTGGCATGAGCAATGTGGATGCCCTTTTTAACTTAATTGTTTCAAGGTTAATTTCGACAGGCAGGTTTAACTGCTGACAAATTAAAGTTTCTTCAAGATCACAGTAACATTTCTGTAGCAAGGGGGTCAAAAAAATTGGGAGGTGGCATGGTAGCAGTCTTATTTTCAAAAGGTTTGGGGCTGGCCTTCTTGTCCCCAAATATGTTTTTACACATTTTAAAAATTGCACTGTGTGTGAAGGTATTTTCTGAGGAGTTAGTAACATTTTAAACCCTTTTCTAATGATTTATCAAGCCGGAAGTATGTTTTAAAAGTTTGAAGTTGAAAACTTAAGTTATAATCATTGGGAAAATATAAGTCACAATGTTAACAAGTATGGGCCTAACTTTGAAATGCCTTTTGGTGGGATTTTTAGCGAGAATTTGTTAGCACACATCCAATTTCCTGCTGTTCCTCATTTTTCATCAAAATTGAAGAGTTTATAGAACTTGAAGAGTTAGTGTTGACTGGCTAAGGTACAAAACTGTAAGTTACTTTACTTTCTCCTTGTGTTGAGGAATCCTATCGAATGGACTACAGAGTGAGTAACACAAAAAAAGGAAACCCAAATGTCAGGACCATTTTGTTATGAAGTTCTGCATACAGCACTTTCAGAATTTATAAGCTTTCTTTTAGTACAAGAATCATTCAAATCACTCAAGTACTTTTCAAGTTTTAAAGTTCTGTCCACGGATCACAAAAAAAATGTAAGTGTTCTTTCAGCAAAATGAAAACATTTCACATACATCCCTATGTGAATTGTTTGCGTTTTGCTGAAAGAACACTAACATTTTTTTGTGAATCGTGGACAGAACTTTAAAACATTGTTTGTGTTTAAAATTCCATCACTGGAAAAGTACATGAGTGATTAGAATGATTCTTGTACTAAAAAAAAATTATTAATTGGGCTTTTGTATCCTATATTTTACAAGTGCTACATGCAGAACTTCACTTAAAAATGATCCTGACATTTGGGTTTCCTTTTTTTTCTTCTTTTTTACTCACCCTGTGCACAAAAGCTGTGTCTTTCCCCTCTCAATTAGTCATAAATGGGAAAGTTTTCTGAAATTCGATATTCGTGAGGTGTTCTGGCAAAATGAGACAGAACTGGGCGGAGGTCGAAATGAGGGTTTTAGGAAAGAGAATAATATTCCCTTACAATACATTTTGTTGCACTTCAATCGCACATTTTGCTGACAAGTTATGGCTGTTTAAAGTGTGTATTCATCAACATATCAAAGAAGTAAAATGCTTAGAAAAAGGCCTTAAAAGTTTCAAGTCTTGCATTCGTGAAAATGAAAGATGCTAATTGTTTTTCCTTAAAGAACTTTTATTCTGCGATTTTTAAACTGTTTTTTTTAACATTATGTGTAGCAGACATATCAAAGATTACAAATATCAATAAGTATGAAAATTGGAGAAATCACCCCCATCTTTTTTGTGTGTGCATTTTTCTCCACAACATCATGTACTCAGTTCCATCTCATTTTGCCAAAACGCCTCACATTTTAGAAACTATTTTTTTCACTATGTAGGAACTGCTTATTTTGTTATTATTACATATTTTACATGTCTTTGTTGTACGCAGACTGTATTGCACAGTACAGTTCCTTTATTTCTTAATCTTTAAGAAGATGTTCATCATTTATAGTGGGGCAGATAGGGAAAATATTTTGGGGGGATTGTGCCTTTGATGATACAAGCATGGCATTTGGCACACAGTCAGAGTATGTCATGAAAAAGATATTTGGCTATAGGGCCAACGTAGATTTGTCCTTTGAAAAAACACAGGTAGAATAACAAACAAAGGCAGCCATTTCGAAAATCTTGAAAATTACTTGTTTTTCTACCTAAAAGTTTTCAAAGGACAAATCTGCAATGGCCCTATAGCCAAATATCTTTCTCATGACATACTCTGACTGTGTGCCAAATTCCACGTGTCTATCATCACAGGCACAATCTCTGCTGTACTAAAATGTTTGTTTGAGAAAAAGAAGTTTCAAATTTGAACCCTACTTTTGTTGAGAAACCCTCCCAAAATCGGCCAGGCTCAGAATGTATTTCTAAATCAATAAGGGGAAAATGAAATATATGGTTTGGTGTGTTTTCTGTGGCCCATTAACATTTACATCCACCAACTACATGTTATATTTAACGTGTGCCTTGAAGGCAAAGAAACTTTTCAAACCTATGCATTGTTTGGCTGTTGTTATAAAAAAAAGAAAAAAAGGTACAGGCCCTACACTGCACAGTGCAGGCGGAAATAAGAATTGAGAAAAAAATGTGAAGGTAAAATCCTGTTCATTCATATGGGTACTTTGAATGCCTACAGTTCAGTGACAGTGATGCGAAACGAAAGTAAGGGTGTGTGTGTGTTTGTGTGAAATATGACGCAATTGACGTGGCACAGTATTCTGGGTGTGTTTCTCAACCAGGTATATTGGTAGTCTATGGCATATCCCCTTGCATAGCAAGTTCTATGATATGTGATGCGAGCAGATTCGGCAATTAATTATGCAAAATAAGACTGCATCTTGACCTCGGGATTCTGACCATACAGCGGGCGCCTTCTGTATCGGGACTCCCATAACCCGTTGTTGTATTACAAAAACTATGGCATCCAAACTTGCCAATCAACAGCTTAGTCCACATTTTTGATTGAAATGACGTCATGGGCGTCGCCAGGATGGGGCAAGGGGGAGGGGCACTTGTCCATCCCCCTCCCCCAGAAAACCGCCCCAAAAGTCATATTGCTGTTAATTGAATGCACATTTAACAACATGGGCGTCCGCAGGGGTGTCAATGGGGATAGGGTGGGCAAATGTCCCCCCCCCCCCGCCCACCCTAAAAAAAAAAATGATAAATTGAAAATAATGCTAGAGAATGTACAAGGCTTTTTGGATATAATGTGCCTTGCCCCCCTGTAGAAAAAAATCCTGGTGATGCCCATGAATGTCGTAACAGTTTCTAAAGTCAACTCTGATTGGCTGGCACACGGGGTTGCACAAAATTTGAATGTTAATTGGGATATATCAAACGTTCCACCTTGGCTCTGCATAGGTGAATGTCTGGTCTTTAGACTAGTTTTTTTTTTGGAAGAAGTTTTAGCAACTTTTAAAGAATAAATAAATATGTCAAAACCTTAAATAACTGCTGTTTCTAAACTACATCTTTAAACTTACTTGTTTCTTAAATAGTTTCTAATTCTATAACAGCCGTAGAAACTGACGTTTGGGTATGGCCTAGTGGTCTGGGGCGTTGAATTCGTGGTCTGCGGGTAATTCTGCAGGTTGTGGGTTCGAGCCCAGCCTGGGCTATGACACTTCTACGCCTAATATGGGTAGAGGCATTATTAATGCCTTGCAGTGGACTAGTTACCCATCCCAACCCTATTCATACTGTGAAGAGATTAGATTATCTTGTCTTGTTTCAGTGTGAGGGGCTGGTTCTTCCACACTTTCCTCTGTAGCCCACACCTCGAGTGCAGCCTTTGGCCTTGTGATGGGAGATTTGCATAAACAAATTATTTAAAAAAATAACAAAAACCAGGAGAGGACAGGATTCTTTATTTTAAGGGAACAAAATAACGTTTATTGCATTTTGGTAACAAACTCTTCATATATATTGTAAAATTAAAATAAGTTGAATTGTTGGATGTAAAACAATCTGTAAACTTTAATGCTACATTTCAAACTTTCATTTGATATGCTTAATTTTGCCTTGTTTAGTTGACATAATAATGATTTTTTTTTATATTTGCATAATGTTTTAATGCAGCGTTTGACAGCAGTGACATTAGAACATTTTCTTAACAATTTCTCCAAACAAAAGGGCTGTAATATATGTTGAGAATTTAACAAACCATCTAATTGTATTTTTGTATTTTGTTTTATAAATTTGATCACCAGAATGAGTTCAATGTGGACTTTGGCGACTCGATATATCGATTTCGGGATCCAGGAGGCCGCGAGGGAGTGAGGTATGCGCTATTACATATTTCAGCATTGTGTTTTAGTTTAAACATTGTTGGTTCATTCACAATGCAGTGCGCCACCGAGAGTTTGCCATGGAGAGTCCATTTTTAAAGTTTACGGTCGACAAAGCATGACCCATTTGAACGAGTGTCATTAGACAACTTGAGCTAATTTGTTATAGATTGGGGCATAGCGTTCTGCCGCCTTACAAAAAAACCACCATATTGATAAAAACAAAAGGAAAGGGCAAACAGATACTCAAATCATAAGCTTACCATACTACTGACCAAAAAAAAAACGAACAAAAAAGTTTTCAAATGTCCCGCGCTGCGAATTTGTCGACCATCTCCCACAATGCACTGAAGAAAAAAAAGAACTCTGTGGCAAACTCTTGGTAGCGCACTGCATTGTGAATCACCTGAATTGGTACACGTGTTTTTTTTACCTTTTTTCCCATTGGGCTACTTTTCTAGTGTTTCCAAATTGGTACTGCACATAAAAAGGCATACAACTTCATATCAATAATACCAAATGCCACAATATTTCATGCAGTATATACTGTGAACTCTTGAAATCCAATGCCGCACAAGCCTACTGTACAGGGTGAGTAAAAAAAAATGTCTGGACTATTGTTTTATTGAAGTTCTGCATGCAGCACTTTCAAAATCTAGGAAATAAAAGTCCAATTCATAACCTTTCTTTTAGTACAAGAATCAGTCAAATCACTTATGTACTTTTCAAGTTAAGGAATTTTAAACACAGCCACCGTTTTAAGGTTCTGTCCACAGATCACAAAAAAAAGGTGTGCATTCTTTCAGCAAAACGAAAACAATTCACACACATCCCTATGTGATTTCTTTCCGTTTTGCTGAAAGAACACTGAACTTTTATGTGATCCGTGGACACAACCTTTAAAATGGTGGTTGTGTTTAAAATACCGTAACTTAAAAAGTACATGAGTGATTTGAATGATTCTTGTACTAAACAAAAGCTTATGAATTGGGCTTTCATATCCTAGATGTTAAAAATTCTACATGCAGAACTTCCCTAAAACAATGGTCCCAACATTTTTTTAAATTTTTTTTTAACTCACCCTGTATAAGGTGTTGAGACTGAACACTCAGGCCATGTCAAAATTACCGCCCTACGGCTTGAAATTACACATGTGCCTATGGAAGCGGCTACAGCCGAGCATGACGAATCGGCTGGCTGGTTAGTGATCCAGCAGCGGGCACCGCAACAAAATTATATAGTTCAATAGTTTTTAACAACTCCGAAACAGCAACAACTTTGAAAGCAAAGCGCATAAAGCTACAGAAATCATTGCGTTTAATACTTGTCTTCATTAAGCGACAAATTCACTGTCTTTATCTTACAAAACAGAACACAAAACCTGTGATTTGATTTGTGACAATTACTCTGAAACCACAACTTTGAAGAAAAAAAATGCATAAAGCATTGAGGTCATTGCATTAAAAATGTCTTCATTGCGCAACAATAAATTCAGAGTCACTCTGCCGTTATCATAAAATTGCATTGAGGCCCAGGCTACATTCATTTAAGTGAACTTGTACATGTACAGTCCAACCAAATGAAACACGGAGTCGTTGTAGAGGTACGTATAGCAAGTATAGCCAACATGAAGTGAAGTGTGAAAATAACAACTCCCACCTTTGCCCCGATAGAATTGAAAAGTTTGTTTTGAATTTCTAGAATGAAAGGTTTTTTTTTCAATCCTATACCCATTGAAATATTGAACAGTAGTAAACTGTATAGAAATACTGCGCATGGTGCATAACTGCAGGGGACATGACCACTGGTGCATTACTGTAAACAACACTAACTTTGCATATTGTGAAGAATATCCGGGTGACGGTGAAGTTGAACACGCCCAGCGTTCATTTTTTTTTTACCTAACCTCGCCTGTGTTGTATCGTTTTGGTTGGTTGAAATGTTGAAACCAAAGACCAGTTCTTTTAGAACTTAAAGCAAGACTGTTCTTATCAGAATTAAAACTACTTAGCGAAAGTTGATAATAAACAGGACAAAATCTTTTCGGAACTAAATATCTACTTGGGCAGTAGTTATTACACCATGGTGTTACCACAAACCGAAACGATGCCGATACTCCACCAAGCAAAGCCTTAAATCTTATTTACATGTACATACCAAGCTATAGACTCCCAAACAATTTCCTCCAAACTTGAAAAGATAGGTTTTTAAAATTCGCACATGTGTGAAATACCCGAAACATTTTACATTTCAACCTTAATTTCTGTCAGAGTGTCATTTTCAGGGCTGTCCATTTTTCGAATAATTTTAGTATTCTATTACTAAAAACTGAGTTTGATCGAATAGTCGTAACTGCCAGCTGCAACTGCGTGCAGTGTCAGACAAAATTTGCATGCTGAGCGTGCCAGTTACATTTTGGGTGTGGCGATCAATATAGAGTTTTTTGCAGTGTTTTATAGCTGCAAAGGGTTTTAACCTGCTAAAAGGATAGAAACATTGAACCGCCGTCGACAAAAACGTTACTTTCTACAAAACCAAGTGGTACCTGACAATAAAACATCACAATGATAAAGTTTCATAACAGTCGTGTGTGTACATGTATGTGTGTGATTTTTTTTTGTTTTCAGATATTCAAAGCAGCAAAAAGCTTTTGGAATATTCAGTTGTTGATCGAATATTTGAATATTGAGGATATTCGGGACAGCCTTATTCATTTTCAAGTACATTTTGAAAACTTTTCATGATGCTTCTTTCCCGTTTAGAAGCCAAGACCAGCTTGTCAGAGAGAGAACGAATTTAAGTTTTTTTCTTAAGGTTTAAGACTCTAAATGGCTGTATTTTATAGTTGTGGAATATTCTAAATGGCTGTATTTTATAGTTGTGGAATATTACATACTTTACACTTTCAAATTATTTGTGGCACAATAACAATAATTTAGGCCGATCTTTTTGTGTGTTAAAGGCGCAAAAGCAATCCAAATTTAAAATCCTTTTCCTAGGGTTGCAAATATATTTTTTTTATTTCATTAAGAAAGAAACAAGAAAAATAACAATTTTAGGAGTGCATAACTACTTGTTGAAGAGCAGTGCAGGAGCAACATTAATCTGTTAAGTTCTTTTATCTGTAATTGAAATTGTTATTGCAAAAAGTCCAAGTGCTTCAATCACTTCTCAAAAGTGGGGGGGGGGGGACATACCTTGATCAGCACTAATCCCTAACGTCGTGGGGTCAAGGACCCACTCAAGAGCCCGGAAAATTTTGGATTCTAGATGCTGTATGGCAATTTGAGGCAGTTTATGAATGACCACTTAAACCAATTTTTTTGTAGTAAAACAAATGATCTTCTAAACATCATTTTCGAGTTTGGAGTCATTAATATCTAATCTGAGCTATATAATCATTATATAGGGAACATTTTTTTTATTCAGGGACAAAAAATATCTCTCCCCCCACTTTAAACAGTGGAGGAGACTTGGTCCCCCCCTTCTCCGACTGATTGCACCCATGTAAAAAGACCATGACACTCACAAATCACTCACAATTTTGAATATTCACCATCTTTGTTATTACTTTTGTGCCCAGGAATTTCCATGCTCGCCCCAAGCCATTCTATGACGGCAGCAGCCCTCTCGTTGCGGCAACCGCAGCACCTGCTGGTGCCTCCGGGCCGCTGGTCGTGGCAGCCATCACTGCAATTACCATTGTCGTCGTCCTAGTCGTCGGCGTTCCGCTTGCCGTCATTTTTGGAGTCGTCCTGCCAAGTAATTAAGTTCATAGAGACAAAATGTGTTCAATTTGATTTAGTCAGGTTCACTATGTTAAGAAATATAGTTTCGTTCAAATTTTTTGGAGATTAGCAAACTTATACATTTTTAGAATCTTCAGAGCATGGAGAATCGGAAAATCAATGTTGGCATTTGCGTAGACACCTGTATGGCGGCCATCTTGGATTTTCAAAATGGCCGCCATAAAATACATAATTTGTGCTGTTTTCGGCTTCTTGTCAACCAAAAAACATAATTTAAGAGGCTAATCCTGTGTTTTTTGGGTCAAGGAATCTACTAAAAGCCACACAATAGTGCTCCGGATTAAAGAAAACACCAAAATGGTATGCGAAAACCATTTTCTTTATATTTGTGACATATCAGTGCTAATCCTATGTTTTCTGGTGCATATACGCCACAGAGTGGAACAATAATATTCCGCTTACATTTTTCGATCTACAAACTCTTTATGTTACAGGAAATAAATTATATGGCCCCGCCCAAACAAAACTTTCTATTGCTGTGGCCAGAACAACAGAGGGCGACGTTGGGAGTGGTAATCCAGTGCACTTAATTAAATTTGCATTGTTTCAGTAGTTATGCCCAAAATTTACTCTCACTGTTCTATTCTCCCACAGGTATGTTCAATTTTTTCTTATGGTCATGTTTTAATTTAAGTGTCATAGATTAAGGATGGCTACTTGTTTTAACTTCATTGTTAAAGATGTTGAAGGATTGAATGGATGGAAAGTTATGTAAGTTTCAGATCTGTTGTTTCAAAGTAACATGCAAAATTTGCATACATTATTTAAATCTGCACAAACCACAAGTCATGAGTAAGATAATTCTGATCATATTGAATTCCATGCTTATTGTCTATTGATAATAGGATACTATCTGTCATTCTGTCCATTTGTAGATAAAGCTGTGGATATTATGCCTTACTGAGCTTTTGGGGAATCGCTTGATAAATTTGAGATATACATGTGCATTTTACGTAAAGTTTTAAGAGTTGACATGATTGTTTTCTCAGAAGTGGACTGCTATGCAAACGTTACTCATTAGAATACTTGCAGAAAAAAGTTGCATATAAGCTGGTTACTTTGATTCACTACACATTCATTTACACTCGAATTCATTGAACTTGTTTTGGAAGTAATTAAAAAAAAACACCGGGCAATATATAAAGAAAGTTGTGTTTCTCAAGTGAGGCATAGACTTATAATTACTTACCTGATAGGCCTAATGAAACATTAATTTGTTTTGTGGATATTGCCTGCCATATTGAAACTTGTATCTTGGTGACTGGAAATGATTGTAGGTGTGGACTAAATGACTGTTCATGTTGCTAGGACTAGAGGGCCAGACTAATAGGAATTTAAGTTTCCACTATTGTAAATGTCATGTATAAGTTATTGAGTAATGTTTTGCACTTATTAAAATTTGCATTGTTTCATTTGACATGCCCAAATCAAGTCCTCATTGTTGTTGTTTTTCATCGTTTTATTCTGCGACAGCGAGCTAGTGCCCATATCCCCAGAATACTGCACCCTGGTTACTGTCATTCAATATGCCAATTCCATCATTCCAGGGACAAGGAATCCACCTGTAAGTATACCGTAGCTAGAGTCCTACTTATTCTAATGCGTTGTTTATTTTCATAAAAATATATCTTGGCAGCAGTTCAATTCATCTGACTAACGGTGGATGTTGTTCTGTGCCTGTAGGTCATTATGATGGATGAAAGCTCTTATGATGACAACTCCAATGAGCCTGTGGACTGGAAACTATGCATCTTCTGTCAGGAGTCTAACACAAGTAAAGGGGCAGTTGTTCTGAATCCAAGGACCGAATCCTACCAGAAACTACTTGATGTGGTGGCAGAGCGAGCCGGTGTACATGATGGAAAATATGTTGCAATTCAGAGACGTCTGCAAGGATGTACAAAAGAGATGCTGCTCGACAAGGAAACAATATGGCACCGAAGCTGCTATTCTTCTGCCACAAACCAGACAGAGTTACAGCGAGCCAGAGACCGCTTCGAACATTCCATGTCCTCAGGACGGTGTGCCATAAAAAAACGAGGCTATAAAAGATCCAGCTCAGAAATGGAAGCAGATACACCAGGAACATCAATGCCGTTCACAAGATCTGCGACAAAGCCTTTGTCAAAAGTCCAGTGTTTCTTTTGTCAATCAGATAACGGTCAAGCTCTCCTCACAGTTAGAACAGGAACTCAGGGAAGGCACTCAGGCAAGCAGTAGAAATTTCCCAAGATCCAGTGTTGATGACAAGATTAAGCAATGCAATATCGCCTTGTGATGCCCATGCAATAGATGTCAGATATCATAAGCTGTGCTGGACACAAAATGTGTTCCATGTCCTCAGGGATCATACCAGTAAAAAAGCCAAGTCATCGACGCCAGACCTGCCCTTGCAGATGTCATGCTTGATCGAGTTGATCAATCTTGTTGAAATAGAAACTCAAAACAAAGCATATCTCCCCATGGACGTCATAGAAAACATACATCTCCATGCTTGGGGTAGCCTAGAGGCACAGAAGCACACGCCAATGCTGACAAGACAATGGCTGAAGGATAAGATTCTTCAGGATTTACCCAGTGTGAATTCCGTGAGGCAGAAAGACAGACGAAAGCCATCAGTTCTTTACTGCCCTGAAGCCTGTGAAGAAGATATGGTCCACACGTCTATGGTACAAGACCATTTGAGTGAAATGGACAATACAAAGATGTTATACAAGGCAGCTAAACTAATACGCAGAAGTATTGCAAACTTCACTGACGAGAAGAAACAGTCAGACACAGTTACTGTAATGAGCACGGCAGAAGACGTTCCACCAGAGTTGTACAGCCTTATGCGATGGATTTTGGTAGGACCTGAAGAAGAGGTGCAAACAGAGATGAGGCGCAGGACAGTTGACCAATCAGCACTGACATTAAGCCAGAACATCATGTATGCTTTCAAGACCAAAAGGCAAGTTCAGCACCAACCCAAGCAAGCAACAGAAAAATTCAGGACACAACACACCCGAGAAAATCCACAGGTTCTGGGTTTGGCACTTACCATTCATCACGACACCAGGAACAAGAAACTAATGAACCTCCTTCATTCACAGAACTATTGTGTACCATACAGTCGGTCAATGCTCTTGGAAACAGCTATAGCTAATGCTGTAGTGGAAAACACACGGTTGTTCAATGGCCTCTACGTCCCACCCTTCCTCAAAAGGAACCTTTGTTTTCTTTGCCATTGACAATACAGACTTTGCCGAGGACACAGCTGATGGGAAATGCACCACACATGGGACAATCACTGCAGTGTATCAGAAGGCCAATGCTCCAGGAGAGGTCATCGCACCCAGTCTCGAGCTTAGCGAGGCAAAGAATCTGTCAGTTGCCCCATATCATGTACCCATCAAGCAATGTAGCAAACCAAAACCTGGACTAGTCAAGAGAGCACAAGAATTCAAGGTCGACACAAAAGGGGTTGCAGAGTCCTATAAACTGACCACCCTAGGCTGGCTAGTAGCGTCTGCCCTGTCCAGAGACAAGGATAATGGAGAACATGGCAGTATCCCTGGTTGGGCTGGATTCAAGTCACTCGTGTCACCTGGAAAATCCTTGACCCAAGTTGGTGCACTACCGTTGCTGCCAGAAGTTGCACATGAGTGGTCTACAATGCTGACTGTGATTCTACAAGCATCCCAGTTGAAGAGCTTGGTCGTTGGCGAAGAACACCCAACAGTGATTACCTTCGACATGGCCTTATAGAAGAGGCGGTGCAGATAGTGGATTCAAGGGATGATCTGAAAAGAACAGTTCTTCCCAGGCTGGGTGAGCTTCACACTGCAATGGCTGCACTAAGGGCACTTGGCACGTCTATTGAAAATTCTGGGATAGATGATGCGTGGATTGAGGCTGATGTATATGGCTCTGCCACAACACGACAGATCTTGAAGTGTGCCCACTACAAAGAACTCTTCGTGCACATATACATACGTACATGGTTCTGTATGAACTTCTCCTAGAGAAGTTCTTTGCAGAAAAGCCAAACCTCAAATCCATCTGCTCAAAGCCAGTGAATGAAGTCCAGGAAGCCTTTGCAAGATCAGCAGTTGACAGAGGCATTAGTCCAGAATGCATCGCTAATGCCAATGACCACCTGCTTCAAACCCTCACTGACGAAGATGTTATTGAGCAGCTGAATACATGGGAAGCAGAAAAAAGCTCAAATGCAATGTTCAAGTCAATAACAAATTACCTCCATCGTGTTGAAACCATCCTGTTCTTCGTCGAAGCTTCAAGAAATGCAGATCTAGTTCTCCACCTGCAAGCTGGAGAGGCACAAAGTAAGCTCTTCTTCGCCCTGGATCGGATAAAATACAAACGTCTTTGGCCACGGTACATTGCAGACATGCAGGAGCTGAAGTGCAGTCATCCGGAAACCTGGCGTGAACTTCAGGACGGGAATATTTCTGTCACTAAGAGTGAGATACCATTTGTCTCCATTGGCGCAGATCACGCATGTGAACAACTAAATAGGATGATGAAGATACACTCTGGGTTAATTGGTATTTCCAATAATGCCAACGCACGACAGCGGTTCTTTCTGGCTGCACCAGAGATGTCACGCCTCTCAACAGAGTTTAAAGGGCAATTTGGTGTCACTGCTCATAAACCACAAGAACACCATGAGGTACAACCAAGTGCTATCAAGAAAGAGCACCAGGCTGTCAACAAGATCAAGGCCGCCATACTGAGTCACGGGAATCCCTTTGATGCAGAAGGCGATCAGCTTTACAACTTCATGACACATGCATATGTTCCCCAAGAGGGTGTTCCACAGATTTTGAATGTCGACAAAAATGGCCAGAAACTGTATGAGGAGTACGTTGCTGAACGCATCAAGGGAGACGTCAGCCTATGGGCACCAGTTAAGAAGCAGAACAACTCCATGTTCTTGTCAGGAATCAAGAAGCAAACTGTAAAGGTCCGAGACCAATCGGTGGATCTGAAAGAAACAAAAGAACTCTTTGGTCGGTTTATGGTTCTAGCCAGATCAAACCGGGACATCGATCAGAAGGATGCGGTCGGGAAATATGAGTTTACTCTGACTCCCAGGGCATTGTTTGCTCCAGATGGATCAATGCTTCCATGTACAGACAAGTCGAAGCTCATACATTGCCTGGAAAAGCTGGGAAAAAGCAATGAAACTCATCAGAATGCACAAGCACCAGCATCTGCGGAACATGTTGGTGAAGCAGAAACAGAGAGTCCAAAAATTGCCATTGTGGATGGAATGGTGCTTGTTCAACAGATGGCAAAGAAACCTGGGACAATCAGCACAGTTAAAGATCTTGGCCAACACTTCAATGACAAGCTGATGTTGTTGACAGCAGATTTGAGGTTATTTTGGTCTTTGACACCTACAAAGCTGACTCGTTGAAACAGAAAACAAGGGAGAAACAAGGCAAACATCCGATTCAGTACCAGATTGCTGACGACACCAACATTAAACACAAACCAATAGCACGCTTCCTATCTCTAAAAGAAGAAATCCGATCTAACTGAATACCTTGCACAGGCAGTAATCAAGTATAACGCGAACTCCCGAAAATTAGTCATCACATCAGCATCAGGCCGCACAAGAAGCAACCGTGACATGCAGTTTGAAGACAACAACCATGAGGAGGCTGACACATTAATGATCTGCTTAGCAGCAGCTGCAGCACAGCGCTGTCCTGAAGCACGGATTGTCTTCTTCAGCCCAGATACCGATGTCTTGGTTCTGGTTATTGCACACTACGACCAGCTCTGCAAACACACCTCGATACGTATGGTATCAGGTACTTTGGAGATTGAGCCAATCTGGAGTGCGCTGGGACGAGACAAGGCAGTAGCATTACTGGTATTCCATGCATTCACCGGAGCGGACAATGTTGGAAGATTCTCTGGTGTAGGAAAACCAAGTGGTTTCAACAGTACATTAAGGTTGACAGGGACATCATCTCAGCACTGATGAAACTGACAGAGGAAGGCGACCTAACACAGGAGGTGAATGGTGCATTAGCCAAGTTTGTATGCTTAATGTACTGCCCAAAGGGCATTCATATAACAAGTATTCCTGACCTGAGGTGGCATCTGTTTTGTAAACATCTGGCAGAAAGCAGCAAGTTGCCTCCTACAGTTGGTGCCCTTGAGTGTGTGCGCGTACAGAGTAGGGTGTGGTGCCAAGCCACCTTGACGTGGCAACGTCTGTTTGACCCACTCAAACATGGCTATTACCAGAATGACCATGATGAGATACTTCCTACCACCACGAAGGTTCCACCTGCACCACAGGCCATTGTAGAGTTGGTGAGATGTCAGTGTAAAGCCCATTGCACATCCCAGAGGTGTTCATGCAGGAGACACAACTTGGCTTGCACAGACCTTTGTTTGTGTGGAAGTGACTGCGAAAATGATGCGGACTGTATTGCCCAAAGTGACACTCAGGACAGTGATGAAGATTTGTGAAAGCATAATCGTGAACAATATCGACCTAGTAGATCCTGTGTAAGAAAGTTATAGTTTAAGCTAATAACTAACAAGGCTTTTGTTTTTTGCTTTATAAACCGTAACTTCAAAAGAATTGCGGCATGTATTATGTAATACAGTCAATCACAAACACAAAGACAGTGGTGCTCATTTAGCATTGTTTCATTGCTTTGATATACTCCTGAGCACTATTTTGAGGAGTTTATCGGATTCACTAAACCAGAAAAAATAGGATTACATACTTAAATAAGTTTATAGATTGACTAGATACCGAGATAGCGCAAAATATGTATTACGTAACACTGATATGTCACAAATATAAAGAAAATGGTTTTCACATACCTTTTTTGTTGCTTTCTATAATCCTGGGCACTATTGTGAGGCTTTAAATAGATTCCTTGACCCAGAAAACATAGTATTGGCCTCTTAAATTATGGTTTTTGGTTGACTAGAAGCCGAAAACTGCGAAAATTATGTATTTTATGGCGGCCATTTTGAAAATCCAAGATGGCCGCCATGCAGGTGTCTATGCAAATGCCAACATTGATTTTCTGATTCACCATGCTCTGAAGATTCTAAAAATGTATAGTTTGGCTAATCTCCAAAAAAATTGAACAAAAATACATAGTGAACCTGACTAATTCAACAAATTGCACATTTCAATATGTTTTAATTTAAGAAGATTCAAGTAGTTAATATAATTTTTTTTAAAAATTCAAGATGTTGTAGTATTACTTTTCTCCTTTTTTCAAATCATTTGTCTAGATGTTTGCTTTCATGCTACCTTATTGAAATAAATGTTTTCTTTCTTGATCGATTTACAGATGCAACGACAGATACTGTAACTCCAGGTATTACTTCGTTCATTTTTTTTTCAAACTTGAATAATGTTTTAAAAGGTTCCTTCTGTAACTGATGAATTTATTTCTTTTAACAAAAACAAATGGCAAATGATTTATAAATGCTCAAGTTTTGGTCATTTTATGTATTAAAAGTTTATTTACAACAGACTAACTGCACATGTACATAATGTGCATATGAACAGGTACATGTATGTGTATATGGTATATAGTGCAACCACGTAAAACAAGACTTGAAAAACCACCACGGGTTTTGCAACCCTCTGAGACGAAAAGAGGCAAAAGTAGCAGAGATTCTGATAGAACGTAGGATCTGTGGTATGAATTGGAGCACGCTATTTAAAACCACTTTTTAAGATTCGTTCAGAAAAGCATGTTTATACTAGCTTTAACTTAATTGCCGTTGATTTCTGAATTACTGTAAATGTCTATATTCTTTTTTTTCATTTGCCCCTTTTTTTCTGAATGTTTCATCAGCAGTTCCATCAACAGTACCGCCAGTAGTACCTCCAGTAGTGCCAACACAACCAGGGGGCGGTCCTAATACAGGTACGTAGTATTTTTAAGGATCTTCCTGCATTTAGCACATTTGTCTTTTTTCAAAAATGTGATCCGTGAATTGGTATGTTTTGGATATCAGATGGAAGCTTAGAGCTTATTCTTTCAAGTAGTCATCAAAACAATACATTGGGTTGCTGAGAAAATGCCAAGTCCGCAATGCAAAAATCTATCTTACAAGATATTGTATTGATTCATTCCATTCCATCCGTATACGTTCAGTTGCTCCGCCTGTAAGAACCCTACTAGTGCAATGTCCCGACGACATCTCAAGGGGCACGGACACAGGACTGGCCACTGCTGTTGTCAACTGGAATGCGCCGAATGTCCTCAGCCCGACAGTGGGTCAAGTGACAATGACGCCAACTGTCCAGCCAAACCAAGCCTTCCCCATCGGCAGACGTAAGGTTGATTACGTCGTGACTGATGCTGCAAACAATAGGGGAACCTGTTTCTTTTGGATCACGATTGTCGGTAAAGTCAAATGTGTTTTACCTTTTTTATTTCTTCATCAAATTAAGCACCTCAGGAAACTGACTTGGTACAATTAAAATAATTGTTGAGTTGAACACAGAAAGTGACTGGAGCGGGGTTTGAACCTGAGTCCTCAGGAATGCTGCACCGATGCTCTACCAACTGAGCTATCCAGCCCTATAAGGTGGTGGTTCCCCAGTTTATCAACGTCTTTGTTCTAGGATGCTAGTCAGAAGCCATAAACCCATAGGGCAATAGGCCATGTGGCCAGAGATGACACCTAAAGTCGTGATGCTAGCAACATAAGTTATCATACAAATATAACATGGTTTGAGGGTGGACAGTCGATATTCGCTCCCCGAGGTATTGGAAGTTGACAAACTTCGCCTTGGGATCTAGCTTGTCAACTTCCAATACTGAGGGGAGCTAATATCGACTGTCCACCCAAAATAAACCATGTTACATTTGTTTTATTAGACCTCATACATATTCAGCTGCCATTACAATTTGCCGCGTAAAATCTTTGGAGAAACTTGTCCAGCTCACCAGAAGAATGTTGCTCAACCTCAGAAAAGTTCAGTTCTTTTGCAATACATTAACTCCTAAGAGAAGAGTTTCTACCGCTTTGTGGACAACTTTTTGTTTAGTAGAGGATGCATTTTTATTGTCCAAAATATTCTCAAGTTTGGCATCATCGAGCTCGGGGAAAATGCTGATTAATATTTACGTGTGCTGCCATCTTTTCATGTGTATAGCTAGGGCGATGTTCGCGCGTGCGTACTACACCCGTGCGAGAGTTCCACGATTGCTTCGTAAAGCGCATGCGTGGTGGATCATCGAACGGGTAACCTGTGCCATAGTCTACTACGCATGCGTATTTACCGTGTGCATGAATACTCGCGTGCGCATTTGGTAAACAGCAAAACTAGCGGCTGTCACGTGATTGTGAATGGACCAGTGAGAATTTGGCTCTCGATCATGAATATGTATGAGGTATAGTAATAGTTTTAAAATTATTACTAATTATTACTACACATATTACTTTTGTGGTAACTGTTCATACCACAAAAAGTAGTGAATATTCCAGTTTGACTCCTGATCCTATATTGGCAAATAGACAAGAGGGCTAATAATAATAACAGATAATTTATAAGGCGCACAGTATCTGGAGAACCATTCAAAGACGCCGGTCACTAGCAAATGACTGTGGTTTAAATGATAGATTGAAAAGATGAGTCTTAAGATGGCGTTTGAATGATAAAATGTCAGTTGTGTCCCTTAACTCGTCTGGCAAGGAATTCCAGAGACGCGGTGCACAGCTGCAAAGGGCTAACAGTTACTTGCTGTGAATCAAGCAAGTCTGCATCATCACAAAAGTAATAGAATTTTTATACAAATAAATATTGAAAAATCGCTTTCGTTTCACCTAAAGATGATGAACCCCCTGCCATCCAGTGCCCGGCCCCTATCACCGTACCCACGGACCAGCTGTCGCAGTCTGCAAGTGTGAACTTTCCCCTTGCCACCGTCACTGAAAACACCAATGGTGCTGTGACGCGGCAGATGACCGATGATCCTGGGGACCAGTTTATCGTTGGCCAGCACACGGTCACCATTGTGGTCACCGATGAGGCGGGCAACGAGAACCGGTGCTCCTTCACCATTACCGTGGAAGGTAATTTGGGGACAAGTTCCGTAAAGTTTTGCTAAACAACAGGACCCAGTCAAAATGTTGTCAGAGCTATTTGTGCATCACTGGCTCTTAGCTAATTAATTTTTGCTGAGCGAGGAAAAATGTTTTGAGCAATGGTTTCTGCCAAGTAGATCCATGTAGTTGGACTTGGGGTTTAAATGCTCCCACGGTTTTAAATAATTGTGACAAAGTTTTCATTTGAAGCAGCAAAAGTACTCAAAATCTAAAGAAGGGTGCTTAACAACTAACCTGATGAACTTTTAGCTCAGTGAATGCTGTATATTCCAAGAAAGCAATATTTAAGGATCTGGATTACAATTCTAAAAATTGTCGAGTCATGTTTTGAATTGCACCTGAAGTCAGCGTCCCGAATCAATGTTCTTATTCAGTCGATTGCAGCTACGCGATGTCATGCACTGAACTGATGATTAATAGCAGCTGCGTGTGTGTCCTGTCAACACTTGCGTGCACCCATTCACGGCTTCCCGTCTTTAGACGCATCTTTGGAAATGACCTTCTTTTATTTTTTTCTTCAAAATGACAGAATGGCAGAAAGAATAATTTCACAGGGAGTTTAAACACCATTAAGCTTTTCAACAATTATTTTGTTCCTTTTTGGATAGCTGCAAATGATGTACTCTATCTTTTGAAGTGGTTTTATTTTGGTACATGGCAAATGTGTACATCACATTTTAGCACATTGTGACATGCTTTATTGTATTAGATGACTGTTACATATAATGACACACATGTTAATGTTTGCTGCACTGCTTTTTGTGTATCAACAGATAGAGAAGACCCACGTATCACTTGCCCCAATAATTTGCGAGCGAATACCAACGACCCCATGGGCGGCGCCCCAGCAACTTGGCCCGATCCCTCCGTGATTGACAATGTCCTGGCCACACCCCGGGTTACGTGCACGCCGGCAAGCGGATCGTCATTCCCCTACGGGATGAGCAGTGTAAACTGTACAGCCACAGACGATGCCGGGAACCAGGGAAGCTGCGTGTTTCAGGTGGAAATCCGCTTTAACGGTGAGACACCAAAAAAGTCCATCACGAGTGTATAATTGCTAGACAAAAAAGACATTCAGTCCCAAGTCAAATAAAGGGAACATACAACATTTGCCTTTGCTGTAATTTTCAAAAATGGATGGATTTCGGGGGTTAGCCGAAAAAGCCACATTAAACAAGTGAGGCAGCACAGCTTACGAGAAATGGATGCACGGTTCATTGGATTCAGTGGACCAAAAAGGCCAACTTTTTTTGTTGGCATTTGCAGTTGTTGATACAGGACTACATATCAAGTGATTTTAATAGAATTAGTTTTGAGGTTAAGGACGGTGTAAAGTACAGTCTGTTGGAAGTATAGTCTGTGGAGGCGCACCGTGTGCTGACCATTGTGTGGGCCGTTGTGCACGGCCTACTGTTGTACAATTTACGCTCCAGTGCACACCCTGGAGTACAGAAAGATATGAGGTTTCGGCAAGAAATATTGTACAAATACTGTTGAAATGACTCTTGTGAATCAGTATTTGTGGCGTTTGGCTGTATATCAGAAGTTGGCTGGAAAATTTTGCCTTTTGAAAATTTCGAAATTTTTGGGCAAAAATAAATCCGGCGCAAAGTGGTTCAGAGAATTTCAAAATTGTGTAAATTTGTTGAAATTCCAATATATGATTACAGTTTTGACAGCTAACTTTTTTTGTTTGTAGGGAAACAATTTCTGAACTAACAAAATTTGTCAGGAACTGCATTAAAAGTGGCTCCCTGTTTTGCTTGAACAGATACGGAGATCCCTACCTTTATGAATTGTCCAGCTGACTTCAGTGTGAATGCCACTGTAGACTCTGATGGTGCTACGGTCACTTGGGTCGTACCGACAGCCACCGACAACTCACAAATGTCACCTACAGTTACCACCGACACAAATCCCAATACATTCTTACCAATTGGCACACACCGGGTGAGTGAATTTTTTTTATTTTGTTGAAAGAATGTATTATCCTGTACAAAGTCAATGGAGAGAGTTGAGTGCATTTTCAAAGTATTTTTTAACAAAGTTGGAAATGTTTCTCACTCCCAGATTCATGTCTTTTAACTTTTTTTGGGCAATGACCTTCATTGAGATAGTATATGATGAAAAAAAAGTGGGGTCAGGATGCAACATGCTTTCCTTTCTTTTCTTGGGGGGGGGGGTTATAAAACCCAGGATTCTGCAAAAGTCACCACTAATCATATCAAGCCTGTTAGGAAACAATGAGTAAGTTCATTTTTTGAACTTTGGTCAATAAAACATTATGAATGTTCTTTGGAAAATTGACACAAATACATAATTGAAAAATATCTAAGACAGTTAACCCATTCCTACTGGTCGAGAGCCCGTCGAGGTATGGCTGGCTGGTCTGAAACACTTTTCCAGTGCCACCTGCAATTTTGATTTCTTTGAATCCAGTGCCTTTTTGTTACCGTTTCATTGGTTGAACGCTCACAATGTACACGAAGGCATGTGCAATACTACCAGTGAGTCAGTATTTCACCGGCACAGCTGCGTTCTGCGCGACATTGTGCCTTACGCCTGACGTGTGCGTATATCTCCATATAAGGAGTTGTTTAAGACATGGAAACTACTATAATACACGCTCAACCAAAAAAGAAACTTTTGGTTGTGTGTAGCTACAGGGGTATTTTGAAAAACATGAAGTACAATTGTTGAAAAAAAATTGTTGGAAATTTATAATTTTTGACTTGTTTTGAATTTTGGACCAAAAAGTGTGACTTTTTGACCAAATTTTTTTTTTTTACCAAACACGTCTGTGTGCTGATAATTACCCTCGCCTTTGGCTCGGGTAATTATCAGCATCCAGACTCCAACCGGTCTTAAACAGAGTGTTTAATACTGGCCAAGCACATATTTATTCCCTAATTAATATGTGAGGGCATTAGGGGTTTTTTTTGGGGGGGGGGGGGGTAATGTGTACAAGTATAACATTCAATAACATTTGATCGAAATGTTCTTTTCCTTTTCACTAAACTAGGTAATATACACAGCCACCGACGCAGATGGGAATATTGCCACGTGTATATTCAATGTAGAAGTAGTTGGTAAGTAAAAAAAACCCGCTAATTTTGTTTTGGTGGTTAACATTTTTTTGGATGGTACAATAAACACGAGGTTTCCTCAGAGTCATTTTTTAAAAACATTAACTTCTTTTGTGCACTCATCAGCATGAAGTCTTGTTTTTAAAATGCTCTCAGCTCTGACGCTCCTCATTATGAGTAAACGATCCCTTAATTAAGGCCCGCCCCAGTCATGGGCGTCAATCGGTGGGGGACATGAGGACAAGTCCCCCCCCCCCACTTTTTAAAGTGGGGATATCATATCATTTGTCCCCCCCCCCACTTTTTTCATCCCCGAATAAAAGTTGTAGCCTACATATGATTCTTTATCTCAGAATAGAAGATTCAATGACTCCAAATTCAAAAATGATGTCTAAATGATGATCGTTTGCTAAAAGAATTAGTTAAAGTGGTCAGAAATGGTTTCAGATTGCACCACAAGTGCATCTAGAATCCAAAAAAAGATTTCAGCCCATATATGGCCCCTGGATTCACCGTTGATACTCGAAAACCTTCTCTGCATTGTATCGTTTCTATTCAGATATCCAAGATCCAATCATCATGTGCCCGGCCAGTTTCAGTCAGGACACCGATATGGGGAGTGCCGATGCAGGAGTCAGCCTACCAGTCGCTACAACGAGTGACAACTCTATGATGGCCTTGACGGTCAGCCACGAACCGCCTAATCCACCAACCCTCAGTATAGGCGACAACAGGGTCACGTATACAGTCACGGACGCCGGTGGGAATACTGCGTCGTGTAATATCACGGTCACTATCGAGGGTATGTTTGTTTGTTTTCACAACTAAAACAATATTATTCAGTTCTCAAGATTTTCCTAGACACAATTTTTTTTTTACTTGATGGCTTTACTCACGTTTTGTAGAGTGATGTGGTCTAGGGCTTATATGGCATTTGACCTATTTGCCACGATTCTTGGGTTCCAATCGTGATGGGGAGCAGAGTGCTTGTGTCCTTGGGCAAGACACATTACTACAACTGCCTCCCTCTGCCCAGGAGTATCAATTAGTATTGCAAAAAGGAATGAGGATTAAGGGTCCACAAGTATTAATAAAGATGCGTGTGTGTTAATGTGTTTAATGGCACACTGCGGTATTTTCGTAGGCCCTGGAATGTTTCGAAGGCCTGAGGCACAGTGCCTACTGTGCCTGTTGGATAATCCGGGCCTGCTTACAGATTGTTCTATAAAAAGATTTGGATGTTATTGTTTCAGATAACGAGCCACCCTCGATAACGTGTCGATCCCTCATCACGGTGCGTGCAGTGGAAGGGCAGTCCTACGGCAACTTCAGTTTCCCGCCGCCCGCCGCAATGTCGGACAATTCCGGGGGAATTGTTGATGTCACCACATCGCCGGCTAGCAACACCAGACTGATGATTGGGACGCACCAGGTCCTTTACACTGCAACTGATCCGTCAGGGAACAGTGCAATGTGTAATCTTACTGTCAACATTGTTGGTGAGTTGCACCATTCCCTTCCCTGTGCTCCCCTACCCCCTACCCCCTCCTCCTACCCCTTACCCCCTCCCCCTACCCCCTACCCTCTCCTCCTACCCCCTAACACCCCCCCCCAAAAAAAGTGCTGAACTGCAGATGATCTGGCGCCTCATGGTCTGTGTATTAAACTCAAGATGTTGTGGAGAATTCAGCTGCTCGTTGGTCCAAATCTAGCCTGTGGGGTTGTGGTACGTGTGTCCTTGGGCAAGACACTTTATCCCAATTTGCTTCCCACCCATGTGTATGAGCTAACAATCCCGGGACAGTTACAGCATCGAGCCATGGAATCAGAAGACCATGATATTTTGAACGTCATCATACTTCTCAAGGTGTCAAGCAACTATGAGTTTTTTTTGTGGAATATGCAGTCAATAAAAATTGCCACGTATTCCAACCTGTTTGTTTCAATTTCTCAGATTTTGAAACGCCGGACTTGGCCTGTCCGGCCGACGTCAACACCACCACGCCCTCGGGAATGGCCACGACTAGCGTTACCTTCGCAGCAACGGTCATCGATAACTCGGGCGTCATCACAGCGACGTCAGACATTCCCACGGGCAGTCCATTCTCCATCGGTATGACGGTGGTGACGTTCACTGCAACGGACGACTCAGGCAACACCGTCACCTGCAATTTCACCATCACAGTCCGAGGTATGATTTCGCATCCACTGGGCAGAATTACGGTCGGACATTTGTCACTTTCTGACCGTGGATATGCTCAGTCGAATTTGTGAGGCATTCTGGCAAAATGAGACAGAACTCAGCACAGGCTGTAGCACAGAGTGAGTAAAAAAAACCGAAGCCCAAATGGCAGGACCAATTTTTGAATGAAGTTTTGCCTGTAGCACTTTCAAAATCTAGGAAATGAAAGCCCAATCAATGAGCTTTCGTTTAGTACACGAATCATTCAAATCACTTATGTACTCTTCAAGTTATTGAATTTAGAACACGAACACCGTTTTTAAGTTATGTCCACGGATCACAAAAAAGTCAGTGTTCTTTTGCAAAACGAAAACAATTCACATGCATCTCTATGAGAATTGTTTTTCGTTTCGCTGAAAGAACACTTACCTTTCTTTATGATCCGTGGACAACTTTCAAACAGTGTTTGTGTTCAAAATTCCGTAACTTGGAAAAAACATAAGTGATTTGAATGACTCTTGTACTAAAAGATAGCTTAATGACTGGGCTTTCATATCCTACATTTTGAAAGTGCTATTGGTAAAACTTCATTTACAAATTTGTCCTGACATTTGGGTTTCGTTTTATTTACTCACCCTATAGAAAAAATTGAAAAAAAAAAGAAAAAAAAAATGGGGAGTGATTTATATTTGTTTGATTTTGGATTTTTTTTTCATATTTGTAATCTTTAATATGTTTACTACACATGGTTTAAAGAAAAATTATAGTTCGTGAAACCAAAATTGTTGATAACGTGGTTTTCACAAACTGACACCCACTTGCACGTGAGTGTCAGTTCGTGGTGCCGATGATGATAAACACAAACACTCAAAAACAAAACTGCCGAAATATTAAGAAATAGCCCACTTGATTGTAAGTACATAATATTACGAAACAAAAAAAGAAGAAGAGGAAATTGTGTACAGGTGTGGATCCAGAGGCCCCCCCCCCTGAAACACTAGCAAAAAAAATGACAATTACAGTGTAATATTACCTATTTATGTTCGTTTGTCCGCAGCACTTGGTATTTGCACACTATTGTGCGATAGTGTGCATGATCGTTGAATTTGAACAGCCCCCCCCAAAAAAAAATCCCACACTTTTTGATTTACGTTGACAAATGCATGTGCAACGTCGCAATTATGTCATATATTTCTAACTAAAATAGTTTGTCCGTTATCTGATGTCTTTTCAACTTGAACAAATCCAAAAAAAGAAGTTGAATTGTGGTCGGCTAGCTGAGGATTATAATACTGATGTCCAGTCATTGTTTCAACCAAAATTTTAACGTCCGTTTTGATGATTTTCCCACGTAGCCGCAGCGCCAATTGTCTTGGCCTCAAGCCAAAGTTCCTGCCTTGCACGCCAAATGTTAAAAATTGTAGTCCAAACGTATCCCACGTAAGCATATTATGCCCTGTGTGTGACACTGCATGCCAAGCGAACTCCACTGCTGCAACAGAAAAGACATGGTGGCCGAAAATGAGCAAGTTTTGTGCGCCTTCAACAATACTATCGTCCTACATCAAGTAATGTTGGCCTATGCCACTTGTTGTCATGATTGTGCTCTGCGATGGACTGTTATTAACACTGGAGATCCCACCTGATCTTAACTTCACGTCAAGATACGACATCAAGATGTGTGGGACAAGCACAAGTTTTCGATTGAACCGCTATTATCAAGATCGCACATTATGATCGGCATTTGCAATGTACCTGTCTGAAAATGGTAAGTTTCAAATGATTGTTTCTGAGTTATCATGGAGGGATTTGCAATTTCTTTGAGGGCAGGGACGGGCAGTCGTGAAATATATGTGTAGAATATAGGTTCCCTACAGTTCTAACATTAAAATTCATTGGAAAATACTTTAACTTCATTCTAGAAAGTTGTTAATGTAAGTGCTATTGTCAATTCTTATTTCAAATTAAAAGTTACACTAACAGTGCCCTTTATTAAACATTTGAAGAAGTAGACAATCCAAGCTAATCAGCAGTCCTGCATGTTCTTCCCGCTTTCCATCATCATGTCCAAGGTTTACTTAGGCCTAAATGTAAAAAACAAATGCTGTCAATTTACCGCACATCTCAACATGAGACAAATTTCCTACACTATGTTGATTGACGAGTTTACAAGTCCCCATTATTTGAAAAAATGTTCGTATTCAAGAAAATTGACAATTTCATTCGTTTCCTTTTCCAGCTCTCTGCTTTGTTCATCTGATGGAGAAGAAACACACTACCTAAGCCCTACTACGTGGCATCTTGCATCTGATACTCTCCTAAAAGTATTGCTGCTATATCTTGAAGAGGTTGGGTTTCAGATATGCTCAGTTTGTGCCTGCCTTCTGCTGTTGGTTTCTGCATGGGTGGTGGAGGTGGCATGGTGGTGGCAGCGGCGCCATCGAAAAGGGGGAGCCTGGTGGGGCGTCACCCCTTGGCAAGCAATTGATTTTACGGGGCCTTCAAAAATACCGCAGTGTGCCATTAAACACATTTTACAGCATAAACAGGTCAAGGAGACAGTGCGGTAATTTGCTGGTTTACCTTATGTTGATCTATCTGTATCTGTATGCTACTGCATGCACAATCGCCTATGGTGGGGCTATCACGTGCAGGTAACGTTGTCATGGTGCTGGTTGATTACTAAATTTTGAAGTGCACATAGGTGGAAAGTTGGCCGATATTTATCTTGTCTAGTTGGGTTTTGAAGGCGTTCAGTGTGGGTTGGTTTTTAGTAGCGTCAGGTAGGAGGTTCCATTCGGGGACTGTCCATGGGTATAGCGAGTGGAGATAGTTGTTTTTGTTTGACTGGAGGCGTTGAAGATTTAAAGTGCTATTGGTTTGTCTGGTAGTACGTCTGGTGGTTGGCTGGTCACTGGGTAGATGAATTTGCAGATGGGAGATATTGCAGTGACGCTCGATAAGTAACTGTAGTCCCTCAGGACGAACCTGGCTGCACGTCTCTGAACTTTTTCAAGCACGGTGATGGTGTTCAATTGGTGGGGGTCCCATATGACTTGACAATATTCCAGAAGTGGTCGAACAAGTGCCTTATATGCTATTTCGTTGGTGTGTTTATCACAGCTGGATAATGTTCTTTTGAGTAGACCAAGGGTTCTGTTTGCTTTGACTGCAATTTGGTTTATGTGTCTATTCCAAGTCATATCAGAAGTAAGTTCAACTCCCAAGTATGTGTGATGATCGACTTCGCTAAGTATATATCATCACCCATCGTGTACTGGTTGGAGTTTGGTTTCCGTTTATGTGTCACTCGCATGGAGAAGCATTTGGACCGATTAAAACCCATTTGCCAGATAGATTCCCAAGTACATAGGAGGTCGATGTCCTTTTGCAGGATTTTAGAGTCCTCAGGAGACTTTATTTCCCGATACAGAATGCAGTCATCAGCAAAAAGTCTGACGCATGATGATAGTTCGTTCGGCAGGTCGTTGATGTAGACTAAAAATAACAAGGGCCCCAACACTGTTCCTTGTGAGACCCCCGACACAACTGGCGATGGTTCAAGGGCGGATCCAGGGGGGGCCAAAGGGGGCCATGACACAACTGGCGATGGTTCAAGGGCGGATCCAGGGGGGGCCAAAGGGGGCCATGACCCCCCCCCCCAAAAAAACAACATTTTTTTTTTTTTTTTTATGTACGTCGCAATAAAGGCAGGCAATGAGTACACCACCATCTTTTCCTCAAAAAAACATTGGTTAAAGTGGTCAGAAATTGCCTCAGATCGCACCACAGAGCATCTAGAATCAAACAAATTTTCGGGGCCCTTAAGCGGGCCCCGAACCCCACGCCGTAATTTTTTGACCCACTTTTTGGGGGGGACCCAAAAATTTTTTGGCCCCCCCCCCAAAAAATTGTCATGGTTTGATACGCAATAACCCGCCGCTGCGATAACTCGCCGCCGCAAGCGGGCGCTATCACGACGAACCAATATCACCCATGAACCTGTCAGGAACAATGACAGGGGGAAACTAGTACGCATGCGCTTCTTCTGCTGGCAATTACGGTTCATTTTCAGTCCCACGCACACCACACACCACAAAACAGCTGACCAGTGAAGTTGCACAAAAGTCTTGCTGCCTCTTTTATACTACTGGAAGAAATTTAATGGTTTGGTCCGGAGCTACATTGAAATGTTTTGAATGCGCGCTGCATATATTAGGGCAAACATGTGTGAGCGCATAACACAACCGATACGAATGTCCCTAGACATTGTTCTGACAGGTTCGTGGGTGATATTGGTTGGTCGTGATAATGCCCTCTCGCGGCGGCGGGTTATCGCGTATCAAACCGTAACAACGTCTAGCCCCTAGACTAAAATATGTAGAGCTACATGCATCTAGGTCAGTTACCATGTTCAAATTTGTTAAGTCTCTGCCTAAGAAAAACTCAACTTAACACAATAATTTATAATAATTTTAAGCATAACCACCGTTTTAGAGTTCTGTCCACGGATCACAAAAAAATGTGTGTGTTCTTTCAGCAAAATGAAAACAATTCATATGTGAATTGTGTTCGTTTTGCTGAAAGAACACTTACTTTTTTGTGATCCGTGGACAGAACTTTAAAACGGTGGTTGTGTTTAAAATTCCGTAACTTGCAAAGTACATAAGTGATTTGAATGATTCTTGCACTAAAAGAAAGCTTATTTATTGGGCTTTCATATCCTAGATTTTAATAATGCTACATGCAGAACTTCATTAAAAAATTGGTCCTGACATTTGGGTTTCCTTTTTTTGACTTTTTTGTTGTCAGACTGACGTCACTATTTTGGCCATTAACTAGTGTTAGAAAACCTCAACGTCTACAGAACTTACACAATATACTGACCTAATTGCAACCATAAAATCCGAACATCGAAAGGACATTATTGCAACCAGTCATATAGACGTCAAGTTTTGACCTCAAACAGACATTATAATTTGGTCAGTTTTTGATGTCTAAATAACTTACACTTTCAACCATATACTGACCTAAATTCAACCAAGAATCTGACGTCCTGTCGAGGTCCATTTAACCAGACATATCATGGTTAGACTGACGTCATAATTTGACCATATACCCAAGTTAAATTTTGTCAGGTTTTCAACTTCTAAAAAAACTAACACTCTCAACCATGGCGGCAACCAAAAAAACAACTTCGGAGTTGGTCGGAATCTGATTTTGGAAAGACATTTAACCGACCAAAAATGCCTGCTTTGGGATGTCTGTTATAAATGCATAGCCCTCATTAAAATTGGTCCATTTTATAAAATTACGACAAATGCAACTGATCCTATATTCCTGTTAAGACTTTCATATTCAGAGCCATTATTCTACATTTTGTCTTTCAGATGAAGAGAATCCTTCCATTGTGTGCCCGGACCACTTCAGTCAAAATACCGACCACGGACGACCTAATGCCACTGTCACTTTGCCCATGGCTACAACGAGTGACAACTCTATGACTATGACGGTGACGACCGATCCATCTGGGTCACCCACCCTCGGTATCGGCACTAATCACACGGTCACGTACACGGTCACCGATGACAGCGGGAACGCTGCGTCATGTGTCGTCTTGATCACAATTTATGGTACGGTATATGAACATTTGATCAATGTTTAAATACAAGAAGTTCACAATGCATCGCAAGTCATTATTAAACAAGTCAACATTCCTTTGTCATTGTTCCTGCCTCTTGTGTTGCCATGTGACCCCTCTTGTGACTGACTTGCAGGCCCGTCATCAAGGGGGGGGGGCCTGGTGGGGCCAGGCCCCCTTGGTGAGCAATTGCCCCCCCCCCCCCACGGCAAAAGCTGCACATGTGTATTTTTGTATATTTACGGTAGTGGGCCCACCTAGTTGGTACTTTGGCCCCCTTGACGCTCAAGGCTGGCGACAGGCCTGCTGACTTGTGATTGAACTCATGATAAACCTGGCTACAACTTTATAAGTTACACATGTTTGTATCTTTTCCCTAATTCATTGTGTGAAACTGTTATACAGGGTGTCTAAAAAAACCGAACCCTTAAAGCCCTCTTTTTTCACAGCTTTATAAAAAAATACATTGCAAATATCTATACATATGTAAAGAGTATAATTCATTAGCTTTTCAACAACGAAAAACTCGACTAAATATTTATGGAGTTATGGGCAGTTGAAAACAAGCGCCGTTTTTTCATTTTGTCTACCGTAACTGATATTTGGACTGTGGCAATAAAAACATGGGCCGAAACTTGCATTCATGAAAAGGGAAGTCGAGGGCAGAGACAGAGCAGCACAGTAAACCTGTAAGACGTTAACCAAACAGTCCTTTTCTGGACTACCATTACTTCCAAAAGGAGACATGACCATTGTTGCAAAAAATTAAGAAATAACTAAGAACCAAATAAAGAAAGATTGAAACATTAAAGAAAACAAAACTACCCTCACCCCAAATCCATTACATTCCTTACAAATGGCAATTGAGACCGTGGACAGATTTTAAAAAAATGGCACTTATTTTTAATTGGCCATAACTCAATGAATATTTACCCAATTGGAATTATTTTTGTGTGTTGAATAGCTAATGAACTATACCCTCCAAATATGTATCAATATTTGTGATGTATTTCTTATAAAACTGTGAAAACGAGGGAGCTCAGAGGTTTTTTTTTTAAGACACCCTCTGTCTTAAAAAATGTGTCTTAAAAAGCAAGGACAATTTGGAGCCTTTTGAGTAGTGAATAATAGAGCTCTTTGTAAAGCTTTAAGAATTTTAGAATGTAAAATGTCTCACGTGGGAAATTTTCATTTTTGATTGGATCAGATACGGAACCTCCAAGTTTTACCCCACCGTCAAATTTTGAAGTACCGACCGACCCTGGGAAGCCTTACGCCACCGTCAGCCTTCCGTTGCCGTCCGACGTGATGGACAATTCTGGGGGAGAGGTGACTATTACCACGTCACCGGCCAATAACAGTATGCTGGCCATAGGTCCTCAGCAAGTTACATACAACGCAACAGACCCATCAGGAAACGTCTTCATGGCAACGATTACTGTCACAGTAGTAGGTGAGTAAAAGAGAACCCTTAGGATTAAATCTATTACTCAACCCTAAAAGGGGGGGGGGGGAATTTGATACCAGAAATATAAAAATCGGACCACGGATAATTTTCCGGCGCTATGCGCAGTGAAAACTGAATTTTCCCATATACCTCGTTGAATTAGTTGAATTAATAATAAGCCATAATTCCAAAACCCTTTGACCTATAGTCATGAAATTTTTTGGGTATGTCCATGATGAGTTGCTCTATGCATTACCAAGTTTCAAATATGTTCGTCACTCGATGGCCGAGATCTTGGGGGGGGATGCTGGAATCCACCCCCCAGTGCATTTTCAAGGACTGCATTAAAATAATTGCATTACATGGGCCCTTAAAAGGTAGCGTCCATCATTTGCAATTTGTGCATTATGTTCGTTTGAAGCAACAAAAGTGTTCAAAATTTAAAGAAGGATGCTGGACAACTAAAACCTGATGAAGTTTCAGCTCAGTGAATGCTGTATATTCCGAGAAATCAATATTCTAGGATCTCGATGTCAAATCAAAAGTTGCTGAGTCATGTTGTGAATTTGGCCTGAATTTAACGTCCAAGACACGTTCTGTCTGAGCCGATAGCAGCTTTGCCATGTTGCGCACTGAACTGACATATTAGAGCAATCACACGCGTGTGAATCTAACTTTAAACCAAGTATGCTTTTCAACAATAATTATGTCAATTCCTTTTTGGATAGCTGCAAATGATGAACTGTACCTTTAACATGCATGAGTAAGTACTAAACACAACTGTTGCTTGCAGATATGGAGCCACCAGACCTGGAATGCCCGGCTGACAATACCACATCCACGGATCCAGGCGAGGCCTTTGCTACGGTGACAATCGAACCCCGGACCCTGACTGATAACGACGGCAACAGACCCACCCTGATGTCCAACGCTTCTGGTAACACCTTCAACATAGGATCCACCGTCGTCGCTCTGACGGCGCGAGATGATGCTGGAAACGAGGACATGTGTTCATTTGTCATTACCGTTCAAGGTGGGGAAGACTTGTCAAACTTGATGAAAGACCCACAAATGTTTCATCGCCTTTGTATTTGTTTTTAACCAGTTCACGCCGGGATTATTTTGAAAAGAACGGAACGAGGCGCGGGATTACTTTTCACTCGACCTCAAGCCAGGCGGGTTGAAGCCATCACCCTCGGGCAGCACACTCATATTTCCGGCCTCGCTCGCGTACGCACATGTAAATCTAGCACGATGGTGGTTGAGCGCATGTGTACTGCTGTATTGTTACAAGCTACCGTAGGACTGTTGTAAATTTGGCCAATCATTTGGCTTACATGATGCTGGATCAATGCTGGTAAAGGGGCCATTTTTTATTGCTCGTTCTCAAAGCTGGTCTTTAAATCACCATTAATACACTCCCACGAGATCAAGTCTCGACCAATCAGAAGCTGTCAATTCTCCAAGGCATTTATTAATGAATTTTAATGACATAATTGTTATATTTTTCTTTTTGGTGAAGTATTGTGTTTCTCTGTGTAATCATGCATTTCATATTTTTAAAAATGTTTTTATTAAGTCAGTTTGAATAATAAAGTCAGTTTGAATTTGAATTTTTGATTTGTATTCATCACTTGCATCTTTTCTTGAATCTGGTCTACACAGTGCGCCGGATTCAGCCCATCCATAAGTGTAACAGGTGATCCTATACAACAGCACTGCCCAGTTCACAGGTGACAGTGGGTCAGTTGATTGTATCGGTACAAAGATAACACTAGGCATGCCCTCTGAATTTCAGGGCAACATAAGTCATATAACACGGAGCTAACTACGAGCGAACCTTTGTACCACCACTATAAAGAAAGCCAGCTGACATTTACAATGTTCGCCAAACTGGCAACTTTTTGGGTCGCATCAGAGATTTACTGAGGTAATTTTGATAATTTGGATATGATTTCATGCAGACACTGAGGATCCACTCATCATGTGCCCGGCCAACTTCAATAAGAGCACCGACGGTGGGAAACCGAACGCCACGGTCATTATCCCCGCTGCCACGACAAGCGACAACTCCTTGACACCCGTCATGGCCGTCTCTGATCCGTCAGGGTCCGTCGACCTCGACATCGGCAGTCACACTGTCACGTATACCGCCACGGATGCCAGTGGCAACACAGGGACGTGCAACGTGACAATCACAATCAAAGGTCAGTCAGTAGACATCGAAAAACTCGCACATTTTTTTTTCAGGAAGGGACTGAAAAAAAACCCAGAGTTGTAGCACTTGTTCTTCTACTTGTACTCGAATTTCAAAGTACTCGTACTCAGGTAGCAAACTACTCGTACTTGACATATCAAAATTGTCACTCGATCATCAAAGTATTCGTACTTGAATAGCAGTACTCCAAATTTTTTTTGGTGTAGTTTGACTTACCAGGCCTCAAAGAAAACAAAGTTTCCTGAGTTTCCTAGTGCACGTCCTGACAAACACATTTAACAGCTAACAGTGAGTGGGTCTGTATATATATCGGTCTGACTGGGCTTGGGCCAATTACGCACAATGAACCATTTGCCGTATGGCCGTATTCGGAAATAGAAGTACTCATACTTGTACTCCGAATATACTCGTACTAGTACTAGTACTTTCACTCGTACTCAGAAGTACGAGTACTCGTACTTGCATGGAGACCTGTTCTTATACTCGGAAGTACAAGTACTCGTACTCGGTATCCTAAGTACTCGGCAGTACTCAGTACTCGGAAAAAAGTACTCGACTACAACACTAGAGAAAAAAAAATTCCATATTTTAACCTGGGCTGAATTCAATGCTGGGTGCATTGAAAGAATGTGAGGAAATACCACTGCCCAGCACGTCATGGAACTGCAGCAGAAAAGTGATTGGAAAATGGATGGTTGTGTTTATTGTAGTTATGAAAAATGTGCGTGGCACATGCACAAAAGTCCAGAATTTTTTTTCCTCATAATTTCATCATTTTTGATTTGGCTATAGATATGGAGCCTCCAACTTGGACCCCTCCATCAAGCTTTGAGGTACCTACCGACCCCGGGGAGCCTTTTGCCATAGTCAGTCTTCCGTTGCCAACCGACGTGATGGACAATTCCGGGGGAGAGGTTACTATCACCACGTCACCGAACAATAACAGTATGCTGGACATAGGAACCACTGAAGTCACGTACACTGCAACGGATCCGTATGGAAATTGGGCCATGTTCAGTATAAACGTCACAGTCATAGGTGAGTATAGTATTTAAACATTGACTACCATCTAAGGAGATTGCCATAGTGATAGGCGTACCGGATTTTGCCACTATGAGTTAAGTAAACGCTTTTGTCGTGTAAACTGAATGTGCCGGCGTCGCCGAAAACGCAAGAAATTAGCTGGCCATTTGAGAACAGAGGTCTAGCGAATTGTTACGTTCAGATTATCAAATGATTGTTTTGTAGTGACATGTGTATCAAATTTTGCCACTATACTCGTAGCAAATTGAAGGCTTTCATATAGTAAAACGTACCGGCATCGCTGAAAATGCAACCAGATAGCTGCTGGCAGTTTGAGAACAAATATCTATTAAATGGTTATATTCAAATGATCAAATTCTTGTTTTTTTTTTATTAAGTACCGAATAAATATGCGGGCATGCCTACATCACATAATTGGCAGGGGGGGGGCAGTATGGTCGGCAGTCAACATGTAAACAAGTTGTGATGGTTCAGAACTCAGTGATGGAAATTAGATGTCATCTAGGCCATTTGGATAGGGCACTTGAGTATATGAGCAAACCCAAATATTCCCAAACTGCCCTGCAGCTGATTTCACGAAAAAGTGCGTAGCTTGCGCCATGCGTAAGACTTACGCAACAAATTTGTTTTGCAGCTGCGCAATAAAATAGAAATTCATTTACTTCAAACAAGAAGCTGTGAGTGTCTTGTATGAACCTTGATAAGATGTGCAATAACAGGCTCCACGACGATCACGATTTGCTGGTAAAATAGGTCATTTTCAGTCGCTACGCCACAACTTACACGACCTAAAATGATTGCGCAAGTTATGCCATAATTCATTGCGCAAGTCTTGGACGCAATATCAGACTTTCGTGAAAGGTGTCATAAGTGAAATGTTGCGCAGCTTTCGCAATAAGCTGTGGTGCGGAGTTGCGCCATTGCGTAAGGTTTCGTGAAATCGGCTCTGCTTGTTACTCCCTGTACAATCGCAGTCTACCATAGCACTCTAGGGTTTTATTTTATTTTATAGATTCAACAAATACAATGTAATACTATGTAGTACAGAAACTCATGGGTTAATAAACTCTGTCTCTGCAGATAATGAGGATCCCGTAATCACGTGCCCTGCCAACTTCAGTCAGAGCACCGATATGGGACGTGCGAATGCCACAGTCACACTACCCGATGCTACAGCAACAGACAACTCGCAGGACCCTCTGGTAAACATGACGAATCCGTCTGGCTTGCCGACCTTGGGTATCGGAAGCCACAGCGTCATGTATACAGTCACTGATCAAAGTGGGAATTCTGCGTCGTGTGACATCACCGTCACCATCACAGGTACCGTCCGTTTAGTACACCTTCATGACATTTTGATTTTCCGCTCGATTCTTTGAGGAACACTCGTCTCGGCTGATCAGTGATGTTTTGACAAAATTGTCAAAAATTGTGCCAAAATTCTTCACTAATCCATGAAATATACTCTCACTGTAAGCATTTTCTGCTATAGTAAGCAGGGATTTCTTGCCAACGGTAAGCCAAGCCAAGAAATAAGCCAGTTTGGTATTTCAGCTGCACATGCGCACAGTGATATGGGTCACGGGTCATTCGGGATAATCGAACGCTCATCGAAGGAGCATGAATGCTCAGGGAGACGGGTGCACAACGCTCGCATGTTAATTATAAGCCCAATGGGCGTTGGCGTAACATCGCGTATCATCACTTCAGCGATTTTATCCTGAGTGTCCTTTGACATTGGGCCCTGGTTGAGCTGTGGGAGGCTCAGCAGAAGGACGATGCATTGGCTAAGATCATCTCGTGGAAAGATAGCTCTGCCTAGGCCTCCTGGCAGTTCGATCGCAGGTCACAGCCAAGAGACAAAATTGGGTTACTCGTAACTTTGGGATCAGCTGGAGTTAAAGCTAGGAAAAAAAGTTGCCATTTAAGAGATACGCGAGGAGAAATTGCCCAGTGTAACCTGAAGTGCCCGTAATTGTCCCCATAACGACTGCACAGCGTCCATACACAGCGGGGGTTATTACATTTCATGTGCAAGCGCTGTGTTATCGGGCAGTGTCACATTGTCCCGCAGCAATTTCTACCCGACTGGCATACTCTTTAAATTTGCAACTTTGCAAACTGCATCATTTTTCACGAACCGTTGTCAATCTTGGACAATATACAGTCTTTGGTAGCAAACAGGGTATCAAAATGTAGCTGGAAAAATTCCCCCTAGGTAAAGTGACGTCACCACAAGACAATCAGTTTCAAAATCATGACGCCTCCAATGAGTGTGGACTTTCTTTTCTAGGGGTGCCGGTTTAGAATCAAAAATGTAAAAAATAAATGATGGAATTGTAGTTCATTTTGATAGACTCATTTTGGTAGACAGCCACACCGGACAACAGCAACAGAACAACTGCATCCGGACACTTTGACTTTCCAGAGGAGACAGGATTCCACATGGTGCATCTGATGGGACGATGCCTGAGGCTGACGTGAGTTACACGCCTGAAGGCCAGGACCCAAGTGATGGGAGTGGAACGTTCTTCCACTCAGAAGTCATGGTGCAGGGAAAAGGTGAATCTGCAGGGATTTGTCACATCGACAGAAAGGAGCAACAACTGGGCAACGTGGATGATTAGACCGGCCGGACACATCGTCCACATCCTCAGCATAGACCTCCTGCCTGGATGCAGACTGGGAACTATGTGACTTGTGTTCATTAAAAACGGCGATGGCAACGTCAATCTGCGACTGTGCCATTGGGCTGCAGACCAGTGTGGACACTTTCAAGAAATTGCATTTTGCTGAATATAGCTTATATTAACTCATCACCTGCTGTATCACTGACTGTCAATTATCGCATGTAATTTGTATCCCTGTACTTTTCGAAAAATTGATCAAGTAAAGTTTCTGAATACAGCATTTCTGAATACAGCGGCATGGAAACGACCTTTTGTCAATATTAATAACATTTGCATGTAACAATTAGGCGCGGGATGTGCCTTTCCACTTGGGAGGGTAATTATAACAAATTAAGGTCTCTTCTTTTTGTCAGTAGCCACTTTATCAAATTTTAAGTATTTTTCTTATTTATAATGTGGAATCCATTTCATTATTTAATCTTCTATGGGTTTAGCAAGGGCCAGCCTTGCTCCCCCACCCAGGTTTTGGAATGCCTTTAGTTTTGTTTCTAAATTCCTGCAACATTCTTAACAAAGTCTTATCAGAGGATCTGTGGACTGTTGTCAGTACTCAATGTGCATTTTTCTTTATATTTATTTATTTAATAGCAACCTGGGCTCCTGGCCGAGCTGACTTTGCATTTTACTATGGGCTGGCCTTTGGCATTGGTTAAATAAAAGTCGCATTAATGCGACTATATTTTTTGTGGCTGAATTTATTTGGGGCTTGTGAAATCAAATTGTGACTGCCCAGAGAATCAATTATAGTTGATATTTTCCTGAGACCAACGTTTCTAGTCTCGTGTTTGATTTATTTTAAGTTTGTGTCAATCCACTTGCAGGCGTGGCCTCCGTTAAGGGTTCCCCGGTACAATTTTTCTGATAAAAACAAGTGCATCCCTTACCCTGTTGACAACTAACCTCTAAACACTAAACTAACAACATGTAATTCTGCACTGACAAATTGAAATGAGACGAATTTGATTACATTGTTGTTTTTTATGTTGTTCAGATGATGAGGATCCACTCATCATGTGCCCGGCCAACTTCAATAAGAGCACCGACGGCGGGCGACCGAACACCATGGTCCTTATCCCCGCTGCCACGGCCAGTGACAACTCCTTGACACCCGTCATGGCCATCTCTGATCTGTCAGGGTTCGTCAGCCTCGAGATAGGCAGTCACACTGTCACGTATACCGCCACGGATGCCAGTGGCAACACGGAGACGTGCAACGTGACCATTGAGATCATAGGTCAGTCCAACTTTCCATTCTGACTCTAGATGGCGCTGTTTATGATAGAAACTCGCATGTGTCGAGTGACAACCACATGCTGTGATTGACGTTTACTCACAACAATGTATCGTTGGTAAACTTGAAGTTTTAAATTTACACAGGAGAATTGCCAAGGAAAATGTTTCAGGAAAACTGTGTTTGCAAAATTGCATTAGTTGCAAAGACAAGCAATCCATTTGTTTCTCAGTTACAATTCAACAATGTATACTTCAACGGAGAAATTGAATAAGAAAAAAAATACATTAGCAGTACTGAGTACACGAGGAACAAGTTACATGTGCTTGTCATATGATAACATTTGCACGAGTTCATTATAAACGATGACTACAACATGATATTGGCAAAAGCTATTTTAAACTTAAAGTGGACATACACTCATTAATATATCCCACACAGGATAGCAGTGTTAGATCAGTATTGAAACCCAGTGGCTAGTAGCATTTGGATAATGTCCCTCTAACACTCTCCACAACTCCAACTTACGACAGCATTTGGCTAGCTAAATGTCAGAAACTTAAGCAGTGAAAATTCCCAACTAGCATAAAGTTTGATCGTAGGTCATTTTAGTTCTGCTGGTAAAATGCATTCTTCGTCGCCATTTTTTACAAAAACAGATATGGAGGATCCAACGCTGATGCCCCCGTCAGACTTTGTTGTACCGACCGACCCAGGGAAAGCCTACGCCATTGTCAGCCTTCCGTTGCCGTCCAACGTAATGGACAATTCTGGGGGAGAAGTTACTATCACCACGTCACCGATCAATAACAGTATGCTGGCCATAGGAACAAATGAAGTCACGTACACTGCAACGGATCCGTCCGGAAATTCGGTCATGTTTGGTATTAACGTCACTGTTGTAGGTAAGGTTTTTTTTATCTGGGACCTATTTTAAATGGGTCATGAAATGAATAATTCTTCTTCCTTGCAAGTGCAGCCTTCATGTTAATGAGGATAATCGCACTGCCAGAAACACCGGGGCAAATCCCTTCTCTTAGCGATAAATGTTACTGGTTTTTTTTACGTGCATTACACAACACACGGGACCTACGGCTTTACGTCCCATCCGAAGGACGAAACAATAATGGTTAAGTGTCTTGCCTAAGGACACAAGTGTCAAGACCGGGACTCGAACCCACACTCTGCTGATCAGAAACACCAGAGCGCTCTTAACCGCTCGGCCGTGCCACTCCAATTACGAACACATCTTGTGCAGATTTTTACATCTCTTAAATGTATAAAAACTATTTGACATCCCTTTTTGGTTGATTTTATTAAAAAGTGCACTTCTTACAAACATTAAACAATTTTCCATGGTTTTTTTTTCCATGCGGCTGAGAGCGCTGTTGCTGTGATGTCATTTCAGGAAGACACTTTCCATTTAGGGGTTTTCTGTTCAAATTGTGAACCCAACATTTGCTCATTGAGAACACTTGTGAGAAAAGTTTACTCACCAGCTTACTGTCATGTATTGATACATTGAAGAATCACCTGCAGAAAAGAAATTTCAGGACAGCAGAATATGCAAACTTTTAGCAACTTTCAGTGCTGAAATAGCTGTAACACCGAAGTTAGTGCCTGCAATGACATCGTACTTTTGTTTATGAATATGGTAACTTGCATTAGCATAAAAACCAAAAAGGCACCTAAATAACTTTCAAAGTGACAAAACGATAATTGAAAAGAAGGTTAAATGGGACACAAAGGTGCATTTTCAAGGATTGCCTTAAACAAATTACATTGTATGGGCCCAGTTGTGTGGGCCCGGTTGTATGTGGACACAGTTTACAAATTTGTTTTTTTACACCCTTCAAGACTTGAGAAAGCATTGCGTCTGAGAAATTTATCGATTAAAGCATTTTTTTTTTTTTTGCAGATTTGGAACCACCAGAACTTGTATGCCCGTCTGAAAACATCACAGCCACGGATCCAGGCAAGGCCTTTGCTACAGTGACATTTGTTCCCCAGACCCTGACAGACAACGATGGCAACATGCCAACCCTGACATCCGATGCTTCCAACAACACCTTCTACGTAGGGCAAACTGTCGTCACTCTGACGGCGCGAGATGGCGCTGGAAATAACAACACGTGTACATTCACAATCACTGTTAAAGGTAAGGTGGTATCTCAAAAACTCCATGAAACTTGGCACAGTGGTGCATTCATCTCACGCAAACATGTCAGCACCGACCTGTCGCTGACAGCAACATTAATTTTTCCTTCTTGCTTACCAATTCACAGATACTGAACCACCCAACTTAGAATGCCCCTCCGAAGTCATAGTGTACTCCAACAATCTCACCATACCGCTGGCATTTTCCGGTAAGCCTCTATTTTTGTTCTTTTGAATCTAAAATCTTAACCACTGCTGCGTAAAAACCCGTGGAGGGAACTAATAACACACAGGCATACTGCTGGCGGGGGAGTGTGGCCTAGTGGTTAGGGTTCGTGCCTCATGATCGGAGGCTCAGGGGTTTGAATCCAGCTACTGGTTATATGTTGTGTCCTTGGGCAAGCCACTTCACCCCCACTTGCCTCTCTCCACCCAGGAGTATAAATGGGTACCGGCATTAGCTGGGGAGTAACCTGCAATGGACTGGCATCTCATCCAGGGGGAATAGAAATATTCTCAGTCGTTTCATGCCACTGACGGGCCACATTGACTCGTGACAGACTTACTTTTTTTATAATGCTGGCAAATCTAAAACGGTATTTCCTGAAAGAGCGAATTCCACTGATAAGATCAGCAATGTCGTGACTTTGTTCAAACTGTTGAAGTCATACTGAAGGAATCGCAATCCATTGTCATTGTAGGGGTGGCCACGTGGACTGTCAACGTGAGCGACAACTCGGAATTGCCACTGGTGAGAAACAGCGCAACTCACGAATCGGGAACACTCTTTGTCGGGAACGTCACCGTCACTCACACGGCAGTTGATACGTACAATAACACCGCACAATGCTCCTTCCCAGTCAGAATCATCGGTAAATAAAGTTTGTTTATTTCTTTGTTTACATGTTTTCTCTTTGGGTATACTTAAACATCGCAGTGATGAAATTAAGAGGATAAGCGCTCAATTGTATTCCCTGTGCAAAAACAATGTATAGGCTTGTGCACATGGGCTTTGCCAGGATTTTTTTTTTTGAGAGGGGGGCAGAGCACATTATTTCTCAAAATCCTTGTTCTTTCTCAGGCATATTCTCAATTTGTCATTTGTCGAGGGTGGTCAGGGGACATTTGCCCACCCTGACCCCATTGACACCCCTGCGAATGCCCATGTTGTTATTGAAATGTGCATTGAATTAACAGCAATATGACTTTGCACCTCGTCTTCTTCTTTTTTTCTTTCTTTTTTCCCCCCCTCTTTTTTTTTTTTGGTTGTGCTTGCCCCCCCTCCCATGATGCCCATGCTTGTGCACCTTCTATAGAAAATTGGGACTTTGAAATGAATGCGATCATTAAATTGTCTGCAACTTTTTTTGTGGTGGTTTTTCTCAATTGCAGGATTGTATAATGTCATGTGCAGCTCATCCATCGATCTGGATTTAGGAGAGCTAATAGGAACAGGAGCTGTGTACCATGTCATGTCGCCCTCCTACGACAAGGGTGATCCCTACCCGCCCTCGAGCAATTGTGTCGTGCGCGTGTCGGCCCCGGCTGGCAGCCACATACGCATGAGCTTCTCTTCATTTGAGACCCAATCCGAGAGAGACATCTTAACGGTTGGGAGCGGCCTAGACGACACAGCCGAGAACACCACTCTGGCCCCATTTTCTGGTGAAAGTATACCACGGCTGGACGATGGCTCGATTCTCATTAAGGATCGTGTCTATGGAGACTCCATCTGGCTACGTTTTGTGTCGGATAACACCCATAACTCGATATTGACTGGCTTTTTACTGCAATTGGATTTCATCAACAATCCACGTATGCATAATCTTAAACCTGACCAAACCATTGGTTTCCATCTACCCCTCCCCCCCCCCCACCCATGACATTAATTTTGCCTTTTTGTTGTTGCTGATAAAATGAAGGTGTCAGCACCAGAGGAACCCTTCTATGTAGTATTGTCCCCCTTTTACTCCACCTTATTCCTCCTCCTTCTATTTATTAAAAAAGGGGACCACTTTCTCAGAACAATTGCCTATTTACCCCCCCCCCCCCAAAGTAAAAAAAACAAAAAACCTGGGCATGTTAATGTACAGTGGAACGCCACTGTAACAAATACGACAGGGTCAATAAAAAAATGTTCCTTATTGTGGCAAGGGCGGATCCAGGAATGTTTGCAGGGGGGGGGGCATTTCTGGCCGTCAGATTGTTTTATGTCCGATTGTTGCAGACAGGCAGACATATTGGTAATTATTATCATTGCTATAATTGTTATAATTGTTTTTGGTTTTCTTGGTGAATGGGGGGGGGGGGGGGGTTTCAACTCCCAAAACCTCTCCTGTGGATCCACCCCTGGGTGGTCATTCATTATATGTTCATTATAGCGGCGTTTTACTGTACTTGACTCAACCCAACTAAATGAGGCTGAAGTCACCAAAGCTTCAGTCACAAGCCTATAACAAATCTTGTACAGCCAAAATCTATCAATTATTTTGAATTGAGATAATAGTATCAAAATTAAAGGTAGCATCCATCATTTCTACTTTCTGCATTATGTTCCTGTGAAGCAACAAAAAGCAACTTACCTGATGAAGTTTCAGCTTGTCAGTGATTGCTGTCTATTCTGAGAAAACAATATTCTAGGTTCTCGATGTCAAATCAAGTCATGTTTTGAATTGGGCCTGAATTCTCACTGAGCCGATTGCAGCTACGTGATGTCATGCACTGAACCGACAAATTATAGCAACCGCACGTGTTTCGCCGAATAAAAAACAACAACTACTAATGGAAATTTCCAATGATGCATCTTTAGATGCATCATTGGAAAGGCCTTCTTTCATTGATTTCTTCAAAATGACAGCATGCCAGAAAGAATAATTTCACAGGGAGTTTAGTCCCACTGCTATCTTTAAACCAAGTAAGCTTTCTAACAATAATTACATCGGTTACGTTTTGGATAGCTGAAAATGATGGACTGTACCTTTAGGTACTGAGTGTGCTCTTTCTAATGTGTATGAAAACTAATAAGCTAAAAATGTCCATAACACTCAATCTATGGGAATTGCATGGGCACAAATTTGAGTCCATTCCTGTCCCTTAAAGATAGAGTAGATCATAGTCAGCTATCCAAAAGTACTGGACGGAATTACTGTTGCTTGTTTTATAGATGGGGATGGCAATAAACTCCCTGTGAAGTCTTTCTGACATGGTGTCATTTTGAATAAACAAAATAAAAGAGGGCCATTTCCAAACATACGTCAAGTGACACATTTTTGGAAATTTTCGTTACTAATTGGTTTGTTATTTGGTGAATTCGTGAATGGGTGTGCGCATGTGTTGATGCAACGGGCACGCATGTGTGGTTGCTATTATTCGTCTGTTCAGTGCTTCACATTGCGTAGCTGCAGTTGGCTGATTGAGAACGTGTCCCGGATGATGATTTTGGGCTTAAGTCAAAATATGACCTGGCAACTTTCAAATTGAAATCCAGATCATAGAGAAGTGTTTCTCGGAATTTTTACAACATACACAGAGCTAAAACCCAGTGTTGTAGTCAAGTACTTTTTCCCGAGTACTGCCGAGTACTTATGGTACGAGTACGAGTACTAGCTTGTACTTCCGAGTACAAGTATAGGTCTCTGAGTACGAGTACTTGTGCATCCAAGTACGAGTATGAGTACTTCCGAGTACGAGTACAAGTACTTGCATTCCGAGTACAAGTACGAGTAAGAGTACTTTATTTCCTAAAAACGGCCATACGGCAATTGGTTTATTGTGCATAACTGGCCCAGGCCCAGTCAGACCGATATACAGACCCACTCATGTCTAGCTGTTAAATGTGTTTGTCCTGACATGCACAGAGGAAAATCAGGAAACTCTGATTTCTCCTCAATTAGCCAATCAATGGTTTCAAACTGAAAGTTTAGATAAAATAAGGCCATGGTAAGTCAAGCTGTTCCATTTTTTTTGTTAGTACTGCTACTCGAGTACGAGTACTATTTCAACATGTCGAATACGAGTTCTTTGCCGCCCGAGTACGAGTACCGTCATATCGAGTACCAGTACTCTAGTATGAGTATGAGTACTAGTACTCAGGCGCGGTTCTACCGGGGGGCTAGGGGGGCTGTAGCCCCCCCCTCCAAATTTTGTCTAACCCCCCAAAATAAATTCCGTAAAAAAAAATTGCATTAGCAAAAAGAAGGATTGTGATGTACATGCGAACGGTCTCCCCCTAAAGAAGAAATAGCCGTGACAAGGGTGCATTAGTAAATATAGTGTGAATGATTTTAGGATGCTATATAGCCCCCCCCCCAAATATTGGTTCTAGAACCGTGTCTGCTAGTACTCTAAAAAAAAGTGCTGGAGTAGTACTCGAGTACGAGTACCGAGTACGACAACACTGCTAAAGCCTCATCAGGTTAGTTGTTAAGCACCCGATTTTGAGCACTTGACAAATAACTCATGATCTACCCTACCTTTAAACAACAAGGATACGCTCAAGGCAATAAGGCACAGAAAACTACATAGTCAATGATTGGGAACTAGTGGGAAAAAACGTATCCCTTGAGAATGTGACTTCAGTTTGAAATACTGTGATTGTGATCCTTCCTTTGAGTTTGTTTCTGTGCTTGGTTGTACTAGGTGACTTGTATCCGGACTCCTATTCATTCTGCCCGGAGTTTGGTGGTTTCCCTTGTCTGGATGGGTCGTGTATAGACATCTCCCAGCGATGTGATGGCAACAACAACGATTGCTCCAACAATGAAGATGAGACTGACTGCCCACAAGGTAGGATGGGTAACCCTAAAATGTTTGCCTTTTATAAAAAAGGAACCGGTGGATTTTTATGTTTTGGGTATCAAATTAAAGCTGAGAGCTTTTCCTTTCAAATACTGAAAAAAAAAATCATGAAAATAGCACTTTGGGTTGCTGAGAAATTCCAAATTATGTAAAAGTAGTCGTCGTTGGGCTGCCTGACTCATTCTTTAATGGCGTAAAAGCACACGGATTTTTCATAAATTTAATACACAACTCTTTCAATCTTGGGTTAGCGGTAACCACGCTGTGGGGAGGTATTTTATTATAAGGGAAATTAGGATCGAGATGGGGGACTTTCTACTGTCCCTACAGCATCATAGTCTATGTAATAGACCATGGTGAAAGCCATGGTCTATATAACAGATGATTAATAATTTGAGCAGATTCACTGATAAATTATGCAAGACAACGGCATCTTGACCTCTAGATTTTGACCAATCATTTCTATATCGGGTCTTCGGTCATTCACCGTTGTCGTATCATAGACATAGATAAAAAAAAATACCCTAGACACAGCAACCAAGGCTGTGGTAGGCGCCCAGCTGTTTTTGTATTACAAAACACTGCATTTGAATTGACCAATCAAACGTTTAGTCCTGATTTGGGAATGAAATGATGTCATGATTGAGTAAAGTCGACTCTGATTGGCGGAGGCGCGAGATCGCATAAATCTGAATGCTTGGACATATCAGATGTTATACAGGGGACTTGGCTCCGTGGATAACGGGTGACACTCGGACTAACAGCATCTTTGGTCTTCGAAATAGCTATCGTTCATCGGGTGTGTGGTCCCCGCCCACAACTACATTACCCTTGACGCTCATTGCTTCCCCCACCTAGGAGTACATAAGTTAATGTGAAGCCAGATGAGGTTGTGGTTGATCTATAAATCAATGAAACACTCTCAACTTGTTTCCTACTTTTTTCCCCCTCTTGAAATGCAAACCAGCTTGCAACTCAACGTTATCAGAGGATGTCGTCTTCACGCTGACTGGTGTCAGCCATATTGACATCGTTTCTGATAACTACCCAGGGGAGTACCGGCCGTGTAATGCAACCTGGAATATCGATTCTACTGATGTCGCGGTAAGTGCTGCTACCACAACCATCATGTTGTCGAATTTCTCTTGAATATCACAGACAGTTTAGACAGCCTGCCATTTTAAAATTCTTTGACAGGTTTTTCTTTTTTTTTTGTCTCGGAATCTCAGGCAGGACCTTGTGAGTTACTTTTTGTACATTTTTTTTTCCTTTCCAACATGCATTTTGCTTGCCTCGTCAGTCCCTTCGCGTTGTTGTCATGGATATTCAAATCGGCACCGGTGACAGGCTGTACGTTATCGACCGGGATACGGGGAACCAGGTGACTCCTGACATTGACTCACCAATCAGCTTACACGTGACCGGGGGCACTAACTTTGCCTTGGTTTTTAAAAGTGGGGGTGAGGTGGGGCGCGGCTTTTGGATCCGAGTGTGGCGATACATAGCTTCTGCTGGTAAGTTTAGTTGAATACGCTGACCACTTCATTACTTTACCAAAATACATATCTTATGCTGGTAAATTAGATAATCTTTCCAAGTCAATTGAGTCCATTAAGAGATGCCCAAATCACTTGTATGATCTTGCATATGGAAAGCCAGCAAGTGTATCTAATTTGCCAAGGCACATATTTATGTCCTAAGCACACATGCTCTTAAAACATAAAGTGATGGTTTGTCTATTAAGAGGTTGAGTTTTTGTGTTTTTTTGCAGATATTGTCGATTTCCCTGCATCTTGCGAGTTAGATTTGCACGGAGTTCAGTGTGGCGATGGCTCTTGTGCAGCCGGCGGTAAAAGATGTGATGGCGTACGCAATGACTGTGAAACATATGACAATGACGAGCACTTATGTGACCAGAGTCCAGGTACAATGTTGCACAGTCTTCAATGTTGTCTTTGCCGGGGGACATATTTGGATAAAAATGTCTATGTCAATCCTCTTTCAAAATATCCAGACTATTTCATGAATGTTTCTTCATCATCTCCCACAAATAGCAGGCCATGGCCGGCCCACTATTTTGTTGTCCAGCTTTAGTATTAATAACTATCACAATGAATTTCAACCGTGGTGGGGACTCCCCACATGGTTCGCACAATGCAGTGCACAAACGCATTTTGCCTTGAGTTTGTTGCATAGTCAACCTTTAAATCCGATTGGATTAATTTTGATTTATTTTGTCCGTCATCAGATTGTGGCAGTCTCGCGATTAGTCTTGATGGTCCAGGCAGCACGTACCACCTGACATCATTATACTACCCAGCGGACTACGTGTTCAACATCAACTGCCTATACATGGTCACCACAACTGCCAGCAAGATTCGCGTCAGTTTCCGTGACTTGGAGATCTCTACCAAACGTTCAGCAGATTATCTAAGCATTGGTAACGGGGCTACTGTTAACGTTGGGACAATCATAAAGGTGGATAATACCTTTCTGCCGGAGGACGTCGAGTCCTCTGGCAACCAGATTTGGATCAAGTTTATCAGTGATGGTGACGTTACTGCTCGGGGTTTTTGGATCGTTCTCGTGGCGGAGTAGTTCCTCTGATGTTGTGATCCGCACACTGCTGTACATTTCAAGGGTCTCATATCCAGTTACTCCACACATACAATCAAACAACAAAACAATTTATAAACAATAGGAATCCTTACTGCGGGATTGTAAAACACCATTTTTATGTCGCCTAGTTTTGGGGGACTCTTACCAATCCTATGTTCTGTATCTCCATATGACCATACTTACCAGAGCTACATTGTGGGGTACTGCACACAAAGGGAACAAGGGTGCCGAATTGTACCCCACTATTTTTGCTTTGAAAAATGGTACCCCAGAGGTGAATTCTAAAGAAAAGGGATAAAAGGACAACAATGCAAGTACCCCAGAACTCCAGTCTGCTGTGATGTCCGTTTGTATGTTAGAGTTTAGCTAGGTTAAGTTTTTGAAAAATATGGATAACTGCTACATGCTTTCATAGATTTTGATGAAACTTGGATGCAGTGACCCTTGGATGGGAAGACACAATTCTTCATCGGATTACTGAGGTCAAAGGTCATGTAGGGGTCATTAGAGGTCATTGTTCACATGTGCTTCAATTGTTTGTTTGTCAAGAGAATTTGATGCATTTTCAATGTCACTTGGATTGAGTGATCCTTGGGTGGGGGTTCATGGCAACTCTTCCAAAATCGGGGGGTCAAAGGTCATCAAGGGGTCATTTGAGGTCATTGTTTTAAAATGCACCGAATTTGACCTTTTTTTTAAGAACACAAAACATACAGGGATCAACCGTGAAAAAAGGCGACACGTGCGATCCGTGGATCACTTGTTGAAAAAGACAAAATATATCGACCAAATTTTAAAATCAAGTCTAAACACCACAAATACTGACTCTTGGGAACCTTTTGTAAAATATTTGTACAATACTTTTTTACCGTAACTTCATATTTTCCAACACTCCGAGGCCCTGCCCCGGGGCAAAATATTTGCTACGACGACAGGCCTTGTTCGGCTAAGTTCAACTCACACTGTGTGTACAAAAACAAAGGGAGCCACTGACGTGTGTGTAACTTCCACCACTGCAGAATCAGGGAAAGTGTGAAGATTTAACCCGTCGCCCGCCCCTGTGAATATACATTGCCAGAAAGTGTTAACATGTCCTCCTATGTTAAATGGTTACAAAAAAAGGATAAAATCACTTGGAGCAAAGATATGATAGAGTTAACGCAACAGAGGATCATTTGTAATTATGTTGAAAAGTATCAACCAATTTCAAGACATTTAAAGATAGAACAGGTATATCATCAACCCTGGGGAAAAATGTATATAGATTTTCTCTGTTTTCTAAAAAAATATATAAAAATACAGCATCTGCTGAGCTGAAACTTGAAACAGGTTTAGTTCACTCAGATTTTGATCAATTTTGTTGCTTTCATCATATCTTTTAGATAATTATAGGATCAGAAATGTTTCAATTACAGAAATATCAGCTATATTATCACATACAGATTATTTTACTCTGTCGAAATGACTAAATGCTGGTGGAGGTTTCAGGTCATATTTGCAACAACTCTACGGATTTGTAAATGCATTGCATAAGCGTGTAAATGTTAGTGAGCAAAATGGTGAGTGGTGCACAAAAGGTTCATTGCAATATACCTATCCGGTTTGTTAGTGTGATGTCAGTTCAGTTTAAACCATGCCCACTGGCCATTCAGTAGCATTGGAACCATTGGAACCGGAAGCTAACGCAACTTAAGTGTTTAGCCATTGGGCGCTAGTAATCAGTGGTGTGCGCGCGTGTATGACGTTTTTACTAACGAACCGGATAGTCAAAGTTTCATATGGCCGGCTACTTTATTTGCTGTATTTACATATATGTTATTAAAGAAGATATGAAAATTATATTCGGTGGTTCTTTCCTAAATGTGGGATAAATTTTTTAAAAATATTGAAACTTGGTATTTTAATGACATTAGCTTTTCGCTGCATTATTAATCTAGAGTTTCTTAAAAAGGTGCATCATATATGTAGGAGGTAATGTGAATACATAAATACCCGGTTTAAAAAAAAAAATTATAACTAGATGAACTTAAAAGTTCCCGTTAGCCTAAAACTGTTTACTTTCAAACATCTAGAATTAGATGAGTCTACACTCTATATAATTGATCACTTGTATGAATTGCTTTTTATGTAAATTGTTAACTGCATGTATATGTTAAAATGGATATTTGAAAAACAGAAATCAAATTTGCAAAGAAAGCTAAGATGTTTACATTTCTTTATTTTGATGACAGTAATAGACGACCTCCATTAGTTCAAAGTATCATTTTCCACCTCATAATTATAGTTAGTAATATTATCCATATATTCTTAGTCTTTACGTTTTGTACACTTATTAAAGACGTCAAGACGTTGCTGCTTTTGACTTTTACCCCAAAATATAGATTATATTTGTAAATCGCTATTTTTCCTAGCAATGCACAACTTCCCCTTTTCAGCCACCGTTTAGTTACGGAGTAAGCACCACACAAATTTCAAATTATAGGACTGGCAATGGGCCTTATTCATGAGTCGGCCATATTGAATTACAAGTGAGGTAAAATCTTCATTTTTGGAACTTGCGAAGAGAAATGAAAGCAATGGCAAAAAGTATGTTACAAATTAATACCAGTCTGTTCTGATGAATAATTTCGAATTTGTGATTAAACATACCCTAATATTTTGAGCCACAGTTTAAAAAGAAATGAAAGTGAGGCTAGAATAGTCTGGCACCATCCCATTCAACAGTTCACAGTAAAATGCATTCCGAGAACAAGACAAAAATGGCTTCCTCGTGAATAAAGTCCAGAATCAAGTTCTTGCATGGTAGACTGCTTTCTGTCTTCCTTTTAGAATTGATAATGTGGGGTTCGGACACCAGTCAACTAGCAGAATAAAGCCCAAGTATTTTCAGAGGGCTGCACTAGCAGACATGGTCATTTCATTAAAATGAAACATACGAGTAGAATTTCGCTGGGGAATAACAAAAATTGAATTTATTGAAAAGCACAGAGGCCTTAAGCAGCAAAAAAAAAAGATGTTAAGGTTCAGGTGCTGATATCAGGTACTGAAATACCAGTCGTAAATTGGGTAATTAATGCTTATCAATATAATTGTACAAAGATTTAAGGCTATACATGTATATCGTAGGGTAGTGATATGTTAATGGTTTAGGGTAATGATATGTTAATGGTTTAGGGTGAAAATGGCAGTAAGTGTTGGTACCGTGGTTATGAGAAATAAAGACTATTAAGGAGAACAGTTTCCTGGTATTTGTTTAGTGAATGACTTATTTACATGATTCAATTTTTTTTACATTCTGGATGGCTTTCACATCAGTTTTTACCAATTTATAAAGACTTAATGGAATATGAAAAGTATGGACATAAAAAACGTGCACAGAAAATATCAATCATATATATATGTCTAGTGCTAAAAAAAGATTGAAATTATATTCTACAAAGATATTCTGTAATTAAAATTGAACAATGAACCATCTTAAGCCCAGTTCATACTTCGTGCAAATGCGAAGCAAATTTGGCATCACAAAACGTTCGCTGCGAAAGTCGTCCCCCGAGTTGAAATATGTTCAACTTTTTCAAATTCCCAGCGCGAATACTCACCACGACGTCACAAATTCGTGTTTGCTTTCGCGCCAAGTATGAACAAGGCTTAAAGAGTTCACACCTTTTGTAAGTGCCAGGAATAACATGAAAAAAAAAAAGCAAGGCGTTTTGGCAAAATCAGACGGAACTGGGCAGAGGTCGAAATGAGGCTCTGCAGGTTTTAGGGAAAAGAATAAAATACTCCCGACAATCGTTGCACTCCCATCGGACTTTCTGTTAACAATATGGCTGTTTAAAGTTCACATTTATCGACACGTTAAAAAAGTAAAATACTGAAAAAAAAAGGCCTTTAATAAATCCATTTATTCCATGATTGGTATAGTATTTCTTAAAAAAAAGGGCAGCAGACATATCAAAGGTTACAAATATCAATGAATGTGAAAATCGAAAAAAAACTCAGCCCATTAATTTTTTTTCTTCATTCTTTCCCCACTACCAAGCTCCGTCTCATTTTGCCAGGATGCCTCACATACACAGCACAAAAGGAAGGCATTTTGATTCATTTAAGTTTACATTTGGCACTTGCCTTCAAACAATCTGATAGTAAAGATATCCGCCACAAAAACATTTCAATGTAACATTCGTTGCACCTATGTTTTATGGATGCCGATACCTCTGTAAGATTGCATCGAGCACATTTATTTGTCTTAAAAAAATTCATGCTTTATTAATTTATTATCCACATCCAACTGCAGAAAAAACAGCCAATTACATGACTAGTAACCTATTACTAGAATGGAGCAACACTGAAAGAAATATCTCACATTTGATGCAAATGTAAAAATCATTGTATTTGTACTTCATAGTCCCAGTAACAAACATTTGGTTTTTGGTTCAATTTTCTTAAAAGGAACCCCTATTTTTTTAAAGTGTAGTCAAACTGCTCATACTATGAACACTGTGGAATTCCAATGCAGATTATGTATGTACAAACGGATGTTTTTCTATCTTCAAGCAAACTTGAATCCTTAATGCCGATTGGTCAATCCCATAGCAACAAAAGTGGTGTCCCATAATGCATACAGTGTCATTTCATGGTGATCTATGATATCCCGCATACCACTTTTTCTTTAATTAGATGCGTTGCAATGGCGGGTATTTTACCTATTTCCTTCATGGAAAAAAAGCCAAAAGTAGATACGGGAAAATCAGTCTTAATACATGTACTTACATTTGCAGGCAAATTTGAAATCTCACTGTAATATTTACACAATGATGTGATCATTCACAAAATATGACGAGTAATAATATACAGTTGTTGACTGCTGTGATGTGGGATATGCCGTTTTAACCCTGTCTAGGCACATACACGTAGCACCCAACAGCAGTCAACAGTTGTTGTGTTATACCATGCCATTAACTCAAAACGATCAATGGTTGTAATGCTAGGTTCACACATTCCCGATTTTTAAGCCGAATCGCCGCGAATAGCAATTATTGAGTAAATCAGGGAATGGTTCTTGGCTGCCCCCAACAATTTTGGACATGTTCAAAATTGTCGAGGTGATTCAGGAGCCAAAAGTCAATATTTACAAATCAATTAGATTTGTAAATACAATGCAGATTACAGTAGTAGAAGGCACTATTAATATTTGTATTAATGTGGGACTCAATATCAGTCTATAACAATGAAGTCCATGCATGTTTTAAAAGTGAACTAGTAAGTACAGACTGCATTTAAGACTACTGTAAAATAAAATTGAACTTTAACACTAACAATTCTGTGTATATGGAAAATCAAACAAGATTTTTGTTTATCAAAAAAACCCTGGAATTACCATGTCAAAATTCAAGATACAAAAAGACATGCAATAATGAACATGGTACAGTAAAATGTCGTCTTAACGAGCACCGTTATGATGAACGTTTGGTTACAACGAACACCCCCTTTGGAGCACCCAAAATATTAAATTAGCATGCACAATCACTATATTAACACACCACCACTATAGCGAACATTTTTACACAGATCCCATTGAGTTCGTTGTAGTGGCGTTCTAATAAGTAAAGTCTGTCCCAAGCCAATGTGGCTCATCAGGCTGGCGTTTATCTCCGGTTTCAGTAGCATGAAACGACTGAGGATATTTCTACTCCCCCTGGATGGGATGCTAGTCCATCGCAGGTTACTCCCCAGCTAATGCCGGTACCCATTTATACTCCTGGGTAGAGAGGGGCAAGTGGGGGTGAAGTGCCTTGCCCAAGGACACAATATTTTGACCAGCGGCTGGATTCGAACCCCGGACCCTTTGATCAGTGGTGTTCTACTGTAGTATTAAACACTTACAAATTATTATTTCAGCCTAAGTATCAATGCCCAGACATTTGGAATTAAGACGAGTTATTTAAAAAAAAAAAGCCGCCTCCCCTTAATAAATGAACAAGCTTTCTCAATTAAAGGCGGTATAAAATATCAAGCACAACTGAGAAAAAAATCATTGCGCAACATCAAAACGCTATCAATTTCTCCATTTCTGCTGCAGTTTCTTATTCCAAAATTACTTAACTATTTCAGGCAGCATTTCAAATTATCAACACCTTTCAAATATTTCCGATGATTTGTATTTTTTTATCACTTTATAATCACTACAGGCTCCAAGCACCAACAAGAGAGAGTGTTTTTTTTATCACATTCTAGAGCCCAGGATGGGATCACGTACGCCTTCCGTGCACATATGGCGCCAAGTGCGCACGTATGACGCTAAATGCCCATATGGCGCCAAGTACGCGCTTGTCTCATTCTGAATGTGCAAAAGTCATAGCGCCTTCGCGCGAACGTCGGCATCTCGTGCGTCGTCGGTGATGCATTCAAATGTCTCCCCAAACTCTCCCGTCCTTACCGTTGAGGGGGTACTTATGCATGGAGCCCATACACTGTATAATCAATTTCAAATGTCGCGCCGATGTCCTTTTTACATGGATGTCCGTCCTTCTAATACAGTGGTTTCCTGCTTTTTAGACAATTGCAGATGGCATTTCCACTGCCGTATATATATTTTTCTTGTATTTCTAAAATTTGCTGCAAATTTGTTTTAAGCGAACTTGGATCCCCATCTTTAGGTTAAATAGATACCAGAGACTTGTATTACTTTAAAATCTTGACAGTCATATTCTAGAGTTTATTTGAAATAGCCCTAAATATGGATTAAAGTAGCAGAAGTTTTTAAAAAAAAATTTTCATTTGCACCAATCTCAACTTATTAATGGCGTCGTCTCAGAATGTTGAGCAACAGGGCCGTTGGGGTTGATTGGGACCACTTGGGGGTTCTGGTGGGCCACGTTGGGCTGGTATGGGGCCTGCAGCCCAGGATGAGCAGCCTGCGGGGCAAAAAAAATGGTGAAAATTCATTACAAAATGAATCTTAATAACTAAAGTAATTTTCCCATAAGCATTTCATAAAAGTGCATTTCGTGTCATTTGCCTCTAAAGGCAAATTTGGGTCTAAAGGCAAAAGGTACACGCACAAACCGAAAATATGCTGAAGGAAAGGCAGCTTTAAATGAATATTCATCATTCATTGTTTACATATATGGTATTCGCTAATGCGTTTGGAAGCCTCGTAAACTAAAACAAACTCATTCCGAGAACAAAACATCGAACTAGAGGAGGCACACATAGAAACACATCGAAAATGCTTAGGCTTGCTTTGTCTAACTGGACCTGATTGTTTAGGACATTATTTATACTTGAAGACTTGGCGACTCAATCCGTCGGGGAGTGATTCAGTCGGTCAGGGAGTTGGTCAGTCAGTTCGTCGGTCAGTCCCTCAAAAACAAGACCCCAAGCTAAGGCACAACAAAAGAAGCGCAAATAATGCATACATTCACCGAGTCTGTGGGTTTCTTGCTGGGTTTCATAATCCACATGATGGTCAGCACCAACGTCGATATGGCGACCATCAAAATACCCAGACCCAGCACGCCCCACTTGGCGATGGTCGTGTAGAGGATTGGGTTCTCCACTTGGTCTATGAGTTGGTCAGCTCCGCTTTGGGTTACCAGTGCACTCTGTGGTCAAAGACAAAAAAAACCCAAAATCGTCATGATCCCAATTTTTAAAAAAAAGTTTAAACTAAAAAAAGGGGGATCTGAATGTAAATTCAATGATCATGTGTTTATTTATTTATTCGTTGATTTCTTCTTTATACTGAGTGGCCCATTCAGTCCTTTTTATCAGAACTGATCTCCCGTGGGTAATAATACAATAAAACACGATTTGAACATTCAAATTGATCAAATCAAATTGTAAGTACACGTATGTATATTCTCATTGCACAGTATGAAACCAATGTCATTTTAAAAACGGGAACCATAAAATTGCTTTAAATTCAGCTTTCAAAATTGTACATAAAAACTAGCCGAAAATAAACATAAGCATTCAAAGTCATTTCATCTAGCAATAAGTGCCCAACAATAGGCACATTATTCAATCCCTCAGATATCATTATTGCACATTTGATGATCAAAATTTCAAAAAAAATCAATTTAACAACATCTAGTTTGTGGCTGAATGGAGTTTAAAACTACAAAGGGGTCGTGGTATAAAAGAAACTATACTACTAATATATTTCTTTATTTCTCAGGAAACATCAACAAATACATGTACACAGATAAAATGTTGAGGATAAAATGTTCCATAAAGATATCTTTGACATTGTGTTATCTTACCTCATTTAGCCAGATGACTGGTAGGTAAAACTTGGACAGATTTTTGAGGTACCTATGGAGAGATCAACATACATATGATAGCATGCACTTCCCTTAACTAAGAAATGAGTCCATATATATGAATGGGTGCAAATTGTTCATAAAATGAGAGGGAGCAATCCTAAGGAAATTTTCGAAACCACGGCTTCGTCTCAGGTTCAGTGAGTCCAGGTCCAGTCAAAATGGACCCATCTTCTGGAACATTAAAGTAGGAAATGAAACCGAAGCCAGAGACAAAACCATAATTTCACAAACCCCATTTTATGGTTAGGTTCAATTTGCGGTATGGTTAGGTTCATTGAAGAATAAAATCAACAAAACACACTTGAGATCCGGGTACGGTTGCATGTGAACGTTAATCTGCAGTCTCTTGGCAACATTCAAAGGCCCCCCAGTCATCTGAAAAAAAATAAAAAATACAGAAAAAAATTGCTAACTATTGACTGACAAGGAAATTGTGAACTTTTGTACGAAAAATGAACTTTCATTCGGTACGGAAATGAAAATTCCTGCGTTTTTTTAAGACAAAGTTCCTGGTATTAAACTAACAAATTTTATTTATTTACTAGTCCATTATAAAAACAGAAAGATAAAGTTGATACAAAAAGCATGTTCAAACCCTCATAAGGTACAAGGACACTTCAAGGAAACTACGTCAAAATGTAATGATTGAAACATGGTGATTTTATCATTTGTAAGTGCTCTCTCAGTCCTACTGGCACGACCTTGGGGGGAAAATTTCCTCCTAGCCCCTCATGCTGCCACCATTTCAGTCATGTTCCCTGTATTCAATCACAGTACTGAACGATAATGCTTTTTGTGCAAAAAGGAGCCAGACTACTTTTCCTTCTAGCCTCGCTGAGGTTACGTTGATTTGAATGGGAAAAAAAAAATTAGGATGGCCGCAACATGATAATGGTCTATTACTTTCCATGGGCAATTAGCGGCGAGGTGGATCGAGGGGAGTTGAACTCACCGGTTCGATGTCAAAGAAAGTCTGGTGTTCTTCCTGGTTTGGTACGACCCCGTGCACCAGGTCAATGACCTTTTCCTTGTCACAGTACAAGAAGTGGGGTAGTGACATCACAATAGGGGCACCTGCAAGCGACCAATCAGAACAGAACAATTCAGACACAGTGACAGATGGCGAGTGAATGGTGTACAGGAGCTCATTCAATCCACTGGAGAGAGACACTATTGTGATAAAGTGCGCTGCTCAAGGACACAAAACCTGTATATCCAAAATAAGGTTTTAACTCACACAAAGCCCATGTGCGTGACAGAATCACTCTGATCGAAACTGCATCAACTGGGACCCACTGTAATACTGTAACCATTTCTGGCCGAACAGAAGAAAATTGAGTAAACTAATATTCAAAATTGCCCAATCTAATATAACAAACTGAGATTGTGGGGTGGTGTGGTCCAGTTGTTACGGTGTTCGACTTGTGTGCCGTGGTACATGGGTTCGAATCTTGACGGGGGAACATGGTGCTTTTGCTCTTGAGCAAGGCACTTTACCATTATTGCTTCGTCCTTCGGATGGGATGTAAAGCCGTAGGTCCCGTGTGTTGTGTAATGCACGTTAAAGAACCCAGTAACACTTATCGCTAAGAGAAGGGATTTGCCCCGGTGGCTGCAATATGTGCCGCAGCACCTTGTAAACCCTTATAAAGGTGCTACATAATGGGTCTCATATTTTTCATAAACTTCATTTACCTGTCTTTAAAAAGACATAATTACCAGCGCCTTGAGTACCTAATTGCTGGTAGATACGTGCGCTATAAGACTCTGGTATTATTATCATTATTATTATTATATCAAGCCCGATGTTGGTCTTCCCAGTTTGTCAATTTCTGTGCTCTAAGTGCTTGTCAGAAGCCATAAATCTACATCTCCAATGTTGTAAGTCTGGGAACGGCAGAAAACACAAATTGAGATCAAGTTTTTAATCTGTATACGTGTCAAAAAGAACCTGGCAAGACTCACTGTGTTGACAGTTGCTGATGTTGAGCAGGCCGCTCGGCAGACAGAACTCCGGGCTTGGCGTGCAAAAGCCAGCATTGCTGGGGTTCTCTGTAGCGTTTGCGAAGGCCGACGGCGGGCCGACATATCTCCACGTGGGGATGTCGAGCACACTTGTTTCCTTGTCAAAAACGGCGTTGATGGATCTTTGGATTAAAATAAACAGTGGAAATACAAAGAATTTAATTTTGAGGTTGACAAGGAAGGTTTCGCACAAAATTTGCAATTTCATGATGTTTGACTTTTGCCTGTAGATTTCTGCAGTCCATAATTGAGAAAGAAAGAGCCCTAAACACATCTTCCAAGGGCTTACCTGCAAATGTCCGAGGAAAACACATACATCATCTTCTTCTTATCGAAAAAAGGTGCGTTGTAAGATCCATCTGCCGAGAACAATGACAATGAAATTGCTTGAGAAAAACAGAGGGTTGGGGGGGGGGGGGAAATGTAACTACTCATCAACAATCAAGGCTTAATAATCACAAACAAAACCAAAAACAACAAAAAAGTTGGTAATGGCCAGAAATGGTTGGGAATATGTGATTTGTGGTGGGTAGTAACACAAACATATTTCCCGCTTCAACAGAAATCTTGGTGAACATGTTGAATTTATCGCGTGTGGCTTCTGTTGCATGTCACACTTAAAAGTTAAGAAAGTAAGAATTTCAAAGCATATTCAACGACACAACTAACCACGAAAATCTTCGTTTGATCCCAACTCCCTTCCCCCCCCCCCTTTTCTCCCCCCAAAACGTAAGAAAAATACGTAAGATTTGGAATTACTGGTCCCGAGGTGTAGGTCAGCTTGACTTCACATCAGCAAGCCAGCAGTGAAGTTCTACTTCATGTCGTGAAACCTTAATTTCTGACTCGACAAGGGATTTGAACCAATCGGCATACCCGTTCCATTGAGCATGTTGGCCTCATCAGAGCTCCAGAACGACAGTTCCGATTCGCCCTTCCACCTGCTGATGTGGTTGATTTTGTCGGTATCACTTTTGTCCACTCCAGAATAGACAGTGTACAAGCCATCATTGGAGTTGTTGCGCTATTTTAAGACAGAAAAAAAACGGCCATCTTTATTAACAAATAAGATAAAAAAAATTTGTAAAAGATTTTCTGAAGTTAGGTCATTTCAGTGGCACAAGCTTGGATTTTAACTTGCTAGAAACTAAAATGTACAGTATGTAAATTGAAACTTGAAACATAAAATTGAAACTCGTGGCAGTTATTAAGGATGTAACATTTACACATTTAAACGGAAACAACTGTAAATCTATTACACATTTTCCAAAATGTTTCAACGAAACCCGAATTATAAAAACAACGGCCAACATTCACGCAATCTTCCTTTGGGTGAGAACCTACATGTACATAGCACAAATAATTAGCAATGATTTCAAACCTATTTAATTTAGAAAACCTTTGAAGCGCTTCAATACTTGATTACATTCGGGGCACACGTAGTTCAGTTTTGACTTTTTCAATGACTACCATTGTCGATTTATCTTGTCAATCAAGCTGTCTTAAGACATAATTAGCATCCGCCAGTCACAAAAGTGACTGGCTTAGCGTTTAAACGCTTCTCAAAATATTTGCTAAACGTTTACAAATTTAAACACAAAGTACATCCTTAGTGACAGTGCACAAGCGTCCCATAGCCATTACGGAGTCAGAAATATAATGGCATGCAAACTGATAGTTGTCGCAACTTTCTACATGACTCTGTTCATGTCGGCCATATTACGCTCCCTACAGTCCATATACAAGCAAGCCAACGGGTCGTACTCACATTGACGAAGATTCCAAATTTGGGGTAAGGATACAGCTTCTTTGAGTAGGCTTGCTGGGTCAGAAGGTCCTCATAACCCCATAGTATCTCCTCCACTGTTTTGCTCTGGAAAGTTGGAGTTCCATCTAGGAGAAGCTTCAACAAAAACCTATCAGCAGCACTCAAGAACGGAAGCAGTCCAGCTGCAGTCTGTGTGGGGTGAGAGGCAACATCACATTAACTCATAAAATGAAACAATAAAGAAGAAAGAAAAAAAGGACAAAATGTTGCCATTGTGTTTGTAGACATTTTTTTAGGTCCTAACTTTTCTAACCAAAGTCACTAGAAGTTGTGTCCATGTAATAAGGCTCAATGGGTCTTATCTCGTGTTGCTTTCCAAACTTAACTTAAAGGTAGGGTAGATCATTTGTCAGTTGTGCATATTTTTCGTTTGAAGCAACAAAAGTGCTCAAAATCTAAAAACGGGTGTTTAACAATCATCCTGATGAAGTTTCAGCTAGCTGTGAATGCTATATATTCTGAGAAAATTAGCATCTGCACCCGAAATCAGCATCTGGGACACGTTCTCAATCAGCTGATTGCAGATACGCAATGTCACGCACAGAACTGACAAATAATAGTGACCACAAGCACATGTGCATCGTGTCAACGCTTGCGGGCACCACGTCACAGATTCGCCAAATTACAAACCAACTATAACAGAATTTTCCAAAAATGTGTCACTTTGTGCATCTTTGAAAATGGCCTTTATTTGTTTTTGTTTTTTTCCAAAATGACAGCATGCCATAAAGAAGAGTTTAGAGCCATTACTATCTTTAAACCAAGTAAGTTTTCAACAATAATTTCATCAGTTACTTTTTGGATAGCTGCAAATGATTTACTCTACCTTTAAAATTAGCCAAAAAGAAATATGAGATTGTTTTTTAATCCTTAATTTAGACTATGAGTCAGGGCACAATGAGGCTAGCAATAATTTGGTTCTATTAAATCATCTTCACTGCAGCTCATCATCAAGTTAAAAAGAACATTAGCCTCACTATCAATTCAAGATGGCCGACTACTAAATATGGTGAATGGCTGGGGACATCTGTACATACCACGGCAGGAATGTTGACTGTAGTGAAGGTATGATTACTCGGATCTCCCACAGAGCGATCTAGGTCCAAGATATAAGATTTCTGTTGTGCGTAGGTTATGGTGCCGTTGCTGTGGGACGTGATGTTTTCCTTGAGCATAACTTCTCTTTAGGGTTAGGGGAAGAGAATTAAAAAAACAAAACATGCAAAACGTTTTAACAATCAATAATCTTAATCTGATGAATATTGATGAGGTATAGTAAAAAAAATTACAACATGTTTTTGCTTGGAAATACGGAAAACTAAATAAAGATCCCAGGTGTTGGATGATTGGGACTATCTCTCTCGGCTTCGCCTCGGGAGATAGTCCCAATCATCCAACACCTGGGGGTCATTAGTTTTCACTATTTCCCCACAAACCATGTTGTAATTGTATACTATGAGGCGGTTATCATTAAATCCAGCGTTATGAGGCAGTTATCATTAAATACAGCGTTTTACACTAAAAAGTACATGAAGCTGCTGTTAATGTACGTTCAATCTACAATTACTACCTATACGTGTAGGGTCCTTGCTGAACTAAGTACGGTTCCTTGGTTCCTGCCTGCACCTCCTCTGGATTGGTCAGGTTCCAGACCCAGAACTGCATGTAGACATCAGCCGTCGGGTCCTTCCAGATCTCATAGCCCATGGTGCCGTTCTTCAGCATCGTTTGCTGCAAAGGTAAGATTGGAATTTTCAAAAACTGTGCAAATATGGAGTGAATAGAGTTATGAGAAATTACCGAGATGTAATTTTGACCAATGGCGTGCTTGCACATGTACCTTCCAATTTTCGGAGTAACAGATCAACTTGAATTTGCTTCTCTAACGACAGGTGGGCACAACCTGGCACTCTCGTGTGCCAATTCGTATTATTTTTAACCCTCCTTTTGTTTGATCAGTCACAGACAGTCAAAAATTCTCTACCCATGCCTTTTAGGCATGCTAGTCACCGACAGTCAGATCATATTTCGATGGGCACAGTGACTAGTCATATTCTATCAACAGACAAAAGCAGGTGACTGGTAGGCACAGCTGGCTTATCAATCTCCTATATGTACAGTCAAAGCATTGCTGTTACAGGTTTCATAACAATCACAGCCAGTCGATCCTGCTTTATGAAGGCAAGGAGCACTCAACTGTTAAAAACAGTCACTTGGTTTATTTTGACTGCTGGGTTGGCCTTGTTGTATTGCCAGCCAGAGAGGGAGGGTTAGGCCTGACTTTTACTTTTCTAATTGATTTAATGTGACAGCACTTCCAGACACGCCCAACAGCAATGTTGGAATTCATTTTCCAATTACAAAGTAATGTGTGGCCCAGCGTGCTCGTACTCGTGGTAAAGAACGTGTACTCATGGCAAAGTACTTGTACTCATCTCACGGAAAAGTACTTGTACTCATACTTTTAAAAATACATTGTAATAAAAATTGGAAAAAAAGTGAACTTGAATGAAGGCATGTTCAGCACATGGTAGATTATCACATCTGTGCACAGCTATAGCTTGTAGCTCCATGCTGAATATAATACACAGCCTACAATGATTAGCTCTTATAAGATAAAAAACAAAACAAAACATGTAGGCCCTAATGGTTTGTTGGAAAAAAATTAAGGACTCGCTGAAATCATAAACTATTAGAGAGCACCAATTATTATAATCCCAGTTTTAGGGTTGCAATGGTCAATATTTGTATGGCATTAAAATAGACCCACTTGCAGCCTGAATTAAATACAACAAAGTTCATCATGTGAATGAACTTCCCAACAAATACGACAAATAATTGTCTCCATTTTTGCATTATCTTCAAAATAAGAACAATAAATCCACTGCTAGTACATAGTCCAAGGATTTGCATACGGCTATCAGTTGATATGCACAAAGTTGAGAGTTCATGGCCTTTTTGTGCAAACAATATTACTGTATTGCGGAGTTTATTCTAATATTGAGTACGGTAAGGCATGTCATGACTTTGTGAACTTTTTGGGGGAAAAAGGCGAAATGAACTTTCCTATACAGCTGCAACAATCAGCTTTAAAGGGATTGCTTTTGCTATAATTTTCAGAAATGGACAGGTTGGGGGTTGGTATTTTATAGCAAATATTGTTACACCGACTTGTTTCAAGTTGTGTGTTCGTAGATGCTGGAAAAACCAAGAAAAACAATCATGTTCCTGCAGTCTGGTTCCCACTTAAGATGAAACGGAGCAATTTATAGATGTCTGGAAATTGAAAGGTCAGGGAACCAGTCTAGCTGGCCTGTACCTATTCATAGGTGTAATCAATTGCAAACAAAATGCGGACTAATTAAATGTGGTAAATCGGGGGCAATACATGTATTTCAATAAAGCCAGTTTTTCCAACGCTGGTCAGCTGACCAGCGTTGGAAAAACTGGCTTTATTCAAAACTGGCTTTAAATTGATACAAAAATACAACTTTTCTTGAAATAACGGAACACCAGGTGCCACGATTTTACATAGTTTTGTGTTTTACATAGTTTTGTACTTTAGCGCCCTCAGTCAGTAACAGTCCATTAAAATATGGTACTTTTGTTTTGTGAAGTTTGCAAATGTTGTATATTCCCTTTAAACTAAGTGGCATGTTAGAAAATAAGGTTTTATTTTTTACTTCTGATACCGATGTTCTCTTTCTCAGTGGAAATTTGAAGCAGACAAAAAAAGATTGCAGCTAAAATTGCTACTTTTGATTAACATGTATGAATTCTTTTAAGCCGTTTTCTGTTACACACACTGTGCCAGTAGTTGGTGCCATTACTGTATGTTTTCTAAACATTACTGTATGCATTACATGGCATTAGGTACTGGTGCGATGCAAAAACAGCAAAACTGGGACAAATTTGAGTTTGAAGCGAGTTTTCTGAAAACTGGATGGATTTAACATAGTTTGAGGAACATTGTTTCAGGCTGGATAGGAGGAAAAATCTGTAAGAAAAAAACCTTGTTTTTTTATCTGTGCTGCACTCGTTGCAGACAGGAACAACTTATCACGATTGTGCTTAAATTATAAAAACAGATGGACTTTCATTTTTGATTGAGAAAAACAAAGACAAGGAAGGAAGTGCATGTAACAAAAGAAGATCAGTTACAAAAAAACAAACTGGTTCTGGAATATAAACAAGGAACTTAATATCAAAATTAAGTGGTTAGTACAGCTTGCGTTATTCTTTGTTACTTGTTTCAACAATAGCCAAGGGTACACTTTTTTTCATATTTGGTGGGCATGGGCGTCGCCAGGATTTTTTCTTGAGGGGGGCAGGTGAAGGGGAGGGGGGGGGGAAGGGAGGGGGCAAAGCATTCACCAGCCAAGGAAAAATAAAACAGCATACATGTGTCTTGTTTTAGGCCCCTTTCTGGCAGTTTTGATTGTAATTGTTTTGATTGGCTATAACTCAACATCGCAGGATTCACGGAAATTGTTTGTAATATTTTGATTGTTCGGTTTAGCGATTTTTAGCTGCTGGTGCTACGATATTCATTTCATATTCTACCTGCACACCCTGAAAGATGTCTTTGCACACGTGCCGACTATTGAATTATGTTATTGCACAGTTTTTGAGTTTACTACCTACAGCAATGGGTGGCTTTCCCCTTCTATTCCTTGGGGAAATAATAGCCACTTGTCGCTTTTCTGTTGACATTTTTCAAGAATTTGTTCGGTACGTTTTGTACACACAAATCGGGAGCCAAGGGCAATGTTCCATATAGCCAAGTGTTTGGTATGGCAGTGTTTGGTACACATATAGGGACGTTCCATGGTACTTGATTTTAGTTTTAGTTTTTGTTTTGCTCTTCGAGGAGTGGGGTTCGGGGGGGGGGGGGGGGGGCAAGTGATAAAATCTAACTACTCTCTGCTTTAAAACTGCCATAGGACTACCAGGTGGCCAATACATGTATCAGAAACCATTGCGAAATTTGTCTTAACATTAGATTTACCAAAATTGAAAATAAAGATGTCACATATTTTTTTTTTTCATTCTGGAATTGACAAACTCACCGCGACGATTTCATTGTGGATGATCGTTTGTAAGACTGGGAACATCACCCCACCGATGACTGCACAGATGATTCCTAGCCCCAGCACCACGCTCAAACAAACTTTGCCAGCATTCCCCATTCCTGGAGAATAACAAGTGAACAACAATAACAAAATTTCAGATTCGGAATTTGTTTTAATTCATGCATTCACAACAATATCTAATTTGACTAACTTGAAGATGTTAAGACCTATTTAGGAATTTATATTAATTAATGCAATGAAATATTACAAACATCAATACAACCACACACCCACAACGGAATAGGCAAAACGGGTTTTATTTAATAAGTAGGCCTACTTGTAATTTTTGTATTAGGCCTATAGTAAAAAAATTGTGATTTCTACCCGAAGAATCTGTTCAAAATTGCAAAACGGGTGTCATTTAATAGAATTGAGAAAAGTCTGCTTTTGATTGTAAAGGTGATTTTTGAGCAATAAAAAACATTTTTGACTCTAATTTGATCAAAACAAAACAGGGGCCCTACACTTCACGATTGCCAATAGTTTAGTTAAGCACCGAAACAAAGCCTACTCGTCCACTTCATACTCACAGCTTCATTCACAATCACATGCAAATGACTGGCAAACAGTACACAACACATCATCATCATTATGATCAACATGATCAATCAATGGTAACTTACTTGATTTTGTCGACCGATCTAAGCCACACTCCTTCCGAAATGACGTCCAGGATTCAGTTCACACACTCAGATTTAAATCCAGACTCGAAAAGATTCCGAAATGTCAAAATCGCCAACTTTATTGTGTCTTTCAATCGCGTTATATGGCCTGCTGTGCCATGACACACACACACTGAACCGCATATGCATATACACGTGACTAGTCATGTGTCATGTCTATGTACCGACCTCCTTGCCAGTGTCTTTCTCATTTCAACATCGGGTTCTACAAAGAATACTGAGAGACTAGCGTGTGGTAGCGTACTGCTCAAATGCTAGGGGGCGAGGCTGATCGGCGTATTATTTCGCCATATCCGTTCAAGGGCGCCACCTATCTGTCAATTATTTCATTTTAGATAAAATTCATAATAGTTTGAAAATAATATTGGGTTCCCAAAACATATTATTGACTGAACGTTCTATTGTTCACAAAATCGATGCAAAGTCATAGTTAATAGAGAAAGGCACTTGCTGTCTAGGGGGTGGGGTGGGAAGGCGCAGATCCGGGGGGCACAGAGGCGTGGCCAGTGGTATTGGTGGTAAGGGGAGTATTTGCACACTATTGTGCGATAGTTGAGCATGATCGTCAGATTTAAATAGCTCCCCCATTGGAAGTAGGTACAGCCCAACCCCTTCCCATTTGTTGACATTACGGAGACGCCACCGATTTGCTAATTTAAAGAAATCCGACGGATCTGACCCCCCCCTGCAAAAAATCCTGGGTCCGCCCCTAAGGGGGGGGGGGGGGGGAGAGGTAAGGAAAATAGGAGAAGTGTTGGAGGGGGGGTATGATCATTGATGTACATGAATTATAGAAACAAATCATATTTGCTGCATAAACATCTGAGTTTATTCTTATTTCTCAATTTCATTTATTAATTTTCTTTCATTGAATGTAATATTACATTTATTTAGTGCAACGACCCTCACATAAATCATGATTCAGTACATTTAATAAAACCACCTGTAAAATAAGCTTATCTGATATATAGATTCCAAAATGTTGGTTTTATAATATAATTACGACAACTTTAATCTTAATTTTCTTTTAAAAAAAAACACTATTTTTTTTATACTCCAGATGGAAAAGGCAGTTTGCTGTGTTCGCTTACATTAACAATTGAAAGTTACTTTACTAAGTTTACTTAGTTTTTATAAATACATAAAAAATAACCTAAATATCCAGTTTCATCTTAACTTAGTTCAGTTAGTTTGAGTGGCTCCATTGTATTCAAAATTGGTGCATGCATTTGAACCAGTGCACACGCTTGATGTGTACTTCATTGGTTTGCATGACAACTCAACAAAATGGTTAAGTACGGAAAAAATGTTGCAACCTGATGCCACTTCAGTGGTTGTGTACAAAGTCTACAGAGAGTCAAGAACATTTTCTAAGTATTTCTTAACAAAATTTGAAATGTTTCTCAGTCCCAGATTCATGTCTTATCATCTTTTTTGCAATGAATGACCTTCACTGAGATGATATATGAAGAAAAAAGCAGTGTCAGGTTGCAACATTTTTCCCTTCAATATAACATTTATTTATATCCAACCATGAACAAAATACAATTCATATAGCATGTACAATAAAGTAAAATAATTATAAAATATAAGTACTTCAGCCTATCCAAATAAGCCAGTCTAGTGCCCTCTATCAACCAGTCTATAAATAGTCTTGCGTAATGGCCGCTACATAAATACAACCCAGATGAACTTTGCCAGAGAATATAGAATCGCCTTGAATCAAGCCTCATCCATTACAGTCCCACTAGCTTTTACATGGTGGCAGAAGTGGGATCAGCACATGATGAAGTTTAAGACAAATAAATCTTGAAGCCATATAATTTTGGTTTGCAACTCCTGCAGTGTTATGAGCAATAAGATCAGTTCTGATCCACTAGTTGTGGCTCACTCTCTTCAGTCCGAGCTAACAGCATTTGTCCCTTTCGGCTCCACAGTCTGCGCCAAGTCAGTTGAAGGCCTTCCCAGCTGTTCTCCTGTTTCATCTAGGGAAGCCTGTCTGCCGTTATCCCCAGCTGCATCTCTTTCATCATCGGCATCGTTAATCTCCGGTCGGGAATCGGGGTCAGAAGGCAGGTTGTTAGACTCATCAAGGATAGGTTTATCGTCTTGGCTTGATGCCTGTTCAATGTGTTGTTCCTCCTTTGCCGATTGTCCTGTTTCAGCCTGGGAAACCTCTTCGCCACTCGGTATCTCTTGATTATCCTCGCTGTTTGCAGCTGAAGCCTCTCCTGACTGATCTGTACCCGCTTTGTCAGCCTCTGCCCCATTGTCAGATTGTTGCTCGTGGTCTTTTTTGTCTTCCGTTTCTAATGCCAGGGTCAGAGAAGGAAGTGTCGTCCGTGCCTCCATGATGAGACGCTTGATCCCAACCATCCACTGGCTGACCTGACGGAAGACAATAAATAAGAAAATCTTGATAAAATGTTTTTACTGTGGACACTGGCAAAATTGTTTGGCTGGGGGAGAAATTTGGAAGGAGAAAGTCGAATGAATTACCTCAGATACATAGTCCACCATCAAAGACAAGTGGACGTCGTGAGCTCGGTCATAATCTCTACCTGCAAGAGCTGTGACAGAAAGCAGAAACACATGACATCAATTTAACTTCTTGGATGCAGACATACCCTGATTATTTAGTAAACATTTTTTTTGTTAAATTGTCGAGTTTGGAATGTCCAAATCTATGTCTGTAATTTTAGTATTTAACGTGTTAGTCAATTTCTGATATTTTTTTTCTAACCTGTTGATAATTTGGCCATTCGATGTTGCACCTCTGCACACAGCTTGTCTGCAGACCAGGCAGCATTTAGCACTTCTATTCTCTTCATGATATCCTCTGTCACACGAGCCTGAACAGGGAGAATGAACCAATCCTTGAAAAAAAACCCAGTTGATTCCAAACACATACAGTGAATAAGTTGCGATTTACAATTCCATCAATAACCACAATAAACATTTACCTTTAATTTCTCCTCACATAGCTTCAGAACATCTCTCAGTTTTGCTAAGGTAGTGTCGCGGATGTCATCTGGCAACCCCGACTGACCCTCTCCTTGAACTTTGACCTCGACTGACCTTGCTGGTGAGGTCTTACTCTGTACAGTCGGGGGTGTGCTGAACGTTTGCACGGGAGCGACTGTATTAACTGGAGGTGCTTTCGGTGTAAATATTTGTGGAAGGCCAGGTTTAACATCTCCTATGAAAAATGTAAAAAGATAAATCATAAGGTAGAAAAGATGTCTACTAGCAGTTACAATTCTTTCTTGTTTGTACACCTTGAGAATAAAATGCTTGTTACACCTTGAGTATAAAAAGCAAGGAAAAAAACAAACAATGCGATTAATGCACAAAAATAAAATGAAGAAAAACAATTAAGGACAAGTAAAATTCTTTTACAATGAAATGTCAGCAAATTGTAGTTTGAACAAACTAAAGGAATGGATTATCTTGACCATAGTACCTGTTTTTGGGATGTTAGAACTGGCATGACTTTGAGGCATTCCCACCCTTTGGGTGAGTGGGTTCTTCCTAGGTGACGACTGTGCCTTCTGGCCATCTTTGCTGTACATGAACATCGGTGGATCGTTCCATCCACGCTCGGGGTTGCCTGTGGACAGGATTCAGTTATAAATGTGTAAAGTCAACTCGTATACTCAAGGTGATTGAGTGCATTTACAGGCCTTTTACTTTTTTTTGACCTTGATTAAGAAAAAGAAACTTGACCAGAATTTGATGTGGCGATCGTGTAGCAACAGGCCCCTCTTTAACAGTTTCGATCAAATTAGAATCAAATTATTTATTTTTTTATTACAAGATGACATTGTCAACATAAAGCAGACTTCTCTCAATGTAATGACACCTTTTTGGTAATGGTAATTTTTGAACAGTTTCTTCATCTTGGGGTGGAAATTAAGAGTTGCTGCCATGCGATTCAGCACGCCTTGTGCATTCACGGTACATCATGGTGATCGCCATCTTTTATTTTTGCTAAGTTCACCAAATAGTTTGGTATTAAGTAAAATAAATTAAAAGTGGATTTGTTCTCTTAATATAGATGAATTATAGATGAATTTTCGTGTTGGGTTTTGTCGTCGTCATTGTCATTTTACCCCCAATTAAATTTCCCTCAAAAATTCAAAACTCCGCCCGTTATCTATGACACCCCCCACAGGTAGTAGTCCCGCTAGCTAGTAGGCCTATGTAAAATGTTCTTAATGTCGCCAACTAGTCATGCTAGTGAGTGTGGTTGGTCAAATAATTTAAAAAGTGGATTTTATTCCCTAAGTTATAGGAACCGGGCCCGTGGATACACGATTGCCGTAGTAGCCTAGTACATGTAGTATGGCAAAATGTGCAGCGTTTCCAAATTCCACCGACATGACCGAGACACGTCATCAAAATTAAAACGTTCAGTTTTTACTTTATTTTGAGATGAAATGTCTTTCTTTTGTTGCCAAAAAAATGTTTTGTCGTGCTGAGGAAAACGATGTTGTAACTGTCATGATCATAATGTTATTAAACAGCTGATTTCGAGAGTTAACAAAATCTCAAAAATTAAAAAACCCACCCGGCCTGGTCGCCGCCATCTTTAAAAACTTTCACCCTCTTTCCAGATATTAGTTTGTCTGAAAAATATATTGTAAAATAAATATTATGAATACCTTCCAGTTATTTTCAGACGTAAATAAGGCCGTACAGATTTGTTTTAATAAGTGCTATTATGGTGTAATTTTTTTGTTTTAACTACCATATTGCTGATCAATAAACAAAATAATTAAATCAAAAGATCCCATTTGGGGATAGATCCCAATCCTAATTGGGAAAATATCTGCAGTCGGGCTACTTTCTACGCCCATCTTAAAATAGTAAGTTGCTATGCCCAATTTGAGACGTGCGCGCCGGCAAGAAATTTAGTTTAAGCCTTAAATCTCATTCGAAAAGTCCTTCTAATTCTCGGTAATAACAAATGCAAGCAAAGAAAACATTTTTGAGGGGAAAAAGTCGGTTTGTTTTGTTTTGTTTTGTTTCAGTTTTTTCTTTCATTTTTTTCAAATGATTCCCGCAACAGCGCCACCATGCGTCTAGCATAAGAAAGGATTGTGTGCCGAACTGGCGTTTTGGTAACCCAACTTATATTCTCAAACGGGGCAATGCTTGACTGCAAATGGGTACACATCTTGAATTGGAATCTGGAATGTCAAAAATTTGCAGACGACAAACAAGATGGTCAGCAGCGGCGCACGTGGATTAACCGGGAGCTCGGAAAAAGATGGAAAAAAGGCAGGACCACACCGCTTTGAAATTCTTAATTATATCCTTAGTACAAGTACTAAATATGTGTATATGTTTACTTTAATACTCATGTGCTTCTTTCATATTTGAAGGCTAGGCCGCCAACCGTCTTTATGTACACGTAAACGTAGGCCAATGACGTCTATTTCCGACATCCAATTTAATTTTTATTTTTTAAATTTTTTTTCAGAGAGATTTTCTGTGTACCTTTGAAGGCTGTGATAATGCCTACACGAGGAAGATCCATCTTCAGAGACACTTAGCCAGTCATTCTGACAAGAGGGAGTTTGTGTAAGTTGTCCTGCTGTAAACGATATTAAGCTGGCTAGATTGTACAGCGCCCTCTTTGACAGGGATTGTGTAGTGTAGCCTGTAGGACGCCTTTTTCTCTTTCTTGAACTTGAAGTGTTTGTATCATTCCAAATGACTTTTGCAACCTCAAGCAATCTTTAATTAAGATCTGATAAATAAGGCCAGTTTTCATAATTTTCAACACTGGTTTTGTTGCAAATGTGTCTTTTTTACCTGATTTTTTTGTCATGCTTGACATTTTTAATTTTTCTTCATCTTAACATATTAAGAATAGTCTTATTTTATTAATTTAAATTGACACCAACATTTAATTGCAGAGTATTACATTTTCGTATTTTGAGTCGTGGCTCTGGAGGATTTTTTTTTTAAAGGGAAATAAAGTCTGAAATTGTAAAATGGTCTGATTTCCATCTTGTGAATACGAAATCACAACCACAATGTTGACGTGGAACCAGACTAATTTCAAAGTCCCCAAAAACAGTCACTGCGCATGTTCAGTGCTTATCCCGCAAAAAAAGATTGTTTACTAAAAGAAAACCCAATATGGCTAAACATCCACTGCCTTGTTTTAACAATTCAGGCATAAAAAAACCAAAAAAAAAAAAAAATGTTATATTGTAATATTACTCGATTCTGCACAACAGCTAATGCTTCATGCAATGCAGGAGGGCAATATCTGTGCCTTTTCCCGTCCCACATTGCTGAGCTTGAACATCATGCATGGAGCCACATAAAATTAACAGCCACTTGTCTTCTTGGCCATTTTTGTTTTTCTCAGGTGCTTGGAAGACGACTGTGGTAAGTCATTCACCAACAACGACATCCTGAAGAAGCACATCCGAAGGATACACCGGGAGAGAATATTCAAAGTAATGATTGATTAAATGTTTGATAAGTAATTGGTGAATCAATTTTTTTTCATGATGCATCCCTGTTTAGATATAATCATAGATTTACTTTCATTTAACATAATTACATGCATTCTGTGCAAAGTTGTCATTTCGGTCAAAATCTGTCAAATGACTGTTTTTTAACAATAACAGTTAAGAGCTCCCAGCCTACATAAAGCAGGATTGACTGGCTGTGACTGTTTAAGTAACTTGATACAGCTATGCTTTGACTGTAGGTGGTTGATAAAACAGCTGTCCCTACCACTTGTCTGCTTTTGTCTGTTGACTGAATTTGACTAGTCACAGTGCTTGCTTGAAATATGATCTGACTGCTGGTGACTAGCCTGTGTTAAAAATATAGCAGGGGAAGTGGATGGACATTTGACTGTCTGTGACTGTTTAAATAGTAGAAGGGTTCAGCAAGCAGAGTGTATCTGAATCTGAAAAACTGGATGTCAACCATTTGTATTTAAATTATTTTCAAAATGAACTGTTTCCAGTCATTTAATTATTATTCAGGTAGTTTTACCAATCCGTCCAAGTTTCTGCATCGTTTATATCTTTTTTTCCCCCTGTCTTCTCTCATCATGTAGTGCAGCTATGAAGGCTGCGACAAAACATTCAAGAAGCATCAGCACTTAACTGTGCACAGTTACATTCACACAAACGTCAAACCCTTCAAGTAAGTGTCAGTTGAGAAGGGACCTAGCAAATGACTTCACTCAGAAACTCATCGTGGTCATTATGTAGATCCCCAGCAGCAGATTTGATTAATCCTAACTTTCACAAACCCTCCAAAATCCTCTTTGCAAAATGGAGGATTTTGCGGAATTGAGGTTATATGGCAAAAATGTGTGGCTGAATTTGTAGGATAAACTGCGTCAAGGTCTTGGGCCGGACCTTGTGTTGTTTATGCTCAGCCGTGCATAAATGTTGGCCTACAACGTAGATTATACTTGAAATCCTCGGCACTGCTCCAGGATGTCACTGGCTCTGCCTCGTCATATTGACAGTGATTGCTGGAGGATTTTGCAGGATTGAGGCAGTGGTCACCCCTCCAAGGACCACATTCAAGAAATAACTTTTGTATGACATGTTTACATTGAGACAGTTGGATGATTTTGCAGGATTGAGGTTACATCATTCATTTATTCATTCATATTTATTTCCACTTAATCATTTTGAAGGGAAAAGGTTTGGACAATAATTTAAATAAACAGATAAGATTAAGCGATGGGCTTCTCCAAAAGCAAGCTTATCAAGTGGAGAAGTCCATTATGTGTAGAAAAAAATGTATATTATGCTAAATACTAATTAGCAACAATACCTTAGGTTAGTGTTAAAATAGTTCTTAAGTGTACTTCAATATTTTAAACTACTGAGAACAGTGTTGTCATATCTTATAATTTTAGCTATTTGTGTGGAATTTCATATCTTGTCAATGTCACAAACTCATTGAAAAGAGCTTCATCCAACTTTTCACAATTAGCATTGTCTTGTGGCTTTGTGACTTCAAAATTTAGTAAGCAGTTCGTTACCCTCAGAAACCAAGCCTTGAATTTCTGTTCTCAATCTGGATAATTTGAAATTAGGGGCTGTACAAGCTTTATCATTGGTATTTCAGCAATATCATTTTTTTTCTTCTCCCATCTAGATGTCAACATGAGGGGTGTGAGGCAAGATTCAAAGTACCAAGCAAATTGAAAAGTCACGCCAAAATACACAAAGGTGGGATGACATACTGTCTAACTGTAAACTGAAGAGTCTCAAATTGTTTAACCCTAACCGCCCTGAATCCTTCAAAATCCTCTTTGCCAAAGTGGAGGAATTTGGAAGATTGAGGTTACATGGCAAAAGTGCGTTACTGATTGCGTGGGATGCACTTTGTCAAGGTCTTGGGCTGGACCTTGTGTTGTTTTTGCTCAGCCATGCATAAATAGCTCTTGCGAATCAGTATTTGTGGCGTTTGGCTGTATATCAGTGTCGATTGAACCCAATGTTGGCATAATTTTCCATTTCTTTTCAATAAATATTTATACTAGTTTTCAACTTGTTTATTAATAAAGGTTACACATGTGATAAAGAAGGTTGCGGTCGTCACTTTGATAAATGGACAGGCCTACGCAAGCATCTCTCTGAAGATCACGTCACAGGTATTTTTCTTTTCTAGTTTCATGAGTACCCAAAATATTTCAGGTTATCCTGAGATATGAACATATTAACTGTTATATTTGGTTTGAAATTCAGATTCAGTGACGGTTGCTGATCATTTCAAGCGGATAAATGACACTTTTTTTTATATTTTGCATCTGTTCAATGTTGCTTTATTGTGTTTTGGTTTCCAGAATACAAATGTGAACAGTGTGGAAAGATCTACCACAAGAGACATAAGGTACACCGTAGTCTTTAACCAAATATTGTTAAAATATAAAGAATATTACATTCCATCTTATGAATAGTTTTATTGCCGTACCCGCTGCTACATCAGTTTCAACCCAGCCAACCGATCCTGCAAGCTCGGTGGTTGATGGTAAGATGTCTGCATTACAAAGCAGGAGGTCGTGGGTTCAAGTCCCTTTTTCTCACTTTTACTCGGGGAAAGGGGGGGGGGGGACACACTGAGTATACAGTGTTTATACGTCGGTGAAGGGCAAAACCTTATATTGATTTACATCACCCGGATGCAAATTCCATCTTATGAAAAGTTTCAGTGTGGTACCCGCTGCTATGTACATCAGATTCAAACCAGCCAACCGATCCCGTAAGCTTGGTGGTGGAGGGGTAAGACGTCTGCACTAGAATGCAGGAGGTCGTGGGTTCGAGTCCCACCCGAGTGATTTTTTTCCAACTCTCACTCGGGAGGTAACACACTGAGTATACAGTGTTTATACGTCGGTGGGCAAAACCTAATATTGATTTTCATCACCATTTTCATGCCATTACAGGCATCCATAGAATTGAATGAATGTTACACGCTAACAGCCGAGTGTGATTTTTGAATGTTTTGTGTTGCAGTTAAAGGTGCACGTCAAGTCCCATGAAAAGTTGAGGGAAGTTTTCGTGTGTCCCCGGGAAGATTGCGACCGATCATACCTCAAAGTAAGGTGCTATGATAAGCAGAAAACTATCACCAATCAAAAGTGGTATGCACTGCATAACATGTTGATCGCTACCTTTTTTTTTTATTGCTGAGCAGTTATTTTCTGTTCTAAGCAAAAATCTTCGCCGATGAAAAGTCTGTGTTCAATAGATTCTGTGCTTCTGTCATTGGGAGCTGCATGGAAATGTCACAAATACAGCGTGTGTCGATAAGAACGTAGAAGTAAATCCATAAATATTAAAATACTAGCACTTTCTTTTTTGCAGAGGTTATTTACAGAGTCTGAAGGTGTAGTAAATACTCTACACAATGGTCTTTATCCCATCTCATTTGGACACCCCAGTCCAGAGATACAGCTAATTAAATGAAAGGACTTGAATTCTAAGTTGGGCCACTTTTCAGATTATCTGGTATCTAATGAAAGGCATTCACATACCAAGAAGGTGTGTGAATGCCTTTCATTAGATACCAGATAATCTGAAAAGTGGCCCAAACAGATTTTGACAGTCTTTACATGCTTTGCCGTAACTTTTTAACAAAAGGTCCAAATCACAGAGAACAAAAATTCTGTAAAAGGTAAAGAAACACTATTATCTCATGGTTATTTTTTTACCAATTATTTTTGTAGTTTCCTCAGGAAAAAATGTTTTACCGCTCCATTTTTTTTGGAGACACGCTGTATATGATAACAGGCATTTGTTTTTGTTTTTAGGCGTCGTACCTAGAGCTCCATGTCAAGAACTACCATGATGGGGGTCGACCCTATGCCTGCGATCATGCTGGCTGCAGTAAGACCTTCATCCATAAAGGTTCCCTGTCTAAACACCAGGTGGTGCATAAGCCGGACTACATCAAACCTCCACCAAAGGTATGTGAAAGCCCTTGCTTAAATCTGCAGTTCATGTTATTTCTTGGTTTCAATTGAAGGATTCACAGTGTGATACATGAAATAACATGAACTGCGTGAAATAACATTGCACTTATTTATTTATTAAATAAAAAGGAACTGCATGAAATGACATGAAGTGCAGAGGCCACTAGTAACTTCATAGTAAAACTCAAAACCTAAAAGAATCAGATTTGTACATTGAATTTGCTTTACATTTTTATTATTTATTTCTGGTAATGAAACCAAGGATTCCTCAAATGCGCCTTAGGCACCTTTAGCTCGCAAGCCTGAAGAAACCTGTAGAGAGAAGACAATCAGAAGAAATTACAGTTTTCGAGGTGGGAGGAAAAGCCCAGAAGAATATTCTGGGGAAACCATGGAATCAGGCAGGGACTGAAAGCCCAATCCACATATTGGCCCAGGCGGGATTCGAACCCTGGTCACAGCGGTGGAAGGCGAGGAAAGTACCGCTACGCCAACCTGACTCCCCATACACAAGTTATAAATGCTCTATACAGACTTACTTGTGATTTCCATGGAATCCAAAAAGAAAAATTTAAGCAAGGCAAAAGTTATGCCAAATTCCCAGCATATTTTCGTCAACGTTTGACCCCAGTATACCATTTTGAATATGTAATGTTCATGATCACTGCTGGATATGTTACTCTGATTTTCCTCAAATTCTTTGGTTTCCCACTTTCAAAGTTGACCGATCTTTAGACTCCATAATCATAGATTTCAAAACGTTTTTAGTTCATTTCTTGCAATCAAAGTTTGAATTCAACAATGACATTTTCTGATTGTTATTTATCAGCCTCGGAAGAAGAGAGGTCTAGCCTCTCAGCTCTCCTGCTACCCAGATGAAGCCACCAGGCCGAGGCCCCACAAAAGTAGCCCGGAAGCTCTATCAAGAGATGAACAAATAGCCGGAGGCGACACGACACTCAAGACTGTACAAGAGACGGTCACGTTAGAGGAGGAGAGCGAAGATGCGGTTGCCATGGAAATATCAGTCAGTGACTCTGGAGGAAACGCGGAGGAAGATTCTTGAAAAAAAAAGCGAGGAAAAAAATGTTGCAACCTGACGCCACTTTTTTCTTCATATATCATCACAGGGAAGGTCAATCATTGCAAAAATGATAAGACATTAATCTGGGACTGAGAAACTTCTCCAATTTTGTTAGGAAATACTTAGAAATTTTCTTGACTGTCTATAGACTTTGTACACAACCGCTGAAGTGGCGTCAGGTTGCAACACTTTTTCCAAAATTGAAATTGTGATTCCTGTTTTCAAAGTCTATTTAAAAGTCTGTGATATTCTCTCCATTTCAGGGCTTGTATTGATGCTTACAGGCAAAAGTTTTGAATACTTATATTTTTGCAGTTCAACTGTTCTTTCATATTATACTTGTTTCACCCAGATTTAAAAAGGTTGTCAACTTATATCTTATCGAGTGTCCCCCTTTTCATAGTTTTTAAATTCTTCTGGTAGGTTTTCCCTAGGAATCTACTTTTGATGTCGGATGTGATAGACCAACAGACCAGTACAAAATAAAGACACCAAAGAGAAAGGTTACATTTGTGTTGATTCTTATTATTTTTTTTTTAATGTCTTTGGTGGTTTGCGCTTTGCCACCGATCAAGCTGAATTCTTTTGAGGGGAGGTTGCACGTGATTATTTCCAGATGATGATTTCCTTTGCAAAAACCAATCAAAACCATTACATGCACTCCTGATGTCTCGCACACATTATGGCTGTTATGTTACTGCATAGAATCTGGATCATTTTATTGTTTTTCACTCAGGAAAACTTCTTGTACTCCTGTTTGGAAGCAATTGCTTGGCAATTTCAACCCCCCCCCAAAAAAAACCCTTTCCCCTGTGTGATATATTGGTGGCTAGGTCATTATCCCTAACCCACTGGGCACTCCAAGTACCCTGAATCCACCAAAATCCACAAATTTTGCCATGCAAAAAAATGTCGGTGTCCTGAGTCCATCAGAATCCACCAGTGTAGTACATATACCTTGTACACACCAAACATATAGCCGAGGAGTTAGTGTTGAGATCCTGAATCCATCAAAGTTCCCCCAACTGTTCAATAAGGACTTATCCTGAATCCATAAATCCTGCCGTTCCGCAAGGCTTACTGTCCTGAATCCATCAAAACCCCCAACTTTTTCAAAATGCAGGTATCCTGAATCTGCCGAAATCCTCAAACACGGGTGTGGACTTTGATGGATTCAGCTACGTTAAGAGTTAAAGCACCTGTTCAGTCACAGGTTCGAATTCTCTATCAGTCAATTTTTCAAGGAAACAATATAATTTTTTATTTTCTAAAGTTCATTATGCAAATTTCTCATATCTTCAGTCTGTTTTCTCGGTTCTCCCGCCAAGACTCTGAAGTTTCCCTTTTTCGTTTCAAATCGTTTTTGTTTCTTTGGATCATCCATCATCCATCTGTTCGTCCTCCTCTCCTCCATCTCCGGAGTCTGTCGCCCTCTGTTGGTTCAGACTCTCCTCCTTGTTCTTTTGCTTGACTAACGCCGTCTTCTCCTTGGCCGACATGCGTCGCAGGGTAACCGTTAGGTTCATTCCGTCCTTGCCTACGTCTCTGGGCTTGCTGGCGAACATCACCCGATCCTCCAGCCCAGCCATGAGTTGGTGGATCACTGCCAACTGTAAAAAAAAAACAGAAAATAAAATCATTACGTACTTTTTCAAAAGTGCATACAGAATTATAAACACAAAAACCGTTTTAAAGTTCTGTCCACGGATAAAAAAAAGTAAGTGTTCTTTCGGCAAAATAAAAACACTTCATGTACGTCCATATGTAAATTGTTTTCATTTTGCTGAAAGAACACTTACCATTTTGTGATCCGTGGACAACTTTAAAACAGTGGTTGTGATTGAAATCCCGTAACTTGAAAAGTACCTAAGTGATTTGATTTCTTTTCTGATTCCTGTACTAAAAGAAAGCTTATGAATTGGGCTTTCATATCCTAGATTTTGAAAGTGCTACATGCAGAACTTTGTTAAAAAAATATCCTGCCACTTGGATTTTTCTTTTTTTACTCACCCTGTAGAGCAACTTTAGGACCCATTTCATGCAAATTTCACAGAAATACGAGCTGGCACTCCTGTGCACGGCTTCCACCCTTGTTTTTTACAAACCCTCAAGTTCATGGTCCACAAAATGCTCAAATAAATTTGTTATAAACTCAATTTTTTGGGCCTATGCAAAAATTCAGTTAACAGAAAGCCAAGGACCTGAAAAATTTGGAAAAATTGCAAACTACAGATTTGCATCGCTAACAAAGGATGTCGGAGAAACGGTACATGTGTCATGTGAATTATGACGTAGTGTGATCAGACAGACTTGAAAAATATGGCTTGAGAATTTTGACTTGACTTGGACAAAATTTAATTGCGACTTGACTTGTGAGAATAATATGGAATTTTGCGTTGGGGTGATGTTAATCAAATTAGGTTTTGCCCTTTATACGTCGGTGAAGGGCAAAACCTAATTTGATTGACTTGTGAAGAAATTGCCTTGGTTACAACCCTGGTATCATCATACCTGCTGCTCTTTGGTGACCGGTTTCTGGTGTTTCCCGGTACCTGTCACTGTGACTCGCACGTGGACCTGTGCCCCGCCCTCCCGGAACCAGTCCTGTAGGTGGCGCCGTTTGACCTCCAGGTCGTGTTTCTCAATGTTGCCCGACAGCCTGGCCTCCTTGACCTGCGTGGGGGCGCTCTTCGCCTTGAGCTTCTCCCTGAGTAGCATCTGTTCTTGATGCAGTTGCTGCCCGGTCATCAGTCTAGAAAAAGAGAATTTAAAGGAAGGGTAGATTATTTGCAGCTATCCAACAAGTAACTGACGAAATTATTGCGGAAAAGTTTACTTTGTTTAAAGATGGGGATGGCAATAAACTCCCTGTGAAGTTATTTCTTCTGGCATGCTGTCATTTTGAGAAAAACAATAAAAGAAGGCCATTTCGAAAGATGTGTCAAGTGACATATTTTTAGAAAGTAAGTAAGTAGTTGGTTTGTAATTCGGCAAATCCGAGAATGGGTGCGCGCAAGCCTTGACATGATGCACACGCACGGGTGGTTGCTGTTAGTTGTCGGTTCAGTGCGTGACATCGCGCAGCTGAAATCAGCTGAATGAGAACGTGTCCCGGACGCTGATTTTAGGCACAATTTAAAACACAACTCGGCAACTTTTGAATTGAAATCGAGATCCTAGTAAATTGATTTATCGGAATATACAGCATTCACTGAGCTAAAAGTTCATCAGGTTAGTTGTTAAGCACCCGTCTTTAGATTTTGAGCACTTTTGTTGATTCAAACAAACAAAAAATGCAGAAATGACAAATGATCTACCCTACCTTTAAATCAAAAATTTGAATTTTCAATGTAAAAGTAAATTTCATTGGCTTTTTGTCCTTAGCCACAGTGAGCTTCTAAGTACTATGTATGGTGGGACTCGAACCCATGACGACTTGCTTACTAGTGCAGATACCTTACGACTTGACAACAGAGCTGGAAAGGAGCTTAAATTTAGTTACAGGAAACTAACAACGTTGTTTATACCTATATGTTGGATAAGGCTTCGTGTTTTGGTTGATCAGCACTAGTTTGAGTCCGGTTCCCTGACTCTGCTTGATGGCTTCCGTGCGGTGCAGCGAACCCAGTGATTCACCAGCCTCATCCAGCAGGTGGACAATTCTGTCTGGAACCAGTTTGCCTACACTCTTCATGGAATCCTGAAAAAAAAAAAAATTAATAACAAAATACAAGTGACTGGAATTTTGTTGACAAATTAAGTGGAATTTATGTTTACTACCACGAAAGGCAAAAAGAAAACAAAAGTCAACAAGAAATCAAAAAGAAATGAGGAAGATGGGTAGAAAACGTGTATCTCTTGAAAAGTTACACGCTGTCAACAAAACTACAAGCAGTTAAAATTTCAGCTTTTTGCTGACGATAACCACACTCACAAGCCTTCTGCTGCTTACAACAACAAAATATGCTACCTTACTCAGAGAAGCTTTTATGTTGTTTGAGGAATTTCTTTTAGCTTTCCGGGAGCTTGTTGAGCCTGTTCGTTCCGCGTCGAGTTCCTTGGCCACCTCCTCAAATGAATCCCCCTCAACTGTATCCACATGCACTTGATCTAGTAATTTGTCGCTATCTGCGTCCGAAGTCAAAGACCGAAGCGATAATGTCACTGATGTGGGATTGGCGCATACTAGAGCCCATCTGCGATCGTGGATCCGTAAGACTGAATACATCCTCCTTGCAAAGTCAAGCCGAACCAGTTGCTGATGATAGATGATGCGGTTTCTATGGCGATGACTCCCATAGCAACAGCAGAGAGTTTTGTTGTGTTGAGAACAATCATTCCACACCCTGTGTGATCTTGACGATACTACTCGCTGGATCAAATTTTTGAACATGATGGGACAAGTTGCACCATTCTAGTCAGAATCAAAGCCTGTTGGTAAAAAAATAAATAAATAAACAAATAAAACAGTGGCTACCAATATTTCAGAGAATATGATATATGTTGGGGGGTGGGGTGGGGGTGGGAGGGGGTGCTGACTAGTACTAGTACTAGAGGAAGGGGCAGGGATAAAGGAATATTTACATGATTTAGCACAAGTGTTCCCCACCTTCCACCCCCTGCCGGCCCGCCGGCCCCCCGCCCCCAATTTTTTTCTGGTGGGAATTACTAGCTATGTCACGCATTGGAAATATCATCTACCTCTCCACCAACTAAGTATAGCTCCGTCCACCTTCAGCATATTCAAATGAAAACACGATACTTTGCTAAGGCCCGAAAAATGTGTAACTTGAGACGAGTTGCTCTTCTGTCTGAGCGCATGCATGTTAGATTGGTTCCTGTCAAAATGGTGATCCAATTTACACTGATACGTCAAGGTACCAGTACCCACATTTCGACTTTTTGTGCACGTCCACTGCATACACGCCGATGGAAGTGCTTAGAATTACCGGGAAAAACATTCCAAAGGACACAGCAAACACTTTTCTTCGGTGATGCACAAGTTGTCCAATGTGTTGGTGAGTTCAAAAAAATGTTTTCAGTGTGTTAGGAGGGTGTATTTCGTGAAAATTCAGTGTCAGCAAATGTGGAGAAATCTGCAGAGTTTGCAAAAAGTTGTCAAACTTGTTCACAAGAGGGCGCTGTGTATGCATGCCGCGGAACTTTTTAAAGTTTTCTTGAAGCATGTGTTGCCTTGTAACTTTCCAACTTCATGCAGTCTTTATCGAAGACGTTGCTTTTGGGACAACAATACTTTTTTTCTGTCAATTGTGATTCTTCTTACAGAATGTGTACAATTGGTATTATTTCAAAATGAGGGTTTGCAGCTGGGAACTGGGGGGGAGGGGGGCAGGGGTGGGGAAACGATTTACATCTGTATCATGAACAGCGCCCCTAGTGTCATGTGGTAAAAATGCATGAATCCCAAACCTGCTGTGAAAAAAAATTGTGAATTTTGGTACAGGTATTGTTTTTAGAAAATGATGATGTCGCCAGCTTGAATTATTGACATCTTTTCTTAGGAATGCTCATGGAAAAATAGCATGTAGCCTCAATCCTGCAAATTCCTCAATTATTTCTTGAATATGGTCCGTGGAGGGGTGACCACTGCCTGAATCCTGCAAAATCCTGTGGCAGTGACTGTCAATATGTTGAGGCTTGGCCAGTGACATCCTGGAGCAGTATGGAGGATTTCAAGCATGATCCAGGCCTAAAAAAAACACAAGGTCCCACCCAAGACCTTGACAAAGTGCATCCTACAAAATCAGTAACGCACTTTTGCCATGTAGCCTCAATCCTCCAAATTCCTCTACTTTGGCAAAGAGGATTTTGAAGTACTCGGGGTGGTTAAAGTTAATATTGATAAACTGTACAGTTTCTTGGCACAAGCTGATTACATTTGTGGTGTTAAGAACACTTTACTCTGCAATACTTTCAGGTTTGGGTGTACATGTACGGGATGCATGGCAAGCGCTGAGTTAGAAGGTTCTGCCCTTACTGGATGGAGAGAGATTGAGAACGGGAATGGAGGAGGGGAACTGTGTCAAGCGTGGAGGAGCGTGACAACAAAGCGGACACTGGTGAGGAACCATTGAATTCAAGCAGCGGCGGATACCAGCCAAGATCAGAGAAGTATTGACCTATATGTACCAGATACCGACAATCCTAAACCTGCTGTGAGCTTTGAAACTGTTAAAGGTTAGCAATTAGATAATCAAACTGCGCTTTTTAACATTCGTCTCACTTCATTCATATCCTGTGAACGACAGTGGGTGTATATTTTCATATAAAAAAGGATCACAAATTGCTAAATTCATATAAAAAGTGCATCCATGTCTAGTCTGTTTGGAAACATGATGTGAAAACGAGAGGAATAAACTCTCTTGTAAGAAACTAAAGTGCAAACTTTTGAGCCCTATTTCTAAAACCAGCATTTTACCTGGTTTTGCCGGAGTACATGCTGTGCAATACTTGTTTCTCTCCAAACCAAAAAAAAATTAAAAAAATAGAAAATCAATTTGGTTGATTGCAATTTAAAACATGCACATTTCATATGTGTCAGTTGTATAATTTTTGTCTGTGGCATGCAAAGATGCTGAATCCATTTTAAAAAAAACCCAGTAGTTTGTATGTGTACACACATGTACATAAATGAAAACTTGCGTATTATAAATATGCAGCTGGATTAACAAACAGGAATTATCACAGTTCTAGCTGTACAAGACTTTCTTCATCCATTATTATTTATAAACCCGTATTTAAATGTAAACAGGACGCCTTTTCCTTTTTTTGAGCTGAGAGTGACTTTTCAAGCATTGTAACAGAGCATAAACAATAATGATACCAGAACACGTAGATTCAAATGACTCTGGAAAAAGCAACTCTCAATGTGGATAGAGCGTTCCTTCACTCTTGCAGCTGCAGCAGTGTAGCTTGGCCCCATCAGTCCGTCCCCCCACGGCTAATCTCTATAAAAGGATGCCTACAGTTGCCACAACTGAGCTGGATACCTCCGGGTGACAATAAGGCCTTTCTCTCTCATCCACTCTTTGCAGCTCTGCAGTGTAGATATTTTAAAACAGGTGGAGTCAAAAGACTTTCTGCATCTATTTTTATTTATCTGAGATATTTTAAATGGAAAAAAGGGATAGTTACCTCCAACATTCCAGGTAGAATGCATTATTTTGTGTCGCTCCTGTGGGGTTCAACACTGCAACAGTTTGCTCTTGGGATTTGCCACCATCAACATCCAATGCTGATGGGCAGAAGAACTCAATCAAAGGTTGTGAATCTTTTTTGTTTATTTTTAATTCTATCCAGAAAAAAAATAGATGAACGTAAAAATTGTGTAAACGGCAACCTGCAGCCCCAGCTTTATCCTATAATGCATGACCTCTCATAGAAATACTTTTGGGTAAAATAACAGGACTTGTGAGTGTGACTGCGCGATTACTTGAAATCTTGTAAAATGCCCTACATAATATTTGCACTGTAGCCCTTATCTATACTGACGCTCCTTCAAATTACATGTACATGTAATGTTACCTTTGTGAAGAGCCACTTTGTCGGCGCAGAAGCACTGCAGTATGTATGCCCGGGGATGCCTTTGGGAACAGATATCCAAGAATCCATGGATAATCTGCAGAGTTATAATTAGCAAGATAAAATCTCAACAGTGCTTTGATAAGGGCTTATGAAAGTCACTGAACCAATTCACTAACCTTACAAGTATTAGCATTGGAACTCCATGAATTCCTTTGATATGAACCGTACACACAGCGTACAGACAGTGATTAAAATGTAAAAAAAATACACAATTATGATATTTGTACTCATCTTGAGTTCTTCCTCCCTTGCCATGTGCTTCCTCCTCTTTTCCCTTCTGTGGAAGTCCGGCCCAAACATGCAACAGAGTGTGTTCCATGATTTGATCACGAATGGTACACCATCATCTGGAGCTGTGTCGTGCAAGTCTCTAAACCGGATCTTGTAATTGCTCTTGATGTCTTTTGAGAAAAAAGCATAGGATGAAGAACATTTTGGAAACCAATGATGATTAAATTATAGGCCAAGGTACTAGGGGTGGCCTTCTTGATCATTATGCGATGAATCTAAACTGTCTTGGTCACCAGACATTCAACCGTCCTCCCGGTTGCTCACCTTACCGGTACATTGTAGATTTGACCTTTGCAGATGAAATCTTCAGTAGGGCGATGAGCATCATGAACAGCTAAGTTGGCAGAAATCATTTTACGATCAAGATCTACAGACCCACATCACCCTCAACTAAATTTTCTTGGGCAGCCACTGCACAATGTGGACTCAATCAAAATTTTGGGAGTCACATTGGATGCTAAACTCTCCTGGACTCAACATATTAGCAACCTGGCCCTAGCCTCTAGTAGAAAACTAGGGATGATGCGGAAAGCAAAATAGAATAACCTGGAGAGCAGAACTACTGCTACCACCTACAAATCCTTCATTAGACCTAAATTGGAATATTGCAGTCCAATCTGGGGTACGGCAGCTAAATCAAAACTGGGGATCCTTGACAGACTTCAAAAGAAAGCCATAGCTTCCATTCCACCAACTCTTCATGCAGAACTAGGTATTCAGCCTCTAAGTCATCGTAGGCAAGTTGCTGGTCTAACAGTCTTCAGGAAAATGCAGTGCTCTCCTCTGCCTCATCCTCTGGTCAGACTCAAACTACCTCCACTCACAGCACGCCGTTCTACCAGGCAGTCATCTGCATCCCATCAACATACAGTCGTCATTCCAAAGTCACGTACCTCACAACATCTGAGATCATTTACAGCATCCTATGCAAGGCTTTGGAACTCACTACCTTTTATGCTGTGTTAGCTCCTTCTAGCCAATCTCTTAAATCAACTGTCCATAATTTGCTCCTTTAACATGCCCCCTGCTCATAATTTATGAACTTTAGCTGTGGTTTTTCTACTAGCTTCATGTTCTCTTGAGGAGGGCCTAAATTAAAAAAAAAAGAAGAAGAAAACTTCCTCCCTTCCTTACATTTTTTTCCCCTTCTTTGTTGAGTTTAGAAATCTTGTTTATCCAACTTTTCCTCAAACACGTTCATAAACACTCGCAAAAAAAACTAAACATCTGCAATCCATGATCAAAACTAAATTAAGACATAGAAGTGCAAATTAACACAAAGAAATATTTCTATTTTTTAGTTTAATAATAAGCCTGTGGCTTTTTGTTTAATAATAAGCCTGTGGCTTGTTTCCTTAACGAAAACATCCAGCATGTCCGTCATGCCTATGAGAGCAACTGCTCTCACTACACATGAGAACATGGCATCGCCTTCTTCCCTGGAGCGTGCATAAATTCAAAATACGCATGGCATCACTACACCTCCTGTATTTTGTTGATTGGCTTTCTTCAGGGCTCTGTGCAGTCTCATTCTGTACGCACAGCCTTCGTTGTACTTCCTTTTCTGTTCAAGCATGTCCACCCACTTCTTTTTCTCTTTAGCACGTAGTTTTCCCTTCTTCAGCATGGACTCTGCAAATGCCATGTTAAAGTCTTTTCAGCTTTTTGGGGTTGGTATTTTCTTCCAGCACTTGTTAACCATCTTTCTGGGTTCGTAGCTTTGGGGTTCTCCCTCCAGTGTTGTGGTTGCTAATTTCTTAGTCCACAATGAACTTCCAGTATTTGAACTGATACTGATGGCTCAAGCCTCGCCATGTGATTGTGAATAAAAGTACATGTAGGTAATCTTGAAGTGTACCGGTAAAAGAGACATTTGTTGAAGTCTCGAGCGAGGCGGTGAGCATCATGAACAGCGTTGTCATCCGAAAAGTTTACTCTCCTTCTTCCTTCATACCGGTAGTGTTCAAATATTTCTGTTTATATTTTTTAGTTTAGAAAACATGTGGGTCAATCTGTGCTTGAACCAATGCTGATGGGTCAAGCATTGCAATGTGATTGGCTTATAAATAAAAGTAGGCAATCTTGAAATGAAAAAGAGACATTTGTTGAAGTCTCGAGCAAGGCGATGAGCATCATGAACAGCTTTGTCAGCTGCAAAGGTTCCCCTTGAACTTTCTTTCTTACAGCATACATGCATTTGTTGTTGATTGGCTTAGTTTACCATACGTGGGTCTGTGCTTAAATCAGTGCTCATGGGTGTACCATGAGGCTGATAAGCCTGCCTCGGCCAATACACCAGAACGCTATAACTAGTGTCAGATCCCTAACATGGCATCTATTTAATATTTTTGTTTCTTTTGTTTTTCTTTCCTTGTAATGTCTTCTTGATGACATATAAAAGGGGGACGAACCTGTGTTAACAGGAACGGAGTACCCATCTCTCTTTTGTTAGCGATTGGGCCAGACTCATTTGATGCTGTGGGAGGATCGCCACACCTCCTCCACAGCGAGTCTGATGACACCATCATTTACCTTGTAAAGAAGAACTGATGGTGACGTCCTTGCAAAATATTCATGTACGTGAGGCATGATCATCAGTAATTGAAAAAGAGGTTACTGTGTAGCACTGGAAAATAGTAGAAAATATCAAGATATAACAGTGCTCACCGTTGATCGTTAAAGGTGCCAAATTTTCGGACATCTGTCCTTCATCAGGGCTGGGAGGAAAAGGCTGTGTTGTGCTGGAACGCAGTAAATTCGGCATTGATGCCATGCAGAGTCAGCGTACTGGGCTGGAAGATGATACGCTGCTCCACGCATTTGCATTCCATGTCAGTTCCCTCGGCAACCAAGGCGCAGACGCGCATATCATCGATGGCGTGGCTTGATGTGGGGAAGTGTTGCGCCACAGCTAATCCACGGGTACATACATGTAGTCTTACGCTACAAAGGTGCTCAGTGAATCTGTCAGCCAGTCGCCGCTTAGTGACAGTCTCACCGATGTAAAGAAGGCCACGTTGGGTGCAGGTTATACAGTACACAATATTGTACATGAGGCATGATCCACTTTCTCCCGTCTTCCCTAAGACAGTTTAGATTTTGTCGTGGTGGACCTTGAGAAAGTTGGAGTTTTGTCTTGGTCTTCTCCAATAAGAAGTCCCAATCTTGCTGTTCTTTTCCACTTTTACGAAATGTGGTCAACAACCTGTTTATGTCGTCACTTAAGCACTTTTAATTATTTTTTTTCTTGAAGGCTTGTTCTGGCAGGATAGGTTGCTGTGATTCTGTCAACAATCGTCTGCTATTTTTTGATGAACACATTGTTGTTTGTGTGGCAATACCCAGTACTCTTCATCGCCCCAAATATTTATACATGTCAGGATTTTCCTGTCTTTCCAATTGGAGCCTCACAAATTGGATGTACATGTACTTGAAATTGTAGCCATTGTTGCTGTATCAATATAGGCCTAATAAAGACAACTTACATTTCTTATTTTCGTTATGATACGTCTATCGTCTCTCTCTTATTAGATAGCTGTTGTTCCTACGATGAAAAAAAGAGAAAGCATTTCTTTGCACACCTAACCACTCCTGCTTCCCTTGTCTTTACTTTTCCTGGCCAATTGACTTTCCACCTACGTGTAGGGTTCAGGTTGTTTTCTGTGAATGATAAAAGTAATGCTGCTGTTTACATTTCTTTGTTGCCTTGACGTTTGTGCTCACATTTTTTTTTGGGGGGGGTCTCATGAGATAGCAAAAACCAGAAGCATTTTTGGTTTTGACATCAGATTTAAAGCTGATATAATTGGTTTTCGATTTTTCAATTGATGGAAATTGATAATATGTAAGAGCTGTTTGCAAGTTTAAATGATCATGTAAAATGTAAATTCTTTGCAAACACAATGGGTACAAATGTATCCTCTTGACAATATTCACGAATTGCATTGAAATTTAAGTACACTAATTAATTCCTTTCAAACTTATTTAATTTCTAGTTTTCTGTCATGTGCAACCAACAAAAGAGCTTCCACTGAAATGTTTCATTATGATTTTAAAACAAGTGGTTGGACCACTTCATGGTGCAATAACTTCATATCAAACACTGAAGATAATAAACCAATTGTGTATGCTTTTAAAAAAAAGAAAACCTGTCCAATGAAAATATTTTTAGCATAAAAGTCTGCGAATGACCCTTTGCAATGGATCACCAAGTCTGCTTGTTGCCACACGTTACAATGAAACGTACTACCATTCAAATAAAGCTGAAATGTTTCCATGTGCTACTGTAATGTTTACTATCTAGGCCTACATGGACATGTATTCTTTGCATCATATGTTTTGTGTGAATTCTGACGGACTATTCCATCTTACATCATGGCGGTATTCACTACACAACACCTGAATGAATCCCCGTCATCTGATTGGTGGGTTGTTGATCATGTGTCATTGAATTATTCATCCCAACCAATGGCGCAGCCGCACGACAACAAAATAAAAGTTTGATTCCACGGTCACACTATTGTTGGCACTATAACACGGCTCTCAGATAGCTCTAATGGCGAGGCTTTATTCAGGCGTTGTATGAAACAAAAAGTGATTGTTTCACATTTGTGCATTATATAACTGACATACAGATCCTTGTAATTTGATTGGTGGAACTCACATCACACGACATTCATTATTGTTCCCATTCACGCCGGGGCTCAAAAAGTCCCATTCGCCCATGGTGAATGGGATTTACTATTCAACAGTTAGGATCATCCTTGTTCCATGGCGCGGTATTTGTGTGCAAATGCATGCTGGCGTGCGTGTTGAGCATTGCGCGTAGCGTTCCCAAGAGCCAGTAGCTACAGAGCTGGGCTCAAACAATTCATGAAGGGGTGGTTTGAAAGTGAGAAATACATTTTCCACCAATTTTGTATTGAAATATAAGTTCAGTTTAACTGTAAACCAAATGACAAGGATCTATGTAAGGTATATAAAACAAATATTGATATGCTTTAAATTGTGAAATGGGAGGAATATTATCGCTTGGTAAAATCTGGACTTTTGTAGTTCATACAGCTTCGCCTCGTGAAATTAAAAAATCCAGATTTTACATTCTGATAATATTCCTCCCATTCCACTCTGAGCCACTCAATGTTTGTATAATAATAAAACTAAATTTATTTGGTGACCGATGGAATGTTCCATTCCACGAGGCAAAAAAAATTCAATTTGTCACCTCCTGAAATTATTCTTACCATTGCACTCATAAACATGCATTATTTGTATACTATTTATGCATTATTAATGGCTCCAAGTGAGAATTTATTTCAAATGGTATGAGAGGCAATTTTAGACTTGTTGTGTAGTGGTCATAAGTTTTTTCCTGTGATTTTTTTGGGTATATTGTGAATGGGGTTAACTTTACATTGAAATGATGGGGGGGGGGGCTAGAAGTTTTGACTTCAAACTTGACCAAAGTTTTTATTAAAACGAAAGCTTTCGATACAAAACAAAACAAAAACAAAAGAGGGGGCCTACCATTCAGCTCCCGAAGGATTGCCCAAAAGAAACATTGTTTCTGTCTAGGGGTTCTCCAAGCTGAATGGCATACGAGAAAACAACAAGCAATAAATATAAAATGAAGTTTTAACTATAAAAAAAAATAATGGTAGAGTCCGGGAACGGCATTCCAGAGGCGGCAAGTTCAAACTCGCCTCAGTCATGTTTTTGTTCAACTTTAAAATTAGAAACAAAAAAGGAAGAGAAACTTGACAAAGAAGGGGACCAAAATAAAACATGGAGTATAAAATAAAGAGAAATTAAAGGGAAACAAGTGTAACTTGCAAACATCACAATGTGAATTTTTTTGCATCTTGTACAAAAACATTTGAATATAATTACTATGTACAAGTAAAGAGGCAGATATATTGTAAGATTTATGAAAAAAATCCTTTGACATATTTATTGGTATTTTTATGGGGGGGGTGAGGTAATTTTATTTTGTTAGAATTTTGTTCAGATTCGACCCAGTATACAAATAATGGGATTTCAAATAACTTTTTTTCAAAGTCTACATTTTTTTTAAAACTAGGAAAGTTTATTTACATATAGAGTGACACTTTTATCATTTTATGAGGCAAAAGAGCTGTATAGCTTGGAATAAGATAAATACAAAAAAGACAAGTAATCTTCAATGTGTTTTGCCCAACATCATATTTTGAAAGAGCCAAAGAAACCATATTTTCAACCATTATTTGGGCTTCGCCTACAAAACGTCTCTCTAACACTTAGCGAATGGAGAACATTGGCATTTTCCGACAGTGACATCGCTCCTGCTATCAGCAAATGGAATCAAGTCAGAGATGATGGCCAAGGAGCGCTGAGATGTCGACACTGTTATCTATCTTCGTCCGTTTGAACGCAGACTGCAACTTATGCTGAGCAATGTGGCATCTTGGAGCACCCTGGGATAGCACCACATCTACAACGCAGCTGTTAAACGTGTGTGAATGTACGTGTCCGCAGTTTGGAACACCCAAGGCTTTTTCAGATTATAAAAGCCTCATCCTTGCCTTTCGATTTCATTACTTGCGTTCCATCTGGACACCCAGATGTACATGTATACAAAGCTGTTGACTTGTTCCAGGGTTTCATCGTTCACTTTTAGCCCCAATATTTTCTTTACGATGAGGTGTAAACTCTACTGCCTGCTTGCCCAGTTTACCCAATCGAGCAATTCTTATAACGAGTGGAGTCCAGTTGAAGTTCATCACAATGTCGTCTCTCCACCCAGTAGCAAATGGAGACCTGTGACAGTTCATCACAATGACGTCTCTCCACCCAGTAGCAAATGGAGACCTGTGACAGTTCATCACAATGACGTCTCTCCACCCAGTAGCAAATGGAGACCTGTGACAGTTCATCACAATGACGTCTCTCCACCCAGTAGCAAATGGAGACCTGTGACAGTTCATCACAATGACATCTCTCCACCCAGTAGCAAATGGAGACCTGTGACAGTTCATCACAATGACGTCTCTCCACCCAGTAGCAAATGGAGACCTGTGACAGTTCATCACAATGACATCTCTCCACCCAGTAGCAAATGGAGACCTGTGACAGTTCATCACAATGACGTCTCTCCACCCAGTAGCAAATGGAGACCTGTGACAGTTCATCACAATGTCGTCTCTCCACCCAGTAGCAAATGGAGACCTGTGACAGTTCATCACAATGACGTCTCTCCACCCAGTAGCAAATGGAGACCTGTGACAGTTCATCACAATGACGTCTCTCCACCCAGTAGCAAATGGAGACCTGTGACAGTTCATCACAATGACGTCTCTCCACCCAGTAGCAAATGGAGACCTGTGACAGTTCATCACAATGACATCTCTCCACCCAGTAGCAAATGGAGACCTGTGACAGTTCATCACAATGACATCTCTGCACCCAGTAGCAAATGGAGACCTGTGACAGTTCATCACAATGACATCTCTCCACCCAGTAGCAAATGGAGACCTGTGACAGTTCATCACAGTGACATCTCTCCACCCAGTAGCAAATGGAGACCTGTGACAGTTCATCACAATGACGTCTCTCCACCCAGTAGCAAATGGAGACCTGTCACAGTCCACCACAATGACCTCTCTCCACCCAGTAGCAAATGGAGACCTGTGACAGTTCATCACAATGACGTCTCTCCACCCAGTAGCAAATGGAGACCTGTGACAGTTCATCACAATGACGTCTCTCCACCCAGTAGCAAATGGAGACCTGTGACAGTTCATCACAATGACATCTCTCCACCCAGTAGCAAATGGAGACCTGTGACAGTTCATCACAATGACATCTCTCCACCCAGTAGCAAATGGAGACCTGTGACAGTTCATCACAATGACATCTCTCCACCCAGTAGCAAATGGAGACCTGTGACAGTTCATCACAATGACATCTCTGCACCCAGTAGCAAATGGAGACCTGTGACAGTTCATCACAATGACATCTCTCCACCCAGTAGCAAATGGAGACCTGTGACAGTTCATCACAGTGACATCTCTGCACCCAGTAGCAAATGGAGACCTGTGACAGTTCATCACAATGACATCTCTGCACCCAGTAGCAAATGGAGACCTGTGACAGTTCATCACAGTGACATCTCTGCACCCAGTAGCAAATGGAGACCTGTGACAGTTCATCACAATGACATCTCTGCACCCAGTAGCAAATGGAGACCTGTGACAGTTCATCACAGTGACATCTCTCCACCCAGTAGCAAATGGAGACCTGTGACAGTTCATCACAATGACGTCTCTCCACCCAGTAGCAAATGGAGACCTGTCACAGTCCACCACAATGACCTCTCTCCACCCAGTAGCAAATGGAGACCTGTGACAGTTCATCACAATGACGTCCCTCCACCCAGTAGCAAATGGAGACCTGTGACAGTTCTTTATCTGGGAAGAACCTGTGAAATCTGCTATCATCACAGTTTTTCAGCTCTCTGAACTTGAACTTTTCATCAAGAAAAGGCCCTGTTAATGTGGTTTCTTTCATGGCTCATCCAAAAAAAACCAAAAATACAAAAAAGGAAAGAAAGCGAGAAACAAGTGCACTCTAAAAATAAGCTTTTCTTTGGAGACTGGACAATGTTGCTTTGTGGTCTACCATGATATCTGATGTCCATATTTGAAGAATGTGAATTTAAAAAAAAAGAAATGAGTGTGTGGAAAGTCCTTCTCCTTGGAATGGCCTAACATCAGGGTGTCAGCTCTGCTGGCGGTGACTGGGATTTCCCACTGGAGTCTTGTATTTTATAAGTAATATCCTATGAAAGTACAGTGGAACTTCGCTATACCGAACATTCGGCTATACCAAATTTTTGGCTCCCGATTTTTGTGTACAAAACCAACCGAAATTGTTGTTGAAAACTGTCAGCAGAACCGCAACAAGTGGCTATTATTTCCCCAAGGAATAGAAGGGGAAAGCCACCCATTGCTGTAGGTAGTAAGCTCAAAAACTGTGTAATTACATAATTCAGTAGTCGGCACGTGTTCAAAGTCGTCTTTCAGTCTACCAGGGCATGCCGGGTGAAGTTCTGAAGGGCGCTATTTATTGAAAAGTGAGTACCGGAGCACCAGCAGCTTAAAATCGCAGCAAAATCTGTGGATCACGCGATGTTCGTTATAGCGGCGTTCCACTGTACTTTATTTGCACTACAGTCAAATTGTTAAAAAGACAAATATCAGATTGAACCACCTAGCAACATATTGATTTTTTTTTTACAAGAAAACCTTGGAAGAATCTGGCATTACGGAGAATAGAAATGAAAATTGTAATCCAAACATGAAAAAGTTGGTGTGTAACGTCCGGCTGGGGAAGTTTTGAGAGGGGACAGGGGTGTATTATTTTACAAACTATGAATTTAATTTGGATGTAATATGAAGTGGTCTTGTCAAGATAATTGATGCATAGTCTACATGTACCTTGAGTTTTGTTTTTTACAAATTTTCCCAAACTCTTCGATTTTCTGTTAGATAGTGAATGCAATGATGAATAAGTTCATGGTCAGTAGTAAGCATTGCAACAGTGCACACATGGAAACAATTCAAGAATGTATTCAAGAATGACAACATTCATTGTATGGTATCTACAGTAAACGGCAAGGAGCAGATATGATGAAATTTGTAGGAGGCGCTTTCCAGCACGCTGCATATTTTCACTTTTTTTAAAAAATGTTTTGAAGTCAGTCTGTGTTTTTGGTACATGTACATGACAGAGAATACAGGAATTTAGCCATGGCGTATTCAAAATTAATGGAAACCCAGAAAACATTGACTTGAAAAAGAAGAAATTAAAACTTTTATTGATTAGTACTGGTATCATAAAATGGGCCAAAGTAATACAAGACTACATGTAATTGCCCCTAACAAATTTAGCCGCCCACCCCATCAAAAAAAAATATTAGTGAGCACATGTCATTGGGATGTCATTTTGTTTTTCATTGTAAGATTCAATATATTTGACTAATGCTAAAACCTAAATTTTGCAAGGCTTTTGTATTGAATCTCCAGTTTTTAGGGGAATCAAACAAATTGTTTTGTTTTGCCCAGGAATTATTTGGACAAGGAATGGCAGAGATCTGGTGCTGCAACTCTGTGGTGACATATCAGTGTCGGGGTGTATCCTCTCCATACAACACTTTCCTTTTTCCCACAGAAAAATTTTGCATCCTAGACTTTTCCTCTTAATAAAACAAAAATGAAAACAAATAAAACTGCTGCAAACTGCAGGGCATCCTTCAATACCCTCAGCTGAGTGATGGAGGGCAACGTACTCAACCAGACACTGATCTTCCTCCTTGCTCCAACTCTTCACTGGGAGATTCTGAAAAGTTGGTTTATTAATGGAACAAGAAACTTGGATGACTGCAAAGCAAAATAACATCAAGATACACAAGTACATGTTTGTACATAATTATGAGAGTCAAGCAATTACCAATGCCGATTTTTACTCAAAGTCAATGTAAATAGAAATTAGCATGATGTCATATCAAACATTTTCACTGAAAATTATAAAGACTTTAAAATAGTCACAATTTGCAAGTTTTGCTGTGAATACTTGTAATCATCAAATTCACTCGGCATTCAAATTCACACTCTGCTCCTCCGATGCACCTAAGAGTCCCAATGTAGCCGCGACCCCTGAGCGACTACTGTGTGCCCGCAATAGGTGATCTTCAGGGAAGTCTGAAGAGGCAAAATACATCTTCAGTCGTGAGTTGGGTCCGTTACCGACGAAATGCTTGTTGACGAGAAATTTGCGATTTGCCGATCTGTCAGATCGTAGTTATAAGACTTGGCCAAATCGACAATACTTTGGACTGCTCCGGCTGGATCCATCTGTCCCTGGTCCTCCAACTTCGGGATCATTACCAAAGATGAGTCACCCTCTCTTACTGTCTTGCCGATAGTATGATTTGTCTGTGTGTCCTCACTCTGGGAGTGGAAGCATGAGAATTTGCTGATGATGCCAGTGAAAAATTTGTGAGACTGCTCTCTAAATTAAAAAATCTCAAGACACTGTAAATAAAATGATGATTTAGCTTACCTGTAAGGAACATGTAGGAGAAAAATGGGGTCTGTGCACAGGGTACTGACTTTATTATTCGGCCATCCTCGTCATTATTTTTCACAGAAAATCTCATGTAAACCACTGTACATCATGGACATTTTTAACAGTGCATGAGTGTTACTGTGAATGAGGTAAAAGAAGGTAATAACTGAGAAAGGGGGAGAACAGGTGGATGAGACGCAGGGTGAAGTAGCAAGGGGAGGACAACAAGGGGGAAAATATACCCCAAGAGGGCTAACCTTGGGGATTATCTGTAACAAATGACAATGGAGGAAGAAATGAAAAGGTCCATCATTTCCTAGTGGGATGGTGAGCCCATGTTGAGTAGTCCGAAGACAATTCATCCACACTTTCTCCCTGCTGAAGCGAACTGAGTTCTCGCGACGGCCAAGTGATTCTATGCCCTGTAGAATCATATCAGAAATGGAATGGTTAGGTAGGTGAAGTGGGGACCAACAGGGGTGTCCAGTTGCTTGATGTTGATAGTCGATCGATGACCATGGAAATGCTTCTTGAGCTTGTTCCTGGTCTCACTGACATAAAAAAAAAATATCCTTCAGTTTTTGTGAAAACTAGAGTCAAAGGCATCTTGGCCAGTTGTTGTGGCCAATTTTCTAAAACATGTACCAGTACATCAAATTTCTGCTTAATTCGATCAGCTTTTCTGCAAATTAATTTCACTGTTCCATAGTCAGCGCAAGTTTTATGGGAGCTGTCAGTAATTTGTAATTTAACCCTAATTTTCTAGGCATTTTTGCTAGGATGCAATCTCAATACGGCAAAACACTCCAACTGCCTCTATGCGAAACTTGCATACATCCTCAATCCTCCATTATTTCTTGAATGAAGTCCTTGGAGGGGTGACCACTGCCTCAATTCAGCAAAACCCTCCAGCAATCACTGTCATACGTTTGAGGCAGAGCCAGTGACATCCTGGAGCAGTGCAGAGGATTTCAAATATACATGTAATCTAGGCCTAAATTTATGCATGGCTGGGCATAAACAATACAAGGTCCAGCTGAAGACCTTGACAAAGTACATCTCCCCCCCCCTCCAAATCGGCCACACACTTTTGGCATATATATAACTGCAATCCTACAAAATCCTTTTGCGAAGAGGATTTTTGATTTTTGGAAGGTAAGGGTTAAAGACAGATTTGCATGTCAGGCACAAGTTCTAAGGTTTAGTTTTAATACCTGCTTGTTACTCTCAGACAACTCACATGAAGAACAAAAAATGGACCTTCTTGTGATTTCTGGTACAGCTTAACAACTGCTTTTATTACATATCGGAGTGCGTTGATCCAAGACGATCCCGGACGCGTGACCACTTTCAACCTCAAGCCGAAAAAGCAAGTGACCGTTCCGAATGTAATTTCCTCTAGTGTATAATCCACCAGGAGTACACTGATCACCTCAAGCCGAAAAAGCAAGTGACCGTTCCGAATTTTATTTCCACTAGTGTATAATCCACAAGGAGTCTGAAAAACAATGTTGACTCTGTGGTCAGCTGAACCAAAGTGAAGGCTTGCCGCCCAAAGTCCTGCACCAGGAATCTTAGCTATGCGCTCCTGCTGTCCTTTGGTCAGCAGATGCTGTCCGTTGGTCAGCCGATTGGAATGCGAGTACCTAGATCATATGCAAATCAAGGACCCCAGGCCTTTGGGCAGTAGCCCATCTGTGTGGTCACTGAGAATAATGCATTTTATTCTGTATGCAATAAAATGAAATTTTTTGTTTAAATTGAAAGTTGTCATCGGCAGTACTATCAGAAATGGCAGGGTACAGGATATTGCCCCATTTATGGAGTTCCATTTTGTGAATTAAGTTCTGAATGAAGTTGAATATTTTGATAACTAAACATCACATGAAAAATTGGAGCCATTTACAATTTCACAGGTTGATTATGACTATCTGTAATTGGGCAATTCCGTACATTCAGACTCACATGTCAGACATTTTAATGAGCTGCTGTTGGAAAAGTGAATGTGATACATCACTAATAATTTGACATCTAGTGAGAAGAAAGCAATTACAAACCAACCACCTCATACATAATTTACATCATGTGGTCGGACGTAGGTTAGGTTTTACGGAATTGCCCAGTTCCAACTTGGGTGGCCACAGTATTTCAATGCAATTGACAATTTCATGTCACAAGAATTGTGGAACTTTTTGAAGGTGAATGTTGTAACCTTTCCCACAAGCCTCGACAGAAATGTCGAAGTAAATAAATAAATAAACAATGTTGAACAGAATCTTCCTAGTATTCAAAAGTACCTTTTGAGTTTGGCTAAGCTTGGGTGACTCCATTTTATTTAAATTTATTTTTTGACTCCTAGGAGTCAGGATCCAGTTTGGAACCAAAAAGAAAATAATGAGATGTAACACTCGTTCTGATGCCACGGTTTGCACAGCTGAAACAGGAACAGATAAACTGGCTCTGTGATGTGAACATTTTTAACTCAAGAATTCTTGAACTTTGAAGTAATTTGGATTTGATCCTTCTTCAAAGTTTTCTGGCATGACCTGGAATCAATTCTAGGGAACTAAGACCAGCTACTGTCGAGAGTCGACTTCTCAGTAGAGTCACGATTCGGATTCCGAGTTTCAACTTGATTAGAATCTGCCCTGGCAAAGTCAGTCACCCTAGCTAGCTTGTGGCCACCCAAGTAACCAAGATTTCAAATTTATCCTGTACCCTGCCTGTTTCAAATACACATTAAATCAAAGATAATCCTTTTTAAAATTCTTTTCTCCCTTAACATGCATTGACGAGGAATCTGAACTGCCAAGCTGTGACATCATGAGCCATTGAGGACAACCGTGTCGTTGGACACTTTGATCTGCGGACAAGATGCGTGGCTGGACAACTTCAAGATAGACCATTCATTAGACTTTTCTTAACCAGTTTGCGCCGGAGGCCGTGTATACACGCAAAGGTTTTGCGGTATTTGGAACAGATGACGGATAAACACGCAGGGAGTGAGGCTGGAAATATTTCTCAGCTACCCGCTCGCAGCGAGCGAGGCTGGGAATATGAGTGTGATGCCAAAGGGTGAAGGCTTTAACCCGCCTGGCTTGAGGTCGAGTGAAAAGTAATCCCGCGCCTCATTCCGTTCTTGTCAAAATAATCTCGGCGTAAACTGGTTAAAATAAATGGCAAATCCATGGCATAAGGAAGACTAGAATAGTTTCCAAGTGACCATTACGATTTCTTATAAGACCTGAGAGAAATGTATTTCCTTCGTTCTTGAAGGTTTGAGGATGAAGAAAAAGTTGTTGAAACATGATGGACATACGTTAATGGAAGATGAACAAACGGCTGAACCAAATAAAAAATACTAAGTGAGAACAATAATAAAAGTAACAATAAGTTGTTAGCCAAAAATAAATGCTGATGTGAGGAAATACATGTGGTCATGCCATAGGGCAGTTGAAACATTATGCTGGTTATTTTTGTATTTGTGGTGCTATTGTTCATACTAAGGTATGAAATAAATTACCTACATCAGTGGTAAAAAAAAATGAATAAATAACATTTACTAAATTTTATTTACATTATGCCATGGATTTGCCTTCATCATTTGCTAACTTGGAAACTTAAATGAATTTAAGGAGCTAAAATGTGTTTAGTATGCAAATCACTTGAAACAAATATTCCAGGCACGTGTCACAAAAATCCAAAAACTACAAGGAAAGCATTGGCAGATGCAGGAGGGGCTGAGGGGGATAAAACCCACCCCCAATTTTACTTGATTAGTTCCTTAAACTCCGCCTCCCAAGTCGACAAAGAAGAACTGTGCCAGCAAAGGAACATGAGCCAGCGAAGAGGCGGCCAAGATGCATTGTTTTTAATCTATTGTGACACGTGCCTGGTTGTATATTTGTTGTTTTGATTTTCCATTTTGAGTATTGTACATGTATTATTCGGAAATAATTTTGAGATCTACGCCAGCACATCATATAAATGTTTGAACAGAAATGTAGCGTATCAAATACCAGTACTTCAATCGAGATTTACTTAAGCATGGGATCTTGGGAAAACATCAGACCTGGAATTCCTTGATGAAGTTGATTTTTTAAACACCTGCTGTCATGTGCCGTATAGTTTTGTTGGCAATATTTTGGCAAACAGCTTTCAAACTTGAAATATTGAAAGTTACATCATGAACCGAAATGAAAGTAGTTGATGAATTTTTGACATGGTGTCGATTCAAGTTGGGCTTGATGTATTGACAGCTATCTTTCTTTGATACCTTGTTTAAGCGTATCAATTTGGGGGCTATTATAAGATGGAAACACACTGAGTATACAGTTTAAACGTCGGTGAAGGGCAAAACCTATAATTTAATTTGGGGGCTGCAAGGTCCAAGGTCCTGTGTATAAAGTCGGTGTGATGTCCTTAAGAGTTATAAATTTATCCGCAGCTGAACCAGCTGTAACTTTATTTCTTTGGACTTTTCCAAAACTACAAGCGATAGAATTGGGCTGTCTGTTTTGCCTTTGATTACGAATACAGTGCAGTTTTCAAAAGAAACAATATTCAATTTGATCTTGAACATGTAGTGTATTTATATGATGTGCTGGTGTAGATCACATTGTGATTGAATTAAAGCAAATGTTTAGGTTGTGGAGTGTCTTTATTCTATTGATCTGCTGTCTATTTCAACATATTGAACGGCAATCCAATTGCGTAAACTATTGCTCATTTGTTAGAAAGAAATGTGCACTGTTTTGATAAACTTGAGAACTTTGTTACTATTAGTAACTGTGTGACCTATAACGTACAGTGCAATATTCGAACCAGCCAACCGATCCTGCAAGCTCGGAGGTTGTGGGTTCGAGTCCCACCCGAGTGATTTTTTCCATCTTTCACTCGGGAGGTAACACACAGTGCTTATACGTCGATGAAGGGCAAAACCCAATATTGATTTACATCACCCAATGCAAATTCCATCTTATAGTGCAATATTTGTTAACGTACGTACGGGTACTTTGCATGAAAAATATTTTGCCGTGATTCTATAAATCATACCTTCGGCAAGGCAATTAATTCGGGCGATTCACAATGCAGTGCGCCACCAAGAGTTTACTATGAAGAGTTCAGTTTTCCCAGTGCATTGCGGGAGATGGTCGACAAATTCGCAGCGCGTGACATTTGAAATTGTTAATTTTTCGAGTCAATAGTTTCTGTAACCGTACGATTCGAGTACGTGTTTGCCCTTTTCTTTTCTTTTTATCGGGATATTTTTTGTAAGGCGGCAGAACGCTGTGTCCTAATCTAAAACAAATAAGCTCGAGTTGTCTAACGACACTTGTTCAAATGGGCCATGTTTTGTCGACCGTAAAGTTGAAATATTGACTCTCCACAGAAAACTCGCGGTGGCGCACTGCATTGTGAATCAGCGGAATTCAAAAACATTATTTAAGTGAAAAATATGTTGAAATAGACAGCAGATTTGTTTTCCTAATTTTTCTGTTGGGGATTATGAACACACACACTGCACCAGTGACTTACAGCAGGGATGCCAGTTATGCTACAGCCTGAATTCATGTTTTTTCTTGTCTTGGGAAAAAACAAACGCAGACATTCCAACCCTTTACAAGTCCAAAAAATAAGTTATTTTGTAGCACGCACAGAACAAGTACCAAGTTGTACAACCCACGGCGGCCAGGTAACGTGTGAAGAAGGCTTACGGCACCGTTCGTGCACCCGGGCCGTATGGTACCTCAAAAGAGTACACAACGAAAACGAATGGGGTGTGATCTGATAAGCAAATATATGCAAATTAGACGCATACCCATCAGTGTTACCGAAACACAAGCAAAGCTGTAATACTCGAGTTGCATGAATGGCTGAGTAAAGTGTCCACCAACCAACCAACCACGGATCCTCTATCCGTGCGCCAACCAACATATGCAGCTCAAGCCCAAGGCATGTTTCACACAGCCGTGGGAAAAACCGTTGTTCATGCGTTGCTCCATGGCAATGGCCATGCTAGCTCGATACACGAATGTATGAATTGTGAATTCAAAGTAGACATCCATGTATTGCAATGTGTTTTAGTGGTATTGCAATAGTTTTGTGCGTGCTTGCCGTCTTCCACGTCCAATTTTGTTCAGGCCCTGTAGCTAAACCCACTGGCATCCCTGCATATCGGTTCCTTTAGAAATTTTGCTACATTTGCTAAAGCTTCCATGCGTTAAAAACTTGACCAAAATAAGAGATACAAGTTATAGCGCCCATTATCTGACTTATCTCCTAGAAGTTCTGGCACAGTGGTAAACGTTTACCTATTCTGTACATAAAACTTGTCAAAAAAAGAGACGATGCGAATTAATGCACAAACTTAGAAGTTTTGGCACAATTGCATAAAAATCTTTGCGTAAAAAGTTGTCCAAAAATCTTAATCACAATTTACAGTGTTGTCCTCTATCGGACTTCCTTCCACTTAGAAATTTTGGCACAATGGCAAAATATTCTGTGCATGAAACTTGTCAAAAAAAGGTGACTCAAATTAATGAGCCAACTTAGAAGTTTTGGAACGATTGCAAAAAAATCTTGCGTAAAACTTGTCCAAAAATTACAGCATCGTCCTCTATCGGACTTTCTTCCACTTAGAAATTTTTACACAAATTTTTACACTTAGAAGTTTTGGCACAATTGCAAAAAAATCTTGCGTAAAACTTGTCCAAAAATTACAGCATCGTCCTCTATCGGACTTTTTCCACTTAGAAATTTTGGCACAATTGCAAAATACATGTATTCTGTGCATAAAACTTGTTGGAGAAAAGCGGAGACAAAATAGCGCCCTCTATCTTCACTTAGAAGTTTTGATGCAATTGCGAAAAAATTCCATGCGTAAAACATGTCCCAAAAATTATACAAGTTATAGCGCCCTCAATCTAACTTAAAAAAAAATTGACTCCAAATTTCTGGTGCAGTGTGTGTGTTCATAAGGTATAAGTTGGGGGAAATTGGGGGAATCGGGGGAGGGGAAATCGGGGGATTGGGGGATGGGGGTAGGGGCAGTGGGTTGGGGGGAGGGGGAGGGGCTGGCACATAAGGGGAGGAGACATACCCATGAATAAAGAGTACTAGAAACCATCATCTATTGGTACGTATTGTTATTTATTGTTATTTATTGTCAAGTGTTCCAGCCAAAAAAAAAGCAGCCCAACTACACACAGTCCCCCCCTCCCCGGCGCGCGCACGCGTGTTCCCCGCCCACAGACGCCAACAGGCCAGCAGTCGCCCGACTATCTACATCAACTTGTGATCAGCCGTCGATGGGCAATGTGTACAAAAAGCGCCCCCAATCTTATCGTCCAAGTAAATCGCAGATGACCCAAGCGGACTTGCAACATGAGTAAGGATCCTCGAAAACTCCAAACGATTGGTTAGAGTCGTTCTACAAATGTACAGAAGTCACGTTTGGTTACCGTGGCAACCAACACTTCCAGAAACGGCAGATCTAAGCGAGACCCCCTCTGCATCCGTTCACAAATGTCCCGCCTTGCATTTCAAACGTTTTGAAGTCGCATCATGTTTTTTGTATCCAGCCAAATGTAAGTTTTAATGGTTTTCATTTTGTTAATTGCATTCGCAATAATTTAGTACATGTCGAAGGATAAGACCAATTGTTCTGACGTCTTTTACATCGATAACTTCCAAAGTGTAACTCCTAAATCTCTCTGCAAGTTGTTGCATCTACATGTTCAGTATAATAGTTCATTTTACAATGTGAAACTCTCCTAAACTTTTTCTGTTTTAATATTCGCAAATAAATGCGTAAAAGAGTACATTTTTTTTGCAAAATTTAGTGGATTTCTTTTGGCCGTGAGCATATACTGAATACTGTAATTTTCTTTGTGAGCAATTTCTTAACGACGATATTTTCTTACGAGAAACAAGTGAGGATACTTCTGAAATATCTGGCTTTTTACGTCTTTAGTAAATAAGACATTTTCACTGAAAATGGTGCAAGTTGGTAAGGAAATAAATGGTCCAGTAGCACATGTACAGGTTGCATGATTTTCTTTTCAAATTTAGAAGTCGAAAAGTTAAGTTAATCTAGAGAAATTTGTCCGAAAGAAATTTAGACAATTTGTTTGGATTAAATTTCCAGAAGGTTTATAAAAGTGCATTCGTACATGTACAGATGTACATTGGTTAAGGCTTTTACACAATGTTTCAACAGTAACGATTTCCAGAACATATAAGGAGTTATTTAAGGAGTAAATTCAAAAGTTCGCAACCCTGATTTTGAGGCCTTTCTTAATTTACCACAATTTTAATTTTGGAGGATTCTTTTTGTTTTACGAAAGGACTTATTTTGTTCCTATGTGCCATCATCAAATCTTTCTGAAAATATGCCAACACTGATGCGATGCAGCTAGTAACGTGACGCATTATTGAATACGTTCGCAGAAACATCATACAAGGAATGCAGTATAGCGGTACATGTAGGTGATATAATAACATCTATGTACATGTACGCTGTCATGTTGGTTTTAGAAGCCACAACAATTTTATTCAGTCCAGTTCTCTCACTGAATTCAAATACAAGGAAAAAATTTCGTTTTCCTTTTTTCCTTCAAACGTCCTGTGCCCATCTGATGAACCATACTGCTCAGTGACTCGGTGGACGATGTGGCAGCAATCTGCCTGTCAGCATCGGCAGAAACTGTGACCATCCAATGCTGCACGGGTCAGCCTGTCCCCTACTCCGTGATACAATTTAATTGAAGTTTTCATCAATTCATGCACTGTACATTCATGGTCGTACATCCTCAATGTTACTCCCTAAACCCAACGATTCTCATGGCATTGATAGAGTAGGCTTGTCTGCATAAGGCAGGTAATGTACATGCTCCTACGCTAACCTAAGCAGGCCCTGGGAAAATCCTACAAGAATTGTACAAGAAAATCCTACAAACATTTCTGGCTATTTTTTGACGAGTTTGGAATAAACTAAGGCTGTGACTTTCCAAGATTTGAACACCATGATTAAGAATAGAGTTTTAAAATCTGGACCGACGCTTGTTTTTACTGAGATTCCATGCTTTCTTTCTGCACTATACAAATTTGACATTCGTCTGATCATCGGTTTTTAAATAGGGGTCAGATAATTGTATTGCATGTCAGTGCAGTGAAAATGACTAAAAAACTGGCCCCTCAAAATTTCCCATCTTGTTTTATAAGCAATACGCTTCAACGGTGATTAGTGTTCCATTTATAAATGCCGTGAGCACGCAGAATGTTAAACACGCAATATTGATAACTTTCCTTTCTACATAATAAATGGTCGTGATATTTTGTTTGAACGTGAAACTTAGTCACAGCCTTAGAACAACCACATTTTTTTCCAGCACTTTCTGAATTTACAAAAAAAAAGCAGTATTTTATTTTTGATAGCCAACAGATGCACAGCTCCTTTTATTTAATGCAAATCTGCTTGAGAAATCAACCCCTGGTGACTGTCAATCGAACAAAATAGCTTAGACTTTGCAATGATCTGCAACTAGAACTGCAATGATCCAATTCAGATCTCAAAGTTACATGTTTTAGCCGAAAGGAGCTGCAATGCAACTAAGCAGTTTGTGTAGCTGTTTATACAACGAAATAGACTACTTTTGCGCTCAGAAACTCTGAGTTTGCGTGAACTGCTTGTAATGTACACAAACATGACATGTACGTGTACATGTACATGTACACGTACATGTATCGTATGTTCATGTAACATACATGTACATGTACATGTATGTTCATGTAAGCCAAAGGCAAGGCAAATTTTTGTTTGATTGGGTTGGCTATAACTTGTTTTTTACATGTACATGTACATGTACATGTACATGCACATGTCATTATGCAAACTACCACAAATACAGGTAAACATGTATTTGGTTTTCCCAGGGCCTGCTTCTGTGATCAAACATCAATGAACTTTGACCTTTTACCACTGACATTTTAAAACTGGAATTCACATTTGACAGAATACGCCAACTGCTTGTAGCGTGTGCCTCTCACTAATACATGTAACGTAATGTTACCACCTTCAGATTAAATCTTCCCTCACTTGAGTAAGCCTTACAACAAAATTCATTTCAATTTCAACAGCGTGTAGTATGGCCAACATTCACTAGTTGACACATAGATCGTCTGCTAAACAAGAGTAGATTTCTGCACATTTCCTAGTTCCTAGCTATCGTCAACTGATCTACACTAGGAGTGTAACACTCAGCAGAAATGACAATTGTTTAAAATATGCATCATTTTGAAGAAATGAATCTACAGCGTCCAACCAAATTAATAGTTACATGTATGATAAGATTTGTCATGAGTGTATCTTACAAAAATGTAAGATACTCTGGGAATCATACTACTTAAATAGCAGCCTATTTCAATTCTATGAAATCTAAGAAGGGGAGACCACTAGGTATATTTGAATGCATACCTGACAACGCCCGACACTCATGCACAGACGCTATGGGTCTGTGCACATTCAGTACCAAATTATTAGAGCGTAGTTCGTGCCTACATGCACGAACCTGTTTGCGCATTTAACGTTTGAGTGTGATGGTCTTCAGTCTGAGGCAATACCCATTCAATGTCATCAAGGTTTTTTACCTTGCTTTTTCTTGTTTTTTAATTTCTATAAAAATTGACCCGTGAGTCGCCCAATCAGGCATACAAAAAGTAAAGTGAATTTCTGGAATGCAAACACATGGTTACACAAAATTGTTTGCAGGACAGGTTGTTTCTAAATAACGAGGGAGAAAGTGTTGACTCTTGTTTCAATCAAGAGAGAAAGTGTTGACGAAGTTTGTTTCAACTTTCAAGAAATTTTTATTCAACATCTGCCAAAGAAAATGCTAACTCTGGATAGATTGATTCAAGATTTTTTATTCCCTGCACATTTGGGATTTCAATTGATTTTCAGTTTTTGTATCTGGCACTTCTCAAGTTCAACTTTTTTCCGTGATAAGTTGGTGAATGATCGAGAGTGGCAACAAGAGGCAACTGTGTTAAGAGTCACAGATTCAGGATCTGCTTCCACAATTTAGACCTTGCAGCAACTTTGTGCAGTCAATAATTTTTCCTCATCATGCAAGCCACTGGGTTTGATTTTCCTCCCTCCAAGGGGTGGAGTCTACCCAATTTTGGAGGGTATATGAAAAAGGAGGTATGCCTTTGGAAGCTTTTTAAAGCAGGAAACCATTCACATGAACTTGTGCCTTTGTAACGATCACACGAGAGGAAATGCTTAACTGCAAGCTCAGAAAGTTTTGTCTTTCTGTGAAATTTTTGGGATGCTTTACAAATCCTGCGATTAATTTGAACCTCAATTTTGCTTTTATTGACCAAATTCTGCTAATTAATGCCTTGATCAAAGCCCTAATTTCCCACTCCAGATTTTCCAATTTTGAAAATTCAAACTGGAGTTTGAATCAACAGTCAGTGGTGTAGCTCATTCTGTATTCGGGGAGAGGGGAAGGGGCTTACTTTCGCTGAAATTTCTTGCCGGCCCAATCAATTTTAAGGTCAGGCTACAAGCAAGATGGCAATTTTTCTTTTCATTGCAAGAGTTTTTTTGGCCTTAACATATATAGCCCCATGTAGGACAGTTCTTGCTGACCAGAACTTTCTCTGGAGAAAATTTTCAAGAGAGAATATGACTGACTCATAAATTTGTCAGATATTTAATTTTGACTGCTTCACTTCGCTCTTTTGAGCTTTTTCACTCTTGTCTTTGTTCACAATTCTCACATTTGAGAGCTTTTCGCTCTTTAGAGAGCTTAAATTATCAAGAAAGGTCAAAATCCTCACTTTTGCTTTAAAAGTTTATTGTTATTTTAAATGCCTGAATCAGGGGAATAGCTGACGAACGGAAACTATTGTCACTGCTTGATTTGGCAGTTTTACATCAAGCTTTTTAGTCAATCGCTATTTTCATGCTTGCTTTTTACATAAAAAAAAGTTGGTTGTCCACGGAAAACATAAAGTATCTTCGCTGAGTGGATTAACATCCGAAAGTTATTTCAGCAACCCCTCCCCTCTCCCTGAGTTTGCTACGCCACTGCGGTATTGCCTCAGACTGAAGACCATCTGCACATTACTGCCTAGTTAATATACAGACTACAGCCCTACTCCTAGCCATGAGATACACAGTAGGGTTTAACAAGTCAGAGGATTGTACAACCATTTCAACATCAGTGCATGAATTGACACTACAAACTTCAATTAAACTTACCACGGAGCTTAGTTTGTGGGACGGCCCCCCCGTGCCTGATGCCACAGCTTCTGTGTAGGACGCTGACAGGCAGACTGCTTGACCAAATTTTATCCAGACCATTCACCCAGTCGTAAAGGGGCACACTATGTTCCTGATTTCCCCGTTGTTTTTGCTGTTTCCTTTTCTTGGGGAAGTTTCATGTCAATGCTTTGAGGTGATCAGCAATTTGGACATGCGACAGCGGCAAGTTGGAACAGAATTGTTTCTGCATTTTCTAAATTGCATTTTGCTCAAACAAAATTAAGTGACTGTAACACACCTTGGGCTTACATTACATGAGTTTTCCAAGCGTACAACGTCACCCTTTTTAGAAGTACAAGTAACTCATTTGATATCTGGAATGTTTTTTTTCCAGTTTTGTCATTTCTGTTGCGACTTGTAAATTGCTGGTTTTCCTCCCCCTTTTTTCACTGTTGTTTTGCAAGTAGGGACAATTTCAGGACAACGTTGTGCCCCCTCGATCCATTTGAGTGAATGGCCTGGATGCATCGTCCACTGAGAAATCTAACAGCATGGTTCTCATTTGTTAAGCACATCAACATTCTTCAAATGCAAATTGGAAAGTTGGGCTTCCTTTTTTTCCATTTTGTCTTTTTTTGCTGCTTTCTATTTCTTTTTGATTTCTTTTTACTTGTTTTGAAATGATGATGGCAGATTGTAGATCTATACAACTGAACAGTTGTTCAATGTGGTCAGGTATTTATGCAAATTTGATTTCTCTTCGGTAAATAAATTGCATCATTTTTCTCAGTCTTTTTGCTGGTTTTGATAAAATGTCTTGAGATGTTTCTCAAATGACATTGATCAATATAGAGTTTCTTTGCCTCAAAATCAGGGAATGCTTTTCAAAACAAATATCACGAAAACTTTGTGTTTTAGGGTTTTCATTTGTTTCACTATTCGAAATTCCTTGTAAAATGCCTGATTTTTTTTTCACAAAGTGAATGCTTGGCTATTACTGATCTTATTAAAAGTTTTTTTTTTATACATGTGCTACCAAAACCACCATGAATTTTTTTTCGACAGATTAAGTTTTTTTAAGGTGAAGTTTACACCATTGTTTGTTTATTCCTTTGCTTCACAGACGTAATGTCTCCTTTTTGGCTACACTTTGGCTCACAACCACATTTAAAATTGTTTTTAAGGTTTCCAACCTGAACGGTACATTTTGTTATGAGTTTCGACAAAGTCATGGAACCAATAGCAGAGAGATTTTAGAGTTACACCAAGGAAGTTATCGATATAAATGGCATCAATACAATCGTTCCTAAACTCCAACAACTTTGAAAAAAATCCAAGATTGTCAAATATCCAATAGTTACAATGAGTAACCAGTTGGAAAAGTTTCATTTGTGTGGATACATAAAAACATGACGTACTGCAAAAGCAGAAATGCAAAGCGGGCGATTTCAGAACAGATGCAAAAAGGGTTCTCCTTGGTCTGCCAACACTGGAGAGGTGCTCGTGATCTGTCATTGTAGAACCGACTAAGAACCAATCGTAAGAAGTTTTCAGGATCCTTACCATGTTGCAGTCCACCGAGGCATCCACGATCCACCCAGACGAAAAGATCAGGGACGTCTTTCTGCACACATCACCCACCGAACAGCCGATGCACAAGTCGATGCAGATAGCGGGCGACCACCAACCTGTCGGCGCCTGCGGGCGGGGAACACACGTGCACGCACCGGGGAGGGGGGGCTGTGTGCAGCTGGGCTGCTCGAAACATTTACATTTTTGAGAGAGTGCCTGGTGGTGAAACGTACAAAAATTAACGTGGTTATTCACATTGGTTTTGTTTTGTAAAATTAAGATGTAACCTGCAACCTTTAACAACGGATTTTAGAACGGATTTCAGATTTTTTGCGCTTGCATTATTTTTGGGTTTCATGTTTCAAATATTGGTTTTTTTCTTTCTGTAAATTGCATATAGTACTTTCAAAGTGCCAGGCCACTGGATGTTCCACTGTGTTCAGATTTGAGTTGATCCAGAAATTAGAGTCGGTGTATTTGAAAGGGTTTAGAGCAAATGGTTTGTCGTGTTTTGAAAAAAAAAAAAAGATGAATAGTTTAAATGGAATTTGTGGCAGTTTTTCCTGATCCGTGGGTTGCAGGTCACATCGATTTTTAAAACTGTATAACCAGCACTGTGACAGAATTACTGAGGTTTTGATATTACAGTTTAAAAGTAGTTTTTCAGTAATTTTGAGCATGATATATATTTGTTTTCTGATGGCATTTTGGAGTTTTCGCCAAATTATTTCAGAGCTGTGTGATTTTATCACAGGTAAACAGGCATTTGCGTTTTCAATGCTACTATTATAAAAAATAATGTTAAAAATTGGCAGAAATTCAGAATCAAGAAATTTAACTTTTCACATAAAAAATCTATAAAAACGTTACACAAAAGTGAAAGTTTGGTAAATTATGGCAGTGCTGGTTATACTCAAAATGTCAGGTGCAAGACAAGTTTCAAAAACATAATTTTATCAAATCAACGAAAGAAATAATAAAAGTTCACTTTTTAAATACGAAGTTTGCAGACTCTTGAGTTTAAAAGTGGCTAAGAATGCACGATATCATCACGTAAAATGGATTGAAAATAGTTAAATTATTGCACTAAGCACTGTAGATGGTCCCCACTATGTAGAGGTTTATCAGTCTATGACTGATCCAATGAAAAGTTGTACAATTTGTAATTCGAGAAAATTCCTGAAAGGAGTGTTTGAACTGTTTCCAATAACCCAGAACGTCTTAAGGGCTCTTTGGGGGTCAAGGACCAAACATACTACAGGTTACTACTCAGTAGTATTTTGTAGCTTTAGGTGAGGTTAGGGACAAAAAAATCATTGTCATTATCTTATCTTGCACCTGACCAATTCACACTTACAAATGTACCTCTCAGGCAGTTACTCTCTTATAAAACGTAGATTTAAAATACAGAAATATTAGTTTTTCTCTTGGGAACCAGCCCTTACACACCAGGTACATTGCGCCTCTTTTGTCAAGTACTGTAGAAAAAGTTCAAAATCTAACTCATTAAAACAATTGGCTATCGTTGATTCTTATACTATCATTGCTTCACTTTGGATTGCTACGCTATGGCGCTTTAAAAGGATTTGGATAAAATTGACAGAGTTTACCCCTTTTCGGGTTAGCATTTTTCTGTCATTTTTTGGTGTTTCAGTTTCAGAACTTTTAAGTCTGAAGTAGACATGATATTGCGAAGGGCTGGTTACAAGTTCATTTTTTTTAAGGATTTGGATCAAATGGCCTCCCCCTCAAAGGATTTTCTTCAATGTCGGCCACATTTAGGGTTCTCTCAAACTGAGAGTCCTTTTCTGCAGACTTAAAGTCCTTGCATCACAGTTTGCAAATAGAGAAAGTATGCCACAAATTGTTTTTTTCAACATGTCCCATGTGGCAGATTGAGTTGAGTTCAAAGCTTGTAGCTTCCTTTCAACGTTGTGTTGTAGCACATTTCAACCAGATGAGGTGATGAGTTGTAAAGGTTGTAGCTTTTTTGCAACGTAACAATCGTCAACCAGATGAGGGGATGACAATCCTAAATGTTGTCTCAACAAGACTGAGATGGTTTGATTGACAGCTTGTCACATGTTTGCGACATAAATGTAGCAATCCTCTGCGTTGTAGCACATTCCAACCAGATGAGGTGATCAGTTGTAAATGTCATAGCTCCTTTGCAACGTAACAATCCTCTACATTGTAGCATATTCACAACCTGTGATGCTGATCGTCCAACATTTGAAGATGACTGAGAAGTTCTGCTGAAAGCATGTCAATTTTTTTCAAAGTACCAAAATGTAGCAATCCTCTGCGTTGTAAAACATTCCAAGCAGATTGAGATGTTGAGTTCACAACTTGTAGCTCCTTTGCAACGTAAGAATCTTCTGCGTCATAGCACACTCGAAACAGATGAGACTGATGAGTTGTAAAGGTTGCAGCTCCTTTGCAATGTAACAATCCTCTGCATTGTAGCACACTCCAACCAGATGAGACTGATGAGTTGTAAAGGTTGCAGCTCCTTTGTGACGTACCAATCCTCTGCATTGTAGCACACTCCAACCAGATGAGACGGATGAGTTGTAAAGGTTGTTGCTCCTTTGCAACGTAAAAATCCTCTACGTTGTAGCATATTTACAATCTGCGATGATGATGATCTTCCAAAAAGTTGAAGTCATGTGAACAGTGGCAAGAAAAATCACAAAAATCTCCTGGTTGACTATTCGCTAGTTGCCTGTTCCTTCTCCTTGTCCAATTTGGTTGAACTGTCTGAATCTTTGGTTGAAACTTTCGCCAGGGTTCCCGCGATGATCCCGGCAAAGATGATTGCACCCAGTCTGTTGTTGGAGCGGAATTTGGTCCAGCAGTCTTGGGGATTGTGGATGTCCACCGTCCAGACCTGTGGGTGAATTAGAAAACTGTCACTAAAGTACAGAGATTCCTAAAACAGTGTTGCAGTCAAGTCCATCACAAGTCAGGTCCAATCAAATTTTCAAATGAACTATGACAAAGGCATTCTTTTGAAAGAACTCATCCGCTGTTGCCTGCAACTTGACTTATTGTGATGAACTCATTTGCAGTATTGCCTCCAAATAAATCAAACAAATAAAATATCCCTTTCCCTTAATCGACGCCTCTCCAAGACAGCCATCTTCGAAGGAAAATTACAACTGCGTGTTCAACACCATCAGGTGCATGTGCGCGCAGTGTGCAAAATGTTCCAAACATGTTGCTCAAATTTTCTTCAAAATATGGCGCAGCCAAAGAGCGTCACTAAAATTTGATGCCCAAAATGCCGCTGGCACGTGACAATCTGTAGGAAGTGACGTCATTTGAGAGAGACCTATAGAGATCCTTCACAGCCTACCACTCAGTTTTAGGAGGATGTTTGCCTCTTCAAAGATTAAGTTTAATGAAATTGACATAATTGATGCCATAATGGGGATATTACACTGTGGCAGATTTGAGTGGGTTCAGGGAGATTTCTGAGAACAGTATCGTGGGAAGGTTTCTGACAAACTACCCTGGGAGAATAGCTAGAGAAGCTAAGGTTGAATGCACAAACCAAGACTGGACAATTCTGTAAATAACATTTGCACCTTCAGAAAGTAACAACAGTTATTGGTTGCAGATTTACGTTGCTTGACATTAGGCCCCAAACCCTTTTAAGCATATTCCTAAAAAATTTTGTCCTAAGAATGTTGTGTCCTTGGGCAAGCCACTTCATCCCCACTTGCCTCTCTCCACCCAGGAGTATAAATGGGTACCAGCATTAGCTGGGGAGTAACCTGTGATGGACTAGCATCTCATCCAGGGGGAGTAGCAATATTCTCAGTCGTTTCATGCTACTGAAACCGAAGATAAACACGGGCCACATTGGCTCGTGACAGACCTTACTACTTTTACTTAGAATTTTTTGTGAATCCTCCAAAAAGGGAACAATTAATTGATCAAAAGAAATCCTTGCAGGCCTAAAACAAACCAATCAAGCAACCAACAGACAAACCCAAAGTCAAGCTTTAAGCTTACCTGGTTGCTAATATGAGCAGCCGTCAGCGCTACAGCGAGGTAGTATGCCACAGTCTGCTCAGCCATAGCACCAATGACCATCAGACCAGACACCATAGCTGCACCAAAGCCTGTCAACCAATATTTGGTGTTGTCTCCCATCAGGATGGAGGTGGAGCCTAGGCCGAGGGCCATGTCGTACTTCTTGTCCTGCGCATTGAGAGTAAAGGAGGAGATACGAAGTGACTATTGGCTGCATGCATGCACAAGTGATGCCAGAAAAGGCAAAGGGACAAATTTTTTTGAGCATTGAAAGTAGGACACACAAAGTGAGTATTGGCTCTACGGCTGTCCCGAATATACCAAATACTCGATCATCAACTGAATATTCGAATAGCTTTTTGCCGGTTTGAATATTTGAAAACAAAAAACTTTGCACATACACACACGACTGTGATGTTATTTTATCATGAAGTTGCGGCGCGCCTTTGTCAGGTGCCACATTTTGGTCGGGGGTAACTTTTTTTTGGTCGACAGCGGTTCATCATTCACATCCTTTTAACCCTGCCAGACGCAGCACAGTGCATCAGGTGGAAAAGTCTGGTGCACTTTGATGCATTCAGCTACCAACACCAGTGCATAAACGGCCACTGGTGAGACAATGAGAGCTAGTCCCATTGAACAATGCCACAGTTGTATCCTGCTGCGTTGGGGGACCACAGACTCTGAGGCAGTTTGGCCTTGAGACTTTTGACCTGATGTATCTTGCTACACTGGGCAGGCTTGTCACTTAGACAAGTGTTGCATGTTGCTGCGTTTGACAGGGTTTCTAGCCAAAATACCACATTTTGTTTTGCAATTGGTTACACATCCATGATTGGGTGCAAGCCAGCTAGTATGGTTCCCTGACCCAACAATTCCCTGACATCTATAAATTGCAACGTTTTCTCAGGGAACCGGACTACAAGAATAGCATTTTTTCCCCCTGGTTTTTCCAGCATCTTTGAACACAAAACTTTAAAAGGGTCAGTGTAACAATATAAGATAAAATACTAACCCCAAAATCCATCCATTTCTGAAAATCACAGCAGAAACAAATGTTGTATATTACCTTTAAGTAATGATCCATAATCAAGAATAACAGATGGTTTATAGTAAAAACACTCTGCTCATGAATGACTTACCTGATGTCCATAAATGGTATCATAGATAACAGTCCAGGCAATACACGACACGTACAGCGGCAGAACAATACTCCAGTCACATGACCCATGGACGGCCGAGTAGCCAATCAGAGCACTGAAGTTGGTCGTCACACCTGCAAGCAGAATAATCACGGTATTGAATTCCGATCAAATCAAGGTATCTTTTATTTGACATTGGCCATAATAAAATGCTCAAAGGTAATGGTAAAAATAAAAATGTGAGTGCACAATAAGCTCTGGCCGTCTTGCATGAAAGTCTTGCATCAAATCAATCAAAATGATCCATGCGACGCCCAAACATACGACGCCGGGCTCCTTTCCGCACCAGTGCCAAGTACAAGCCAGGGACGTCCCACGCAAAAATCATCCTGCTCTATATACCATGTGACTATAACGTTGCTGCACATATTTAGCGTCCATTTATTTACAAACTTTTCATAAACATCTTTCCAAATTGTTACACACAATTTTTGTTCAGTATGAAATTTATTTTGTTTGCTTTTTGTTTAAAAATTTCAATTTGGTAGTTATATTTTATGGGGAACTTAGTGGGCTTATGTTGGTAAATTTTCGGGGACAGACAAATGCAAAATAGACGATGGAAACAAAGCCGGTGTTCCGAAAACTTTCGGCAAGAGTGCATTTTATGACCAACGCATGGCATTTGGTCAATTAGTCAATTATTTTTGGTCAAATATTTTTGGTCAATTTTCAGGGACAGACAGACACCACGACAGACAGACAGACGGACTGACCGACCGACCGACCACCAAGTGACATGTAGAAGCTCCTGCCAGAGCTTAAAAACTTACCAAGAAAGATCTGTGGCCAGTTGGTAAACCTCTTCGCGAGTGGATATAGAACCATGGGTACAACGGCAAGGCATCCCAGAGTTATGCTGTTGAGAAAATGAAATGTGGAGACAAATATAACGATAAAATATGATCCGGATAAAAGTGTGGTTTCAGAGTTGTAGGGAAAACACAGTATACATTTATAAGATTTCTGGACCACCAAGGTGAATGAACACTAGAAACTCCACACAATTTATTCTTAATTTTCCATCCACTAGATCATTCCCCCAAACTAAGTCCTTGTTACGGTTCACAATGGCCAACTTTCCTTTTTGCTGACTGTTGCCCTATTTTATGACTCTAGCAACTAAGGAATTCTAGCACGAAAATTCTGCTCATGTTTTTGTAAGGTATAGGAGTTTTGGGATGTGTGCTTCACAAACATGTCAAAATTTTTTGCTAAACTGTGATTTACATGTACGCTAACAGTATACAGTTGAATGATAATTAAACAAACACTGTCTGAACAAATATTCACCTTCCAAATTAATGTACATGTAAAGTTATTTTTGACATTAGCAGCTGACCAACCCCTATACCAAATAGCCTTTTGTGTTTGCTACGGTGACGTTCTACTGCAGCTAGCGAAGAAACTTTGCTTATTTAGTAGCCTGACTTTGCACTGTAACAAGTGCTTCGTAATAACCTACCTGTATGGGTTTAGATTGAGCAGTATTCCCAGCGCCAGGCTAAGTTGACCTCCTAGGAACACCAACGCCTGGCTGCGACTGATGGCACCTGATGCGATGGGCCTAGTGTTAGTCCGCTCAACCTGCAATCAATAAATCAACAAAGAAGGTGTTACAATAAGCCAGTTCTGTATTTCAACTGCGCATGCGCACAATGATATGGGTCACGGGTCATTCGGGATAATCGAAGGCGTATGAACGCGCACGGAGACGGGCGCACGACACTCGTGCGCTAATTACAACCAGAATATCATCACGTCAGTGACTTTATCCCGAATGACCTTTGACCTGGACTACTTCATCGAGATAGCGAACTAGCTTATATTAGACAACGTTCAAATCAAACCTTGGCATTGGTTTGGTGTTTTAACTATTTCACACAGAAAACACTACAGTCAACCTGATTCCATACACTGACAGATTACACTGCATGCACATGGTTACACTTTCAACTTTCAAATTCACATTTTGCAATATAAACTGTATCAGTTGTCTCATTATGGGACTAATTAAGTCAGCATAAGTCTTGTAAAATTGTTTAGCAACAACATGTACCCCTGAAGTCCAGCAGCTGATTTCACAAAAAAGTGCGCAGCACCAAGCGTAGGACTTACGCAACAAATTTATTGCACAGCTGCGCAATAAACTTAAGATCGATTTCACAAAACGTGGAGTAGCTGCACAACGTTTTAAATGCTTTTAAATATCTTGGACGAGGTTAATAACAGCGTTTTCAACAGCTGTTTGTGAATGATTGTGTTCGTTTATGTAATCGTCGTTGAAATACCTCCCCCCGCCATTATGAAATGAGTTTTTCTCCGATTTTCTTCGGAATCATGCGGCAATTCTAAAAATTCTGTCACGAGTAAAACAGAAATGCATGTGCCTTAAACGAAACGCTGTGTCTTGTGTTAACCTCAATAAGTTGCGCAATGTTTGAATTCATGACAACCACGATTTGCTAGTAAAAGTGACATTTTCATTCGCTTCGCCATATCTAACGCCAACTAAGATGACTGCGCAAGTTAGGCCATAATTTGTAAAACTTTTGTGACATGTGTCATAATTGAACTGTTGTAGAGTGAGAAATGTTGCGCAACTTACGCGTTAAATTGTGACGCAAGTGGAGTTGCGCCGTTGAGTAAACGTTCGTGAAATCGGCTGCAGTGCAAAATGTCTACTCATGCATGTAACAGGGGGAAAAAGACTTGTCCTCAGTGAGGCGCTCTATGCAAGGGGTCTAACTGTAGCCTTATATAGAAGTCAACTGCGAAACAACAGTGCTCACGTACACGTCCTCTCGGATTCAAAATTCACAGGGCCAACAAGAATAAGGGCAACTATGGTAAAGTCTACTCACGGCTTTGTCAAAGTCCCTGTCCCACATATCGTTGATGGTACAGGCAGCCCCACGGACCACCAGAGCAGCCAGGCCACACAGACCCAGCATGTACAGGCTGGGGAGATGACCTGGGTCTGCTGCTAGAGCGATGCCCCAAGCACACGGCCAGTAGACCAACCAGGTACCTGCAATAAAAAGAAACACAGTGACACTGAGATACATGTTTCTGCAACATCTGACTCGGGAACATTTCTGAAGTTACTGGTCTCCATATCGGGATTATTTTACTCGACATCGATGCCAGGAGGGTTGAACCATCAACTGCAGGAATCAGACTCATATTTCCAGCTGAACCCCCTTGGCTCTGACTTGCAGACAGAGTTTTTTCCGGCTTCGCTCGTGACGTGTGTACACGTCATTGGTTTTGAATTTTGTAAAATCGCTGCGTGTACGTACATGTCCTCTGACGCGAACTGGTTTAATAATCAAAATTTGCTCTTTTATCCCAATCCTTAATATGACTTCTGACGAGCAGTAGTCTACTTGTCAAAATATCACTGAGACCTTAAAAATTAAGCCAGATTTTCTCCGCTCAACAATTTCACAAGAGCAAATCACTTTCATATGAAAAGAAAGTCCACAAATGCTCACCTGTTGGTCTGTCTAATCTTATCAATCTCAGGTAGGGCTGGACTTGGCTAGGAGTTGCATCCACCATGGAACTCATCAGGCTCATGTTGCGTCTAGTTGTCCACGCATCACATCTTGAACTCTGCCCTTCCTGACGACACCCAGGAAGCAGCGTCTGCTGTCGATTAAGTTGGGAGTACCCTTGAAACATTTGCAGTTCAGTTTGCAGTTTCCGGTGAAGTAGGCTCCGAGTCCAACAGATATGTCCTCCATAAAACGACGAATGTGCACACTGGCAGCGTCTGCTGGACAGTCCCTCTGAAAGTAAACCAGTTGATGCACGCGCAAGCGACAGTTGTTTGCCATAATTCCAGTCAGTCAACGGCAAGCTTGATTTGGAGCACGTGAAAGGCAGTGGGTGACGAGGTAGTGAAATGGAGTTCCATCTTCCAAACAGTTTGCTGGAAAGCATTGTTGCCTAGTTCTGTTTCTGGCTGCTGTGCTGATCATCTAAGGTGCCTAGTTCTGTTTCCGGCTGCTGTGCTGATCATCTAAGGTGCCACGTTCTGTTTCCGGCTGCTGTGCTGATCATCTGAGGTGCCTAGTTCTGTTTCTGGCTGCTGTGCTGATCATCTAAGGTGCCTAGTTCTGTTTCCGGCTGCTGTGCTGATCATCTAAGGTGCCTAGTTCTGTTTCCGGCTGCTGTGCTGATCATCTAAGGTGCCTAGTTCTGTTTCTGGCTGCTGTGCTGATCATCTAAGGTGCCTAGTTCTGTTTCCGGCTGCTGTGCTGATCATCTGAGGTGCCTAGTTCTGTTTCCGGCTGCTGTGCTGATCATCTGAGGTGCCTAGTTCTGTTTCCGGCTGCTGTGCTGATCATCTGAGGTGCCTAGTTCTGTTTCCGGCTGCTGTGCTGATCATCTGAGGTGCCTAGTTCTGTTTCTGGCTGCTGTGCTGATCATCTAAGATGCCTAGTTCTGTTTCCGGCTGCTGTGCTGATCATCTAAGGTGCCTAGTTCTGTTTCCTGCTGCTGTGCTGATCATCTGAGGTGCCTAGTTCTGTTTCCTGCTGCTGTGCTGATCATCTGAGGTGCCTAGTTCTGTTTCCTGCTGCTGTGCTGATCATCTGAGGTGCCTAGTTCTGTTTCCGGCTGCTGTGCTGATCATCTGAGGTGCCTAGTTCTGTTTCCTGCTGCTGTGCTGATCATCTGAGGTGCCTAGTTCTGTTTCCTGCTGCTGTGCTGATCATCTGAGGTGCCTAGTTCTGTTTCCTGCTGCTGTGCTGATCATCTGAGGTGCCTAGTTCTGTTTCCGGCTGCTGTGCTGATCATCTGAGATGCCTTGTTCTGTTTCTGGCTGCTGTGCTGATCATCTAAGGTGCCTAGTTCTGTTTCTGGCTGCTGTGCTGATCATCTAAGGTGCCTAGTTCTGTTTCCAGCTGCTGTGCTGATCACCTGAGGTGCCTAGTTCTGTTTCCGGCTGCTGTGCTGATCATCTAAGGTGCCTAGTTCTGTTTCCTGCTGCTGTGCTGATCATCTGAGGTGCCTAGTTCTGTTTCCGGCTGCTGTGCTGATCATCTGAGGTGCCTAGTTCTGTTTCCTGCTGCTGTACTGATCATCTGAGGTGCCTAGTTCTGTTTCCGGCTGCTGTGCTGATCATCTGAGGTGCCTAGTTCTGTTTCCGGCTGCTGTGCTGATCATCTGAGGTGCCTAGTTCTGTTTCCGGCTGCTGTGCTGATCATCTGAGGTGCCTAGTTCTGTTTCCGGCTGCTGTGCTGATCATCTGAGGTGCCTAGTTCTGTTTCCGGCTGCTGTGCTGATCATCTGAGGTGCCTAGTTCTGTTTCCAGCTGCTGTACTGATCATCTGAGGTGCCTAGTTCTGTTTCCGGCTGCTGTGCTGATCATCTGAGGTGCCTAGTTCTGTTTCCAGCTGCTGTGCTGATCATCTGAGGTGCCTAGTTCTGTTTCCGGCTGCTGTGCTGATCATCTGAGGTGCCTAGTTCTGTTTCTGGCTGCTGTGCTGATCATCTAAGGTGCCTAGTTCTGTTTCCGGCTGCTGTGCTGATCATCTGAGGTGCCTAGTTCTGTTTCCAGCTGCTGTACTGATCATCTGATGTGCCTAGTTCTGTTTCCGGCTGCTGTGCTGATCATCTAAGGTGCCTAGTTCTGTTTCCGGCTGCTGTGCTGATCATCTAAGGTGCCTAGTTCTGTTTCTGGCTGCTGTGCTGATCATCTGAGGTGCCTAGTTCTGTTTCCGGCTGCTGTGCTGATCATCTGAGGTGCCTAGTTCTGTTTCCGGCTGCTGTGCTGATCATCTGAGGTGCCTAGTTCTGTTTCTGGCTGCTGTGCTGATCATCTGAGGTGCCTAGTTCTGTTTGTGCCTAGTTCTGTTTCCGGCTGCTGTGCTGATCATCTGAGGTGCCTAGTTCTGTTTCCGGCTGCTGTGCTGATCATCTGAGGATGCAAAGAAAACAGGACGAAAACACTTTATAGGGCTTGTATTAATCATTTCACCAAATTATTTATTTGTCTAACAGTAACAAGAGCAAGTCTAGTAAAACTAGTCCCTTACCAGTTCAAGTCAGCCTGCACTTGAAATTCTATTCAACTGATTCAGAACGGCTATTCAATGGCTATTCGCTTTTCAAGCAATTACACAACTGACCTATCGCCGTTTGCGAGTTAGCCACGCCCCTTAGACAATGTATGGAGTTTTGGTACATTAAGTTTTGTATGTCTCAGATTTTGTGCTTTCCGCATCCATTTGTTTATCATGTAATTGGACAATTATTATTTTACAAGCTGCGTTGAAGCGATTCTAACGCGATTGTACCGTGATAGCTCAATTAGCTTGATTTTCCAATCAGTGGTTTTACGAGGTAATCATATACAACAGCACTGCCCGACTCTCTCCACCAGCCTAAAACCAGTTAAGTCAGTGACACTCAGCCAGTTGGTCAGTCTATCACTCAGTCAGCTTGATATGTGATATAAAGAAGACACTAGCCTACATTTTGTGATCGGCCCGTCTGACGCCACCCGCGATATGCACTATTAAGACAGTGTCAATGGTCGGTTCCTAGACCAAAAGACTCTGATGTCACGCCAACAACACGCTTCGCGTGCGACGAGCATGTTAAAATGTTGAACTCAAACTGTAGCTTCGGTAAGGAAAGGGGTCTGTTTTCATCATTTTTGTGCATCATCGGGATCAATTCAACCCTTATACTTTTTAGCGAAATGAATGCGAACTACTCCTAGAACTAGGCAGCTTACCCCGCAAAACTGTTTGCCTCTACAAAACACCAACTAAGTACAAAAACGTCCATCACAATCAAGCTTTTTCCCACAGAACCGCTGCACAGTTTGCCCCTAAACTCCGTACAATACCTCATGACATACTTACGTTATGTGCACCAAACAAACATCGGTGGATTCTGTCCGTTTTTCGGCAAAAATGATGAAAAGTATGCCCTTTCTGCACTGAGCCAACCTGAAACTTGAAACGTGCACGCGCGTAGAATGATCGCAGTCATTTTCGGTTCGATCGCTCGGAGCGCGCCGCGGCGGGGGTACGGTAGGAGCGGAACGATAATATGCGCATGCGTACAAGTGCAAGTACGTACCCCCCACGGCGCGCTCCGAGTGATCAAACCGAAAAAGACTGCGATCATTCTGCGCACGTGCACGTTTCAAGTGTCAGGTTGGCTCCGTGCGGAAAGGGCATATTTTTCATTATCTTTGCCGAAAAACAAACAGAATCCACCGATGTTTGTTTGGACGTTTTTGTACTTAGTTGGTGTTTAGTAGAGGCAAACAGTTTTGCGGGGTAAGCTGCCTATGTACGTGGAGCCTCATAGTTCTAGGAGTAAACGCAAACATGTCAAGAAGTACTGGGCATAGTCTCGGGGTACAAATATACAGCGGCCGCTCCAAAACTCATTTCCATTCGCAGAGTATAATCGCGTTGATATGCCTATCTATGGGTCTTATGTGTAAGACCCATAGTTCTAGGGGTAGGAAACAGTGTTCTCCACCCTGTAAAAATGCCATGCATTCTGAGGTGCCCGTCATGCTTCAAAAGTTGTAGCCATGCTTCAAAAGTTGCCACCATGCGTTATTAAAAAATTTAAAAACAATAAAAAAGACCCTCCAGGGTATATTTTGGCCAGAAACTTTGCCAAAAGCTTTTTGACGGAGCACCGACCTTTAATTTTCAAAGTTAGAGAACACTGGATAATGCGCGTTGAAGTTGAAAAAGTACAATTGAAGTAGGCCTACATGATATAAATCTACTAGCTAAACAGGATATAAACAGAAGAAACTTTCCTAGGCCTATCAGGGCTTATTCTTGGAAAAGAGGTTGCAAATAAAGTGGGACGAGGTTGCGACCTTCACTTCATCCGTTTTGATAATTCACGCACACACAAAAGCAATGAATGTTCAATGGTTACGCACAAAATTCTTAAAAGTGTTATACAAATCTCACCTTCAACAGTTGCTTGTCAATATTCGTGCACCTTGGGTATTGTACATGGTGTTATTTTGGAGTAAAATTGCTCGTTTTTCAGCTACCTCATTTTTGTCCAAATTTCAGCCATTTTGTTTTTTTATTCGAAAATTGCGCCCTCAACGTGAAAGTTGTGACGTCAGGGGCGTGGCCTAACACCTGTGTAATGGTGGGGGGGGGGATTCTGAATGTTATGTTTCTTATTGTTTGCACCATATCATCTTAAACTACAGATGGATATTATTTTAATAAGACTTCTTTTTACTATTTGTTCTATTAAATTTGTTCTAGCTTCAAATAAGTGGGCGCAGGTTGGGGTAGCTATATCCCCCCCCTTTCCCATCCCCCAACCCAATAGAATATTTCTGAACCCAAAATACAAACAATTAATTTGAAACAAAATTACTCACACTTCTCATAAAATTATTTGTCCAGCAGTGTTCTTAATCATCATGATACTAGGGTAATTATCCATCAGAAAAAGAAGTGTTTTACAAAAGTGGGGGTGGGGGGGGGGGGTATGCAAAATTAGAATGACGTACACTTTGGTATTTTCTGGAAGTTTACTACTGTTTTGCTTTAATGAGCTATTTTATGAGCTAATTTAAGACCTATTTTTTGTTTTCTTTTTATTATAATTCCATTTCTTAGGGATGCTCCCATATTCACCCTGAATGAAATACAGCTTCTCTTTCTTTATTCCTTAAAGTTTCTCAGACTTTGAATAAAAACCAAATTAAAGTCACTGGGATATTTTTCACTTCTGACAAATATATTTATTTGGGAACAACACAAGAAAGTTTAGTTTAGAGATTTAAAAAAAATTAATTGGGATAAACCCCCTCTCTAGAATTTCTAATATTTACAAAAAAGTAGATCCATCATAATAATCAGTATATATAATGAACATTATGATAGCAAAGGACAGAAAGTTTCTTTTTTCTTGGCTATTAAAAATACTAACAAATCTATATCCTGTTAGAAGACCAATACAGAATTTACTGCCCTTCAACTTTCATAAAAGCATTACTGCTGCACGTTGAGCCCAGGATTTTTCCCCGCCCCCCTCGACTTTAATTTTAAAAAAAGGTAACATTTACGACACCTGATTCTGCAAGGTACACACAGCAGAGTTGTAATGACTCGAGTCAATGACTCGACTCGAGTCCGACTCGAGTCACTTTTTTTGGCGACTCGACTCGACTCGAGTCCCGACGGGTAAATGACTCGACTCGACTCGAGTCACTGCGAGCAAATGACTCGACTCGACTCGAGTCCCTCATCAGAATGACTCGACTCGACTCGAGGAAGGCTAATAAGACTCGAGTCCCAAAAAATAAAAGCAAAACTTATTTGCGAAAAATATTTGCAATGACTTACGCCGCGCCGTTCGCGTTGCCAGTTTTTGTTCACGTCACGTTAATGTTCGCGAATAATGTACGTTCATATACAGCGGCCGTCTGTTTTCCTTCCTCCATAATGATACAACAAACATACACCGTGTAGCAGACTCCCACCTTGTGGTTCTATAGCATGTAATGCTAAACCCGGAACCAGACTTAAAACGCATTTCTCAATTCGTGGTTTCATCATTGGTTTCGGGTGATTTTGAAATTCTTGGTGGAACGCTGGCTAAATTCATGTCCCGATTTCACAAAACAAATGGATACGGACGGGCCCACCTTTTAATAATCAGAAACAGTTTTGTATAATGCAATTAGGTTTTCACGTTGTCAGCGATCAGCGAACAACAAAATCTAGACCCGAAGCCAAATCCAGTTATAAGTCCGAAGTTTCACATCTTCTTATCTGTGACGTGAGCTGGCAATGGAAACTGTTGGTTGGGTACCATACAGCATACTTTATGTCTTTGGATTTTCGTAATAGACTGGTGCCTTGTATTTCTCTCTTGTGTTTGTTGCTTTTTATTGTAATTTATTATATAGTGTTCAAATATTTGTGACTCGAATTGACTCGAGCTAAATACTTGACTCGACTCGACTCGACTCGACCACACTCTGTGACTCGACTCGACTCGACTCGACCTTGTTGACCTAATGACTCGACTCGACTCGAGTCACTTCTTTAAAATGACTCGACTCGACTCGAGTCACAAAAATCAGTGACTCGTTACAACTCTGACACACAGACACATTATGTGTCCTTTTGCAACCCCCAAATTGTAATGGACCAATCTGTTAAGCTTAAAGCCCCACCCATGATGTTTCCACCAATCACGGCCATGATTTCGTGACAAAGTCTGACATGTGGGCACTTAATTATGCATGATGTATGCGGCGTGGGTGGGGCTTATTACATCTAAGGCAGGAACAGTCCATTAAACAGCCCTGAAGCCGCCGATTTTAATAAGGGAATAAATATGTGCTTAGCCAGTTTTCAAACAAGTATGCTTAGGGCCTGAACGCTACATAATCGTCAACTAGGCCCCAAGCTGGTTTTAAACGTACTTGTTTAATACTTGCATTCCCACTTATAAATACCTTTGGGTCAAAAAGTACAAAATTATAAATTTCCAGCAATTTTTTAAACACCTGCTCTGGATATGTCGTTGTATGTGCCTCTCACTAGTAGTACTAAAAATCTCCTAATATAGTGGAGACTGGCGCGTGCATGGCGCGTAGTGTGCGATTTCGTGCTGAATGCTGCAGTGCCAGTGTAGTGTGAATTTAGGACTCCATGAAGTACGGACTCATTAGCAGTATTGCGCATATGCGTAAGTGAAGATTGTGAACGTTCAACCAATAGAAGGGTAAAAGGCACCAGACTTCATAGGAGTCCAAATTTCATGCGACACCTGAAAAGTGATTACAACCAGCTGGACGGTGTTTTATCAACCGTTTAAAACCACCCGCGTGACAGGCTCTCTCCCAATAGGAATGGGTAAACTGTCTTAGGTAATTATGAATACGATTTTTACATAGGGTAGAGAGTTACGGTTGTCTAATGTTTCTGAAGAGCAATTGTTGAGCTCAGATTGTTCTTGCCTTTCCATGACTGCATGGATCATTTAATGCATATAGTAATAATTAATATAATATAAAAAAAAATAGCTGAAAAATATAACAGACATTCTCACTGACTTGTGCACAAACATTTTTCAGATTTTCCTGACCCTAACCCCAATTTTACCTTGTCCCAAGATTGGTATTTTTACCAACTGGACGATGAGCAATCGATCTAGCCTATTTGCGTCGGTAAAATGTTGCCTCTAAATAAGAGCTGAGGCATTAGGGAGACATTGAAATGTCTCCCTAATTCCACATGTCTCTCCCAAAGGTATAACTTGACGCTAAAGTGCTTGAATAAAGAAGTAAGTTTTGAGGCAACTTTGAAAAAGTCAACGTCGGGTTGTGATCTTAGAAGTCCTATGAAGCTTCAAGTTTCCAGAGCATCTTTCAAGTCCAAAAATTGCAACCTCTGGCTGCAGCTCCTTCGATCTCGACAAGCTGCTCTCTCAATCTTAGGTGGACTGTCCTTTTTTGAACACCGGATGTCCAAATAACGTCAGCAGATGGCAGCAGAAATTATGAACGGGAAGTCCGACGACGTTGAAATAGTCTCCAGTGATTCCCTTGACTAGCGTCCCTCCTAACTCTTGGATGCCATAACCACCAGCCTTGTCTCTGGACAAAAACAAAATATTAGAAAACTTAATTAATCATTCCAAGTAGGTTTTATTGAAACAACTTTTCAGAAAAAAGCGGAACCCAAACCCCCAAAATTATATTTCATATTTAAAAAAATATGTAGCACCAAACATAATACTGACTTGAAAGCCAATTTCATAAGCTACTTTTAGATAAAAAAAGTACTGAAATTGCTCAATCTATTCAAAGAATATCACCCTTTAAACACAAGGACCCTGAAACCTCTTTCGTCCAAAACTGCGATTTTAAGAATCGACTTCACAATTGTCTTCAAACATCACAAGTGATAAAACCTCAGTTTAAAAGTTAAAAATATTCAACAAGGTCATTTTGAAGGCCCGTCTTTTATAAAAAAAAAGTGTATTTTATAAATCATATTGTTTACCTAACTAGGGTTGTTAAAGATATCTTGCACTACAGTTGGTGACAGTTGTTGAACAAGTATTCTGTGTCATTTTCTTTGTTGTTCCAAACTGTCAGAATACACAATAAACTGCTTTTTTTGGGACGAAACAGGTTTTAGGGTCATTGCATTTAAATGGTGATATTCTTTGAACAGATTGAGCAATTTCAGTAATGTTTTCTTCTAAAAGTAGATTTTGAAATTGGTTTTCCAGTCATTATTCTGTCTGGTGCTACATGGTTTTTTAAGTAAAATATATGATTTTTGGGGTTTGGGTTCCGCTTTTTTGACTCTGTAGAAGAGAACTAATCTAGCAAGCAACTTGGAAGTCAGCGCAAATGAGAACGTAAGCGTTCACTTACAATGGTTCGCCCGTGTCAACGTACCCCTGGATGACTTTAGGTGAAAGGTCACCGAGCGTGACCTCTGTGGTCTCGTGAAACTGTGTCACATGGAATGGACCGTTGGATTCATCTGCACTCCCTTCTGCAACAAATGGAGAAAAAAAAAATAACCTATTATAACATTTTATGAAGAACTATTTCATTTTACGATCAACGCAGTCGGACTGCAAGACTAAATTTATTATACAGGGTGAGTAAAAAAAACGAAACCCAAATGTTAGGACCATTGTTTTAGTGAAGTTCTGCATGTAGCACTTTCAAAATCTAGGATATGAAAGCCCAATTCATCAGTTTTCTTTTGGTACAAGAATCATTCAAATCACTCATGTATTACAAAAAAAGGTGTGCATTTTTTCAGCAAAACGAAAACAATTCACACACATCCCTATGTGATTTGTTTACATTTTGTTGAAATAACACTTACCTTTTTGTGATCCGTGGACAGAACTTTAAAACCTTGGTTGTGTTTAAAATTCCGTAACTTGATAATTACATGAGTGATTTGAATGATTCTTATACTAAAAGAAAGCTAATGAATTGGGCTTTCATATCCTAGATTTTGAAAGTGCTACGTGCAGAACTTCATGAAAAACAATGGTCCAGACATCTGGGTTTTTTTTTTCATTTTGCATTAAAGGAATCTGTGCTTTTGTTTGTGAAAGTGAAAGTGATCGTTTTTGTTAATAAGTTTTGGAATGAATGCCGTCATGAATGCTGCCTGAGTTGAGTTTGTACTCACTCCTGCGAGTAATGAGCGCCATGCCTGTGTTGACTCGATGAGTTCTACCACTCAGATGACTCAGCATCTGAAATGCATCCTTCTTATCTTTTGGTTTCTCAAAGATTCCGTCCTCCAGCGTCTGTTGATGAGAAGAAAAAAATACAAAGAAATCCAGCGATTGAAATCAATGAATTTTCAAAAAGTCATTTTTTTTCCAACAATGGTTGGCCAACCATTGTTGGTATTGATATAAATATTCCATTTTTTGTTGTTAATGACAGCACACCAGGTGCTACGATTTCACAGAATGCTTGAGCCTTTTATTAAATTACAGTCTAGTAGGGTACTTCATGTTGTATATTACCTTTAAAAAAATGAGCAATAAGAAACAACAAATAAGAAAATTTAAATGAACAAAAACAAAACATGCATGTTCCAACTGAAGTCGAAACTTTCTAGGATACCGTTTCCTGTAATAGGGAGCATATACTTATAAATACCAAAAGACCTCAAATAAATAACCAGTTTTATTTCAAATCTACTAGACCCCCCCCCCCAAAAAAAAAGGTGTCTGCACTTACAACAACTGTGTCTGCAGCGATGACAAGATCAGGTTCATTTGCCTACAAGAAAAATACAAAATGAATACAGTATTAATTTAATGCCTCCACAAGCTTTTGTAATTTGGTACTGTTGTGCCCATTCTTGAAAATCACGCATTCTTGAGAATGGGCATGCACATTCTTGAGCATGTGCAACTGGATCCTTGCTCAATCTTGGCAAAAAAATAACTCTTCCAGATTGAGCGCACATTCTTGAGAATGCGCGACAAGATAACGGTCTTGTCGATGCCGAGCACCGGCTGCGCTTGGCAAGTCTAGCTGAATCCTCGTTCACTGATTCTTAATAATTATACTGTTGCAACGCAAGGCGCTGAAAAGTAGAGTGGATATGAAAAGTATACGCGTATTGGGGGAGGGGACCGGGGAAAAAATAAGAATAAATAAGAAAGAATTCAGATTTTTGGGATAATAAAAGAAAGGGGGGGGGGACGTAAGAATGAAGAATGTGAAGAATGAGAATGAATACTGCGACATCCCATAGTGCTAATGCTATTTCCCATTTAAATTGCCACCAAATTATTGTTCACACCCCACCATAACGTCGCAGAGCTGGATTCTATCTAGTCAAAAGAGCAATTTTGGCAGCTTCTGGACATCGTTTTTTTTCCCGTGGCACGCATATGATACATACAGGGACTTGTACTTGTCTAGCCTAAATAAAGCACTTCCCAGACTAGTTCCCAGTCCTCCGTTATTACAAAACTTCCCATAAGTAGGCAGGAAAAAGCAATAATAACAGGTTTAATATGATTCAAATTATCGTAGTTATACGAGTACAGAAGCATAGAACATTTTCTTTCCTCTTTATATGAATTGTTTCCCTTTTAACCGCTATACATTTCATTTAACATAATTATGTCGTGCAATGTTTGTTAAGATTGGGCAAAATTCATAAATTGTGCACGTGATATTCCCACCCAATCTTAAGAATGAGCGCTCATTCTTAAGAACGCGTGCTCGTTCTTAAGAATGGGCGCTCATTCTTAAGAATGCGCGCCCATTCTCGAGAATGCGTGATTTTCAAGAATGGGCACAACAGAACTGTTGTGGGACTCTTAGCTGTAAAAATCTTTGTTGAGTAATTTGCTAGGATAAAAAGGAAAAGAAATTGCAAAATTTTGAAAGAGTGTATTTACAGGGCCTTTTTTTGGTAGTCACTGGAGTATCTTACCCCTTGAAGTCTCTGGGCGACTTCGATGGCTTTCCCTAGGGCGGTCTCTTTAGCATACTCTACAGCCGAACTGAACGATGACTTGTCTAAATTCTCCTCAAAAGTTGATGGAACAACGTCAAACTTGATTCCCTGTAGTCAAATAAAAAACTGACACTGAGACTAACGAATAATAATAAAAAAAGGAGTAGGGGTAGAACAGGCTGGTTCAAGCTGGTTGAATGTGGTTCAAACAGGTTTCAGTGAAGCTTGTTCTGGTCGGTTCATGCCATGAAAATTGATCTACTCTGACTTGCATCGTTGTAATCTGGATTCCCTATCTGATAGGAGGTTTAGCATTGCTATAATTTCGCTATAATCTCCAACTTATCCAAATGTATCCATAACTATTTTTACTTCTTCAGTGTGTGTATAAAGGCGTTTAGCATTCTTATTGTTTTTGTCTTAAATGTTTTAATATCAGCTTTTTTATTTCATATATTTGTATTTATATTTTACTACCAATGATAATTTTTTTTTTATTGCATGTACCACACTTTTAATTTGGTCTCAGGGCCATGATTAGTGTGAAAATAAATAAATCTAAATCTAATCTAAATCTATCCAAGCCGGCTCAAACCAGAACAGGCTGCTTCAAGCTGGTTCAGGCATTAAATGCATGCTCAATGCTGATTGGTTCAAAGTTGGTTCAGCTTCATTGGGTTAGTATAGACTTGTTTCAAGCTGATTCAGGCTGGTGCCACTAAATTAATTCCACTATAAACAATGAACTGACACAGTGTGTTGATGTTGGGGACAATTTAATCTGGGCTGGTCGAGCCAAAAGTTGTAACAAACAAAAACTACAACTTTCTTGTCTCTTGTTCTTGCATATTATTTGGGGAAGATGTAAAATTTGATACTAACAATGTTGTTGAGGACATCCTTGCGTCTAGGTGACCCGCTTGCCAGAACAATCCTCATTGCCGACAACTCTGCCATTATTGGTTGCAACATGTTGGCTCACACAGTCACAGACTCTAAAGAAAATTACAGGAAAAGAAATAAATGTCTAAACTAAGAGAGTTTTAATTTTACAATGTATTTATTTGAACACTTACCCCTGACCAGCAACTTATTGGGGGGGAGGGGATTGGCGATTTGGGTGAAGCATGTTGTATCAAATTTGTGGCAAATCTTATTCGACCTCTAACCCCCCCCCCCCTTGGGCTCCGCCTCCCCCAACTTATATTTGGGGGGGGGGGATTGACGATTTGGGTGAAGCACGTGTACAATTTGTGGTAAATCTTAATAGACCTCTACCTCCCCCCCCATTGGGCTCCGCCTCCCCCTTTAGGCCCCCCCCCCTCCATGTAAAGGCCATACTGCTCATTTTAGGGGTAAGTACAAAATATTACAAGCGTCTGTCAGTACCTTACATACACAATCTTGTTCTTATATTTTAAGACTATAAACTAATACACTAGAAATAGAATATGACGGTAAATTTACTCACAGTCACACGTCGAGAATGGAGCATGTGATCGTGAGTGATTCAAGTTTACTACGTTTCTCGGGTATCGTACCCAGTGGTGTCGTACACAAAATGAACACACCGAATGGTACACACATTGGCACCAGACTAGTATTCATCAGGTGCACCACCGATTTCGTCATCGGTCATGTTCGTACTTTTTTTCCGCATTGATCCACTGTCATTTCTTTGTTTCTAACGTAAAGAGGAGTTGAAGCGGACGACAATAAAGATCGGCGACACAGAAGAGTCCAAAGTGTTTCTTAATCTTATCAACGTAGTCGGTAAGTCATCATTTTAACCTTTGGTCTATTTTGGAGGTTGAACGATCCGTAGGACCGTATCGTACTACGCGTTCGTAGGCCTACGTGTTTATTGACAACTTTTCATTGTATTCTATTTTCATTGTAATGAAACTGTCATTGAAACTGAGAGACAACGCGTTGCAAAAGATATACTAGTAGAGTTTTCATCTTCGTACATGACAGTACATGAAAGGGGAAAACTGGATCAATGTGGAAAATGAAGATTATAATTTCCGAGTTTACGAACAATTACTTTTTGGGGGTAAATTCCTTAAATTCTATGAAACCATTGTTCCTTGCGCAACGCACAGTACTACATTTAACATTTTGTTGAACTAACATTTCTCAACATGCTTAAGTCGGTCAATGACAATGAAGGAGTTTTAGATAAAATCTTACCATGCTTACCTTGTGTTGCAGTTGACTGGTAAAGAAAATCCATCCTCACGTAAGACCTCAAATATCTTTTTGAGAAAATATCTTTAACTTCAGCCAATGTTAAAAATGTGAATTGATTTTGGTATGTCAAATATTGTGGCTCATGTGATGTGTACTAAAAAAAAAATCTTGTCCTGTTTCTTCAGATCCCGAGAGTTGAATCCGGAGTGTCGTGCCGTCAAGATGCCTGTACTGTACGCCACCGTGGCCCGGGGCACCACCGTGCTGGTCAACTACGCGGCCTGTCAGGGCAACTTCACCGAAGTCACCGACCAGATCCTGCCCAAGGTCCCCCCAGAGAACACCAAGCTGACCTACTCCCACGATAACTATCTCTTCCATTACACCTCCGAGGACAAGATTGTCTACTTGTGCATCACAGATGATGTACGTAGGGGCGGAGTCGATTTGAATAATTTAATATTCAATTATTCACATTTCTATGATTGCATATTTGAATATTTGATGTTAGTTGATGGATTTCGGGTCGTCATTTCAAAATCAATTGTACTTACATCTGATTGGCTTTTTGTTACAACCAGATGTTCAGAAAAGTAATGTTCTTCATATTAGATTTGTTTTGTTGGAGAGGCGTTTACCAAATATTTGTTTATTGGTGACTTTATTTCTTTGTTTTGACAGGAATTTGAAAGATCACGAGCCTTCATGTTTCTTAGAGAAATTAAAAGAAAGTAAGTGCATTATATTTGAACGTGCAATATTATGATAAAACAGATATAAATCTGTTTATCTCAATAGGTTTCTCAAAATGCAAAGTGCCCAAATATTTTCTTTTCATAGTTAAGATTTAATGAGAAAGCAAGTTAAGCAACTAATTTTTTCCAGTTGGGAAGCATGAAGTAAAGTTACATTCATTGTTTACTGTAAAGTCAACATTTTATTTTCTCCAAGAAAGTTGGGGACTCTGTATTGTGCAAATTTATAAACAAAGGTCGCATTATAAGTTAGCCTATTTTCGTGCGCTCTTTCCCCGTGCATAGGTTTCAAACAACTTACGGAGCACGAGCCTACACAGCACTTCCGTTTGCGATGAACAGCGAGTTCTCCCCAATTCTAGCCAATGAAATGGTATGTACTAATATCTGTCCATGTTTTGGACACTTGTCCTCCAAAAAACAGGACCTTCTGAAATTCCAATGGGTATAATTTGAGGTAACTGGTTTTGGTGTGGATTTTTTTCAGCGACACTATTCAGAGGAGACCCCCATTGACAGATTGGGCAGTGTACAAGCTGATGTGGACGACTTGAATCGCATAATGGTCAGAAACATCGGTAAGCTGTCACTTTTTTGTTCATGAAGTCAAGTTTTTGCCCGAAGGAAGTTACTCTTCCAACAATTTTTTTCAAATCTTCAGCCAAGAATAAAACATTGTTTTGCATATTTTGTGTTTGGCAAAGTCAGCTAAACTATTGCGCACTTGACATCTGTGCAAAATGTTTATCTGGGTAAAGTGTCTAGCCCAAGGACAACACTCAGCGGTATTAGTAAACGTAGAGCTAAAGAACTTTGGCATTTTGAGAAACCCAATATTTCTAATTTCTTGTTGGTTTTAACTACACAGAATCACTTTCCAACAGAGGAGAAAGGTTGGAGCTTTTGATTGACAAAACGGAAAACCTGGAAACAACAGTAAGTACGACTTAAACATGTTTTTGTTTAGCTGCAAAAGAAAACTCTTATTATCAAATATAATCAAGAATCTTGGAGACTTACAAAATCAGTCCAAAAGGTCACCCTTTCTAACGTTCTGATGTTTCAAATACAGCTACAACATTAAACCACTTATTCATTTATTTTGTTTGTCTCGTCAGTAATTTGGATTTTGTGGATTTCTTGCAGTCGCTGACTTTCAGGAAAAGCAGCAAAACGCTGGCCCGATCCATGTGCATCAAGAACTGCAAACTAACAGTCATTCTGGTGGTTATAATAACAGTAAGTCTACAGGTTTTTTGTTTTGAATGGTTGGCATAGCGGTACTTTCCTCGCCTTCCACCGCTATGACCCGGGTTCGAATCCCGCCTGGGCCAATATGTGGATTGGGTTTTCAGTCCCTGCCTGATTCCGTGGGTTTTCCTCACAATATTCCGCTGGGCTTTTCCTCCCACCACTATAATTTTTTCTCACTGTCTTCTCTCTACAGTTTTCTTCAGGCTTTTGAGGAATCCTTGGTCTCATTTCCAGAAAGAAAGAACAATAATAATAATCTTAAATTGGGATGAGGTGAAGTGCCAGTTTTGCCACGAGGCAGTAACTTTCCAATTTGTTTTGCAGTGTGGGAACCCCAGCTGTAGAAGAAAATTTAAAGAACTTATCAAATGTTGAAATAATTTGTTTGTGTCGCTTTCTTTTTGCAGCTTATTATTTACTTCATCGTATCGGCCGCCTGTGGAGGACTAGCTTGGCCACATTGCGTCAAATAATCAAGAATGCACATCATTCTAACGCATCTCATTCGCATCTCATTGAATGCCGACTGCTTGAAGACAGTACTGGGAAAAAAAAAAACAGGCCACACCTTCTTATGAATAATGCATTATATTGAAGAAGCTTTCATATTGATGGACATGAACTACATGCGCCAAAAGGTGTTTTTCAAGATGTGTATTGACACAGAAGTTTAGCAGTGACAACAAGATGCTTAGTGCTAAATATGCTAAGTGTTTCTCAAAAATACATGCAGCTTAATAGACGACGAAAAATTGCTGAATTATTTGACAACTCCTCCGTCACTTTGAATAAAGAAGAACGCGTCTTCAACCTGAGATGTAGAACCAGCGTGTTGGCGATACATGTGCCTTTTTTTGAGGACACAAGACAAGGGAGAGCAAAGAGATTGGAACCACCGTCTCTTCAATCACAAATTGTGGATGCACCATCGCTGCACAAAAATCCAAATTTTACAAAACCTTGGTTTTGTCTGCAGCTTCGCCTTTTGGTTTTGTCTCCCTGACTTTGGAGAATGTGGCTCCATTTTCTGCTGTAGGAAATACTAAATTCTGCAATGTGAGGTCAAGTGTGCAATCCTTAAGCTGCTGATCAAACTAAAGCTGGAAACAATGCCTGAGTTTCTAAAATGTCATTAGAAACATTTTAGGAACACATACTTCAATGGAGTTTGAGTGGGTGGTCTTGCTGGAGCTAGCTGTACGTGAAATTTGGCCTCATCCAGATTAACACATTGCAGGAAGTGAAAGTTTCAATTTCTGTACAGTTCTGTCTACACAACAGTAAAGGCGTGATGTATTAGTTACCAATGTCAGTCATATCTGTAAACTATTGTACATATTTGATTTTCTAATTCGAGCTCAAAGCATTCAACTATTAGATGATGGCACGGACAGTGGTTGGCATGACCAGTGTGTCATTCTTACATCGAATCTGAAAACCAAGCTACATGTAAAGCATAAATTTAAGTTGATCTTGAACAAACAATGAATACTTCTTGTGTACAAAGCAATTTTTCAAGAATACAAAGTACAGTTTATACCAAACCGGTAGTTAATTTTTATTTACTGTGTGCAAAATGGTGGATTTGGTGAAGTGGAAAATTGGGTTTGCATCAACATTTTGCCAATTTGGTAAGGTGATGTCTAAAAGTGACATGTGCAAAACTGAAAATGGACAGATGTTTACAGAAAATTAAGGAAGTGAAAATGAACGTATTTTGCATCATATTGGACTCGCTGAACAAAAATAAATTTACAAGTGTTTACATGTTTCATAGCTAAAGGCAGAACTTTCTGAGAAGATGTAGTGTGTAAGTCAAGCTCTTTGCTGACTGATGTAACATGTCCATTTTTTAGTGTCGACCCTCAAATCGGGTGCAAATGCAGTTTAACATTCCAGTCATAAAATTAAAAGTAACAAATTTCATGGTAAATGAAAAAGGGCAAATAAAGTAAGAGGGGTAAGTCCATCTCAGTTTTACTTATGGTGAAAGAAATTTCCAAAAATATCAGGGCATCTGATTTGTTTCAAAGTAAACTTTAAACCAACTACATACTATAAAATCAAGTACAATATGTATACATCAGAATTGTGTTGGTTTTTTTCAATGGAAATCAAGTTGAGTACTGTTTTGCTATTTTTTCATTTTTGAATGTTTGAAAATCTGCAACTGATACATTTGGATTTTCATAAAAAAATATTGGGACTTTTTGTTAAAGAATAATTGTTTTCATGTACACAGTGATAGAAACTTCTTACACAATGTAAGAGTTTTACATGTATTTTATATCTTATTTATAGCCTTGTATAAACGGCTCACAATTTATATCCCAAAATAATATGGCCTTGAAAATTATGTAACTTCCTACTTCAATGCGCAGCTTTACCAGCAGAAAGATTTGTCAGTTGTGCTTGATCATAAGTGCAAAGCCATTAAATTTGGCACACATTTTGAGAAGACTCATTACATGTTAAAAACTGAGAATGTTTTCTTCTACTTCAGATGTTTACAGTTTTTAGTTCAAATTGAAGAGGTTTTATGTGACCTTTGTACAGTATAAACTATGGTAATTGGTGCTTTTCGGCCCCAAAAAATTAAGTTATGAGACTAGAAATGTTTATTTTTCTATTCCTGCGTTAGGTTAATTCTTTCAGTATGATATTGTAAATAAGATTTTATAATCCATGAAACATTTTGCATCAATTGCTGAACAAGATATAGAACATGGCTGCTACTCACATAAAGTGAAGAAAGTGTAGATTGAGCATTAATTTGTAATACTTTCTGTAGAGTTTGCGTCACACTTCGAAAGACCCGCATGCAAATTTGTTTGAAAAGAAACTTCGAGCAAGAATTACTCTTAGAAAGAAAATGTGTAAAACACAAAATGTATGTCCTATCTATTTTGCATTTTATATTGTTTAAAGATGTTTCATTCGCTCTACATGTAGTGACAAAGATATTCATCAACATCAATCAATCAATACTTTTAAAAATATTGGGTTTTTTAAATTTATGATTTTGGTTTTCTACGGGCTATATTGAAAGTGCATTGAATAAAAGTGCCTGACCCAAGTCGTGCAGGTTGAGCTCAGATACAAATTTGGTTTTTTTGGTCATATTTGTTCTATGAACATTTCCAATTGAACAGATTTCCAAGTGAGCAAATTTGATTTCCACAAATTGGCATATCAAAACTCAGTTTTATTGGATCTGACGTAATCCGTCCTCAAATCTATATTACAGTATTCTGGCATGCAATGGCTCTCTTACAATGAAGATCGACTGGTTAAAAACCTCAAATGATCGAAAATAGGAAATTAACTATCAATGTTGATATCAATATTAGCATGCTGAAAGAAATTGACCGACACAGGCTTCGAACCTGTAACCACTGAAATATCGCACTGGTGCCCCACCATAGATGGTAGTTTGGTGGTGCAGTGTTCAAGGGACATTCCGACCTGGAAAGTGCCCAACTGGGCTACAAACAGCGTTTGAAATGAAATGATATTGATTGGAAAGAGCATTTAACAGTAGGAATAAGGGACGAATGTAATTAGTATATTTTTCTACACATAATGGGCGCCTCCACTTGGCAAGCTTGCCTTTTTGGAGAAGCCCACCCCTTAATGTCATGTGTTTATTCAAATGATTGTCTCAACCATTTCTGTTCAGGGTTTTTTGTGTCTTTTCTCAGGAATGGTAAGACATTAGGTTAGTTTCCTTTCAACCAGACTTTTGAAATAGGATAAGTGAACAATCCAAAACATAAACTTGTTCGGGCATTTCACATGTTTCAGGCTGCAATGCCCCTTTAAGTAGCAGAATCAAATCCAGTAAATCTCTTTTAAAGGCAGGCACAGAAAAAGGGCAGACAAACCTCTTTTATAAAGTACGCCTGTTAATTGCTGACCTTTAGGGAGCCATGCCTATTGCAACCTTCATAAATTCGTCTGCAGTTGGTTCTTTGATTGGTTTCCCTGCTTTGTTCAAGCCTTACTAAGAGTAACCTCTAGAAAAAAAGGACAAAAAAATTCAAGTTGGTGATGTCAGAACAGAAGGAGCAAGTAAGGAGCAAGTAAGAAAGTTACAGTCTGCTGTGGGAAAAAAAAGTCCGGCAAGAAAATATAATAAACTAGAAGATACAAATATCTAATACAATTTACGAAAGGCAACAAATCTGTTAGGTTACTTAATCCAATTACCTAACTTTTTTATTTATTTACAGTTTGCTAAAAATTCTGAAGGAAAATTGTTCTCCACTTGGCGTACTCTACAAAAATACAAATTATGTTTTTGTTAATGCTAATAAACAGACGTTTTTGTTAATGTAATATTTAGTTACATTTTAATGAAAGCAATTTGCTTGCTAAAGCGATTAATTCATTAGTAATAAATAAGATAAGGGGAGTTATCGCTTTGATTTACGTACTTTTGAAGTAAAACTACCAGGCTAGAAATTTTTTTTTTCCCATGACACTAAAAAGCTACATACAGTGTTTAGACTACTCACCCTGCTTAGGAAATTCTAAATCGACCACGTCATAAAATGGCCAACTAAAGTACTCCATACCACTAAACATGGATGGATACAATTTTTAAGTACACATAACCTCTTGATTGGCAAAATCCTTAAATTTAAGGTTAACTTGTTCTGAGCATTTCTGAGAAGTATTATAGCACCATGTTTACTTTAAAAATACTTCCTTGTTTCGTTACAAAGCCAAACGAGCTGTCTAAAAAAAGAAATGCTCCTTAAGCTTCATAAATAGGTCTCCTTGACATACTACCTATGGTTTAGTTTATTTAAAATGTCCTATTATTACTTTTTTTTTATCAGTTCATCAAGGCAAATGTTCAGGTATTTCAGCAGAGCTTATCAGTGTCTTTAACCAGTTAATGCTGGAGGACATGTAACCACGATCTGGCAATGTATATTCGCAGGGGAGGGCGACGGATTAAGCTTTGCCCGAGTTGTTGGCGATGGACGTCCATACACGTCAGTGTTTCCCATTGGTTATGTACACACAGTGTTTTAAACTCGAATTTGGTCGTTGTACACGGCCAGTCATCGTAGCAAATAATCGCCCCGTGGCAAATATCGCTCCGTGGCTAGGCCTCGGAGTGTTGCAAAATATGAACCTACAGTGACAAGTATCGTACAAATACTGTACAAATGACTCTCAAGAGTCGGTATTTGTGGTGATTGACTAAATTTTAAAATTTGGCTTATTTATCTTGTCTTTTTAAAAAATGGTGTTTTTCGGCCACAAATAATCGTAGCAGCAAGTGGTTCAGCTGTTCCACACAATTCTCTAAACCAAGTTCTATGCACAAAAAAAGTTTTATATCTTTAAGACCTGTTTTGTGTTTTCTAGGAGCTTTTGAGACAATGAATTTAATGGGAGGTTTGCAGCAACATCATGTGAATGAAAGGTATATCTCTTAGTGAGTTGTGTGGTTCTGAGAAGAAACAGTTGGTTTAACTTGACGTTTTGAACAGTATGCTCTGTTCGTCATCATGAGACAAGAAATTTAGTCTAATTTTCAATTACATTTCATGCTTTTGAGCAATAAGCCAAGGACCCTTGATGTAACATTCAATCGTTGTAGGTCAATGCAGTCAAGAATTGTCATAGAAATGACTGGAAGAATATGACAAAAAAAGAAATGTTCTGGGTGGGATTCGAACCACTGTCATCAGGGGTGGCACATCTGAATCATGGCAAACAAATTCCACAGTGCTGCCTGAACCACACAATTTTCCGCTAACACAGCTTTCACGAATATCAGCAAAAGGTATGCCAACCTGAAAGGGAAAACTCAACCTAAATGAATCATGTAACAATTAATGTTGTGCATCGGGTCGGGTTGACCAGTTCAAACCAACCCGAAACACTATTGATATACACTGAACCGAAACCGATTTGAACTCCCCAAATCCGACACGACCCAACCTGACGAAAATTGAAGTAAAAAAACAACCGAATTGACACGAGACCGAACCAACCAAAAACCCCCCCAGAATATCTTGCTTGGGCAACTGCGTCCGCTTTTTGTGCCTGAACTTACCCACGTCATGTGAAAATCGTCGTCTCTCAGTAACGTACTGAATCATACTGTACAATACTGTGAAGACTCATAACGTGACCAACTGGTGGGCCTACACGTATAGACTGTGCATAACAGACTTCAAGCCATGTGTACAATCATGCAGTGGGTTGACGTTGGTCGTACTGGGCACAGTGACTCTGCAATAATATTGCACCGCGTGAATTCCCAAACTGTTTCGGTTTATTAGGGTTTTTCAGAAGAGGCCCAACCAACCCGACCTGAAAATTGCAAACGCAAAAACCAAAACCAACCCGACCCGACTGAAATGATGGAAAAAAAACACTTGATTTGAACCGACGTCGGTTTTTGGGTCGGGTCAGTTTCGGTTTCGGGTCGGTTTGCACAACATTAGTAACATCAGAAAATATCTGATCAGTCACAACGTTGCGCTATGGATATTGCTCATGACAGCTTTTCAGTTGATTTTATTGTTTGGCACAAAAATATGCTGACAACTATACTGGCAGCATTTCGTTGGTGATCTTTAATTTTATTTTTACGCAATGCGCATCTTGTCAAGGATCGGCATGATGCGGTCGAAGCGCGGCCGCTTGGTAGGGTCCTCATTCATGCAGATCTTCATCAGCTTGACGATGTGAGGGGAGATGCCTGGCAAGAGCTCCACACGCAGTCCCTCCCCTACGATCTGAGCACACACAAAAAGGAAGGAATTGCAATCAATAAAACAAACAGGAATGGACCGATCCAGTAAGCTCCGCCCAGTGCGCACGTGGGCAAATTAACACGTGCTCCTCTCCAATGCCACGCTGCATTTTCCTTCCGCGCGCATCATACGCGCGTGCACGCATGTCGGACATAAGTCACGGCTGTGATTGGTCAGAACACCGTGGGGCGGTGCTTACTGGATCGGTCCATTCCAATTGCTTATGTTCATATAACCGGATTGGACAATTGTTACTTTGGGTTAAAGATATACGCACACATGTCTATCGAGGACATGGTACCAAATCTGCATTCTAAAAAAAATTTCAGGATATGAAAAAACAGATACTGTCATTCGCACAAAAGTTGGGGCATTTACAAAAAACCTAAAAACACTTCGCTGTCAACAACTATTGGAAAATGTTGTGCTTACTTCATAACAACAAATTTTTTGTAAATGTGCTGGAAAAAATTATTCAATTTAAGAGCATGTTGCGGTAATTCTTCAACCACTACATTATGCAAAGTGAAAACTATAAGTAAAAAAAAAAATTCATAACAAAAAAAAATGATATTCCAACTGGGCGTATGTGCACATCAACCTTTGCCCTTCCATGTTCTGAGAATAATTAAGAAGCTAAAGATAGGTAAACAAGTCTATAAAGGCAACGGTATACGAATCTGCAATCTGCAAGTTTTCATGCAGACAAAAAGAATACGAAAATTTAGATCAAGCATCGTACTATTAAATACATTGCAGACCGAAGTTTTTCAAAACCATGAAACCCCACACTAAACCCTATGTAATTTCAACCACTGCAGCCATTCAAACATTAATTTCCTTGGTGCAACATTATTTTCCTATGAAACATACTTTGTCCAATACCAATATGGGAAAATACTAATTAATTGAAATGGAGAAATAAATCTGATATTTTTCGGTACCTTCATTCCGACTTCCATGGGTGTCAATCCAGCAAACGGTACCTCTCTAGTAACCAGTTCCCAGAGTAGGATAGCAAAGCTCCACATGTCGGCCGCTCGTGTGTTCATCTCTTCTGGGTCCTTTTGAAGAGCTGAATTAAAATAAAAAAATCATCATCTTAAAGTTGGTATATACATGTACCTGTTTTTTTTCTCGAATTTTCAAATTAATTTTCTGAGCACAATTTGAATGAATACAATGCCCTGTAACAAATAAATTTGCTTGTTTGCATTTGCAGGCCTTTTTACAGTTTTAAAGAGTGGTTTTACACAGCGCGCTCCGTTTCAGAAAGTTTCGAGCGAAAGTCTTTAAATATTTATATATCTAGTGACGTAGCCATGTATTCATGTATGTTAATTTTGGAATAAATCCTAGCTATGCGATGATTGCGGCCGTTCTGAGACATGCTCCGCGATCCTACATTCTATCAGATCCTACATTTTATCAGAATCCCTGCTACTTTTGCATCTTTTCCTCTCAGAGGATTGCAAAACCCGTAGTTTTCAGAGTCTAGTTTTACACGTTCGCTCCAATGGGCATATACATATACGTGCATGTGTGTACACATGCACATTATGCACAGTTAGTCTGCAAAAGGCTCACATGTACATATGTGTACAGTAAGTTACTTGAACGTGTGTTGCATATTATTATTCATAAACAGCACTGTCGCAGGAACGCATATGTGTAACTAGGTCCCACTCGACTCAGATTCGAATAAGGAGTGGGACGCTCTTAATTCAAAAGTTGAAATTAATTAATTGGTTACTGATCGTTGGTCGATTTTTTAGTGCGATATCTCATTGGAAAGTTCATAACTAATGCAATGCTGGAAAATTATCAATTCAATTTGAAAATATAGTTTTTGGCGTGCCACACCAAAAAAGCATGTATATAGCAACTTTAATACTGGCAAAAATCCTAATAATAATGAAATGATTCTGCTATACCTTCTGGTGAGGCCCAGGCAGGGTTGAAGAATTTCCCGCGATTCTGGAAGGAGAATCTGGTATCTCCCATGTTAATCTTGGCCGTCAGCTCATCGTCAATCTGGTCAACAATCCAAATAGGAAACAAATTGGTTCTGGACACTCTGAAATTTAGTGGGGAAGTGCGGTCAATTTGTGACTCACGATCGGAGGGTCAGGGATTCGAATCCAGCTGCTGGTCATATGTTGTGTCCTTGGGCAAGCCACTTCACCCTGACTTGCCTCTCTCCACCCAGGAGTATAAATGGGTACCGGCATCAGCTGGGGAGTAACCTGCGATGGACTGGCATCCCATCCAGGGGGAGTAGAAATATTCTCAGTCGTTTCATGCTACTGAAACCGGAGATAAACACCGGCCTGATGAGCCATATTGGCTTGTGACAGACTTTACTTACTCTGAAATTACAATCACGATGTCAGCATTGCATTCATGTCTATCACAAGTCCATTTGCAAGTCTACCACGAGTCCACCGCAAGTTATCCAGACCTACGTCAAGTCACAAGCTATTCAACTAAACTACGACAAATGCATTCCTTTATTATTCATTTCCCAGTTACTTTAGACCAAACGTGTGACTGGACTTGTGATTTACTAGTGACTGGACTTATGATGGACTAAACTACAAGACTGCCTAGACCACTGACTGTTTGGGGGTAGAGACACGGGCTTTTTTTTACATACAGCAACTAAATAAATCCTCGTCAGCTGATTGGTGGGTCGTTGATCACGTGTCATTAAATTATTCGCCCCAACGCACGGTGCAGCCGCACGGCAAAAATAGTTACATTCCACGATAAATAGGGTTCCATTGCACGGTCACACTGTTGGCAGCTCTGACCATTCAGATGACAAGGATTTATTCAGGTGTTGTATAAAAAAATAATGAATGATTCGCATCCATGCAATGGAAAGAATAATTTGTTCAGTGACAGACGGAATGTAGCTTTCCACGAGGCTTCAAACTTTCCATCTGTCACCTCATGATATTATTCTTACCATTGCACTTATAAACTTTCATTATTTGTATACTAAAGCAGGCTTAAATTTCCTGAAGCCAAAGACAAATTAAAGGTTTCCCAAACCGCCATGGAACACTGAATTCTGTACATACCATGATGTTCTTGCTGTTGAGATAGAAGCGTGGGATGAGTGGCTCCATGGCATGCAGGAAGGCCATACCACGGGCAATGTCTACCGCAAAGCGAAGCGTCTGAGCTTGATCAATCATCACATCTAACCAACAAAAACAACAACAACAACTATTAGAGGTTTTTTCCTACGGCATTTTTCATTGAATACTAGTGTACCATTATATTGTAACGAAAATGCAACTCCTACTTATTTTTTTTAGCTTAGCTAAGAAACAGTCTGTACTAACAAAGTTTAACCCCAACTCCCTAGGCATTTTTTGCTAAGATGCAACCTCAACGCTGCAAAATCCTCCAACTGCCTCCATTTAAGAATTGCAAGCAGCCCCAATCCTCCAAAATCATATTATTTCTTGAATGAGGTCCTTGGAGGGGTGACCACCGCCTCAATCCTGCAAAATCCTCCAGCAATCACTGTCAATATGTTGAGGCAGAACCAGTGACATCCTGAAGCAGTGCAGAGGATTTCAAGTATTATTTAGGCCTACATTTATGCATGGCTGAGCATAAACAACACAAGGTCCGGCCTAAAACCTTGACACAGTGCAATCAGCCACACATTTTTGCAATATATATATAGCCTCAATCCTGCAAAATCCTCCATTTTGCATAGAGAATTTTGGAGGATTTGGGAAGGTTAGGGTTAAGTGGGTTCCCCCCCCCCCCAAAAAAAACCCCCACCAACAACCTGTTTTGTGAATTAGGCAAAGTAAAGAAATCTGGCTGCTGAGTCAAGCTATTTCAAGTCTTGCAGAAAGGTTTCAGCATAATTGCTGATGAGTATAAGCAAACAATCACCAGTTTCCCAAGCTGGTAAAAAACCCCAAACCTTCTCTTACCTGACGCCTCGTGGAGAAGATGAAAGAGTGATCCCCGAGGCAGGTACTCACTCAGCACAATCAGGCTAGGAGGGTGGTTAACGCAGCCCAGCACAGCGTGGATGTTGGGATGGGAGAAGATGCGTAGGCGGGGGAACTCCTCCCCAAACTCCCGCGAGATGCGCGACGTGATGTTGTGCTGCTGCAAGACCTTGGCCATGACCTCCGTGCCTTGCCACATACCCTTCCACATCTGGAGACAGATAAGGTAACAAACGGGATGATTGAGAGGATGACAGAAAGAAAGACAGACACCCTGACAGACACCCCGACAGACAGGGTGACAGATCTTATGACAGAGAGCCCAACAGACAGGGAGACAGACAGAACGACAGACAGGTAAGATAACAGACGGGATGATTGAGAGGATGACAGACAGAATGACACACACCCCGACAGACACCTCGACAGACAGGGTGACAGATCTTATGACAGAGAGCCCAACAGACAGGGTGACAGACAGAACGACAGACAGGTAAGATAACAGACGGGATGATTGAGAGGATGACAGACAGAATGACACACACCCCGACAGACACCTCGACAGACAGGGTGACAGATCTTATGACAGAGAGCCCAACAGACAGGGTGACAGACAGAACGACAGACAGGTAAGATAACAGACGGGATGATTGAGAGGATGACAGAGAGAATGACACACACCCCGACAGACACCTCGACAGACAGGGTGACAGATCTTACGACAGACAGCCCGATCAACTGGGCAACAGACAAGTTGACAGAAAGAGGGATGGTCTGGGTGACAAACAGGGTTACAGACAGGGTGATGGACAGGCTGATACTTGTGCATCCTTAAACCAAAAACAATCCAGGCATTTTGTTTTTGCTGGGAACTTTCCTGAATCCTTACAAATAAATAAAGATTAAGTTGGAAGATGGGTTTACTGGTAGCTTTAATTCTACAAACACTGTATATTCTGTGCTTTGCAAGAGCTAGTGAGAAAATCAATTCACCGATTTTGGTGGTCGAATGATATCTGCGCTAGTAAGCAGGTAGCTGGTTCGAGTCCCACCAGAGTAAACTTGTGATTTTATTTTTCTCACAAGCTCTTGGAAAGCACTGGGTACTAGCCAGAATCATGTCCATACCTCGCCAGTTGGGCTGCTGCCAACTTTGGTCTGCAGCTTCACATGCTTGAGGTCAATCCCGGCAAATCTTGAGAGTGTTCCATCTCCTGACATACAGAAAGATATCCAAACGTGTGAGCATGAAGTCAGCCTTAACCTGAAATTCCCTAGTACTTTTTCCAAGAAACTTGGTTGATCCTGTTTTGTACTTTAACTTTTAAAGGTAGAGTATATCATCTGCAGCTATCCAACGAAAAGTATTGTTGACAAGCATACTTGGTTTAAAGATAGTAATGGCAGTAAACTACCTGTGAAATTATTCTTTCTGGCATGCTGTCATTTTGAAGAAAATAATAACAGAAGGTCATTTCCAAAGATGCGTCTAAAGACGCATTTGGGAAATTTCTGTTAGTAGTTCATTTTTAATTCGGCAAAGCCATGAATGGGTGCCCGCAAGCGTTGACACGACACACACGCGTGCGGTTGCTATAAGTCGTTGGTTCAGTGTGCGACATTGCGCAACTGGAATTGGCTGAATGAGAACGTGTCCCGGACGCTGATTTCGGGCGCAATTCAAAACATGACTCGGCAACTTTTAAATTGAAATCGAGATCCTAGAATATTGTTTAAATGAAAAAAAAATGCACAAAAGACAAATGATATTCCTTTAAGAGGTATGTATGTATCCAGTTCCATGTAAATAAAAAGTGATTGTGCTGTAGTTGTTCAATCCTAACAGATTTTGAAGGAATTGGGAGGAGATACATGTAGGGTTCTGAAGAAATAAGAGAAACGAAAGCAGGTCAATTGTTTAAGGAGGTTCAAGTAAATTTAAAGAATCTTTAATTTACGGGGCCATAGGAAGGATGCAAGAAATGTTAGTGAATCTCGTGTATTACAAATTAAGTTACATGTAAGGAAACTTGTGTCATCGTAGTATCGTAAAATTTGCTTATTTCTTTTATTATGCACACTTAATATTATATTTCTGCGCATTCATCTCAAATCACAACCAGAAAATTTGAAATTAGCAATACGTGTACAACTGCAAGGCCACAGGCAGTGAACAAAAGCTACTGTTATGACTGTAATCACCATACAGGCAGCAATGCAAGTAACAAAGTGACGTGCACAATACATCAGGCAATATTGGACCTCTAATAATAAACACGGCCATTTGGCTACCTTGTGTAAATACTGTACGTCATCATACCATAGCTAAGGTACAATTACAGCTCCCAATTACAATAGAAATATTCTCTTTTAAAACCACAATTGCCAATTATACAATTTGACCCAAATTTGACTTGTATAAATACTGAATCAAAAGCTTGATGTTATGACTGTGTGAGGGGAATTGCAATTATTGGCAAAATGCATTATTCAATAAAGACTCTGCATATTAGGGAAGAAGTTCAAAACAGGAATCATGATTGTTCTTGCTCCAGGTTTCAGTAAGATTGCAACTGCATAAATGCATGGGTTGACTTTTTTTTTGAAATATCACTCTGTTAACACTGAGACTGGGACACTGGGTGCTCATAAACCACCGTGCAGCTCAATTGGCCAAAGGCATTGGCCAATAGGAATCCCCCACATCTTCAGAACACGCCCTAACAGTCTGTAAGTTGGACGCAGCCTAACTACCGGTACCACTCACACATTATCTGGTAAAGCAGCCAGTGTTGGAATGAAACTGGTGCATTTTTCGGCTTTACCGAGTAAAATCCAATTTGATGCTGATTTTGAAATCCACAGAAGAATACATGTAAACTGGCTGAAAATTGAAGAAGGCTCGGAGACTGTTTTTGTCAATGGAATGGAACGCCAGCTGAGTATCTGTGTCGATTCTGTCGTCAGTTCTGAAAAGCTGCGGTGCTTTTAATGGCAATTTTCTTGCATTATTCTGGTTTATCCCCCAAACCAAAATTGTGATATCAAGGACGAAGCGATCCCCAGCAAGATGCTGTTCTGTTGATGTTCCAATAACAGTAAAACTGAGTGCAAAATCAACACATGCCTTTGACGTTACACTTGCGTCGGGGTGATGTAAGTCAATATTAGGTTTTGCCCTTCACCGACGTATAAACACTGTATACTCAGTGTGTTACCTCCACGAGTGAAAGTTGGACAAAATCATTCGTGTGGGACTCGAACCTACGACCTCCTGCTTTCTGGTGCAGACGTCTTACCACTCGACCACTGACTTTGCGGGATCGGTTGGCTGGTTTGAATCCGATGTACATGTAGCACCGGGTACCGCAGTTAAACTATTCATAAGATGAACTTGCGTCGGAGTGATGTAAATCAATATTAGGTTTTGCCCTTCTGTTGTTATGGTTTGTCCAAATAGAATACCCTGCCAGATTCGTCTATGAAAAGAGATGCACCCAACTTTCTTAATGACAAACTTTTACCAGGGCTGGTCACGAATGAAAAAGAATGTGATAACTGGCTCATCTACCCCAGTGTTCCAGAAAAGACAAGTTAAATTTGAAAAAAAGCAAAATAACAATGTGTTCCAAATGTGTCATTAGACTGGGCGTGCTGCTTCAACTCTGTTCTCAGCTTGCGACAGGAATACGTTGCAGGAATGAAGCCCTGAAGAAAGTCCAGTGTCCCCCGCCTTGGTTGGCCTACCAGGATCACTGTTACCTCTATGTTGCTGAGCTAAAACCAGTCTACGATGCTGAACTTTACTGTCGGAACTTTGCAACAAATGGCAGCCCTGCACATCTGGCATCAGTAGCGAGTCTTGCAGAAAATGACTTTTTAGTGGCTTATAGTACGAAAGCCGCTGGACGGCATCGACGCTTTTGGATTGGATACCACGACCAACAACAGGAAGGTGACTTTATTTGGACTGATGGAGCTTCTACAAATTTCACATTCTGGGATACCAATGAACCAAATAATGCCAATAATAACCAAGACTGTGTCAGCATTTTGCCGATAAGGTCTGGGGCATGGGATGACATGGACTGCTTGGTATCTTTAAGCTCCGTGTGCAAAATGCAACAGAACCTTCACAATGTAAGTACATACTGTAACGTCTCTCTTGGGTGAGAGACATTATCAATAAAGAGTCAGATAAGATACAATATCTTACACACACTAGTCTCTACTTTATTCAGCAATATTTACATCTCAATAGAGGGCGCACTATATACGTGTGGATTATGTGTGGGAGCTCTGTGTTTGGGACAGAGCCCTGATCTACAAAGTACAATCTACGTGTACATGCCAAGAGCTCTGTCGGGGTCAGAGCCCAGATCTTCAATGACCAGAACTGCCATTTCTACACGCTTTATATAGACTTTTGGGTGCGCGTCTTAGCCAATGGGAGCATTGGATTCCGGTAGTCATGAATAATGCAGACGTGTACAAAGGCATGGGGAAAGTTCTCTATGGGAGATTTGTACACAACTGACTTAGACATTCTAGTGGAAGGAAGTCCGAGAGCAGTGGTTAGCGGGCGAAGTAGGATCACTCGTGGGTGCCTTACGGGGAACTGATCCTCAAAGGGAAAGGGAATAACTTTCTCGGTACGGGTTGTGTACAAGACTTAGTCTCTAGACTAGTTAAGAATCTACACACTAATGCTATGGAGTAAAAACTATGAGATGAAGGACGTAACCTGACCTCTAGCTACCGTAGGTCTCGGCCAGTGGGTTAGCGGGACACACTCGCTGGGGTGTACGGGGTCACTGAGGGGTGAATACATGGGAAGGTTTTAGCGAGCCACATTCGCTAAATGCTTGGGGTCAATGTGGGTCGGATGCGAGGTAAGGTGGGGGAGGGGAATTCGCATCGACTCCGGGGAAAGGTGGAGGGAAAATGGCTAAGTCCTAAGTACTTGTCCCATGGCGGTACATGTTCAATAGCCGTGAGTGCTACATGCATTGCGCGATATACAATAGCGTACTGTACAAGGTACTGCACACTTGGGCGTGTGTCTAAGACTTCGTGGTAAGCTTCGCGCTGTGTGAGGGCACACAGGATCGCTGCAAGCATTACGCTGTGCATGGAGTGCAATGGATTGGTTGGGAATGAAGTAAACTACGCAATTCGTGGGGACGCAACAATACGTTTGAATTGTTGACACGAGTTTTAATTGTTGAGATCTGATGTCATGTCAAATTTACGAGGACTGCAGCAAACCGAAGTCTGCCTTTGAACCATAGGTGGCTGTGGACAAATCACTGTTCTCTCTAGTTGTAATCTCAATGAAAGCATCGGATGAATGATGCTGACATGCACAGTGCCACCATTTCCACATTTGAAGGAAAAACTGATCGGGTGTCCACTACAATCAAGCAATCAAGAAGAAGTTTCCCTGTGAACTGAAGCAAAACTGAATAAAGATCCAGGATTGATTACATTGGAAAGGATTTGGAGACCTGTTACTTTAAACACAAAACTCTCACAAGACTTGCAAACAAACCAATTAAGGCGACCTGACGTTTCGAACTTAACAAGTGCTGCTTCAGAGGCCAAATGACAGAGGTACAAGAGGCAAACATGTAGGAACTCACGAGCCAAGATTTGGAAACGTGTGGAGAGAAAAAAAACGATTGGGCAAGCCATTTTAGACTGAGGGGTCTAGGTAGTCATCTTAGTCAATTTTTTTTGGGCAAGCGACAGTCAGCCAGTGAGCAGTGAGAGTACCGAGTACTGCCAAGTACCGGGTACCGAGAACGAGTACCGGTACAAGTACTTGTACTTCTGAATACGAGTACTTGTATTCTGAGTCTGAGTACGAGTGCGACTACTTTATTTCCAAACACGACCATACGGCAAATGGTTCATTGTGCGTAATTGGCCCAGGCTCAGTCAGGCCGATATACTGACCCATTCATGACTAAATGTGTTTGTCCGGACGTACACAGAGGAAAATAAGGAAACTTTGATTTCTCCATAAGCCAATCAACCATTTCAAACTGAAAGTATCGATAAAATAAAACCGTGTTAAGTCAAGCTATACCATTATTTTTCGAGTACTGCTATTTGAGTACGAGTACGTTGATGATCGAGTACAATTTCGACATGTCGAGTACGAGTTCTTTGCTGCCCGAGTATACCAATACCGTCATTTCGAGTATGAGCACTTTGACATTCCAATACGACTTTGAGGCTCTCAAAAAAGTACTCGAGTAGTACTCAAGTACGAGTACCGTGTACGAGTACTACAACTCTGTCAGTGAGTTTGTGAGAGGACTGTAGGCTGGCCCAGTGAAAAAAAAATTGTATGAACTAAGAATGGTCTGCATGGCCTAAATTCAGCCCTGTATAAACTAGTAGCCATGACAGCAAGCAAAGGAAATTTCAAATTGCATTTACACATCTTTGCCTAGTAGGCTAGTCAGTGGTACTCACGTGTTCTTGTTTTCATGCCTCCCCAGTTGCTGTTCTTGTACGGCACTTTGTTAAGGTCCTGTCCGTTGGCCGCGGCTCGATCTGTAACAATGAAATATAGAAAACACTAAATTTAATTACTGTGTCTCACATTGTTGCATTGGTTTTGAACTGTAGTTAGTAAATATCTGTTCACTGGGAGCGAATGATTTTCAACTGCAGTGGGAACAGATGGAATTAATGGAATTTGTCCTGTTGAAATTGGAAACCAGGTGTTTGATAAAAACATAGTGGGTAAGTGTATATAATGCAAAGCCTTGAAAGATTTAGTTTAAAATTCCCAAACCATGTTTCCAAATAATTAGATTTAAAAAAAATTAGGTGGTTAATACTGCAATGGAAAATTATTGGTTTACAATTTTGATGTTCCATCAATACATTTTCACGGCATGTAAAAAAGTATCAGTATGTTTGGAATACTGCTGTAATACAATAGTTGGATTTGAATTTGGTTAGGTTTTGAAGTTACTAGTGATATTCAATTTCAAGGTAACTGCCATCATTGTCATTAAGTAAAATTTTTCAGTCATATTATTAATTGTAAATTAATATGTTTCGCGACTCTTCATATAAGACTAGTGCTTGCGCAGAAGTTACACGCTTTGCTGTTATGATTGCGATCAATGTGTATGTTATTAACAAAGTTTAAATTAACACATTTTTAAACAATTAGTGTTGAACGCTCAAGGAAAATAGTAGCGATGGTAGAAGCGAAACTGACATAATTTTTTTTGGCAGCTACGCGAAAAATGCTTCACACACGCTCAAGAAAAAAGAGGGCATGAATTTCACAAAATATTTGGTATACGTACCTTTAAGAACACTGGACAGTCCAGCTTTGGCCTTATCCAAGGGTGTGTCTCCAAACTTGTTGCAAAGACTGACCAAAGCACCACTGTTGACAAGATCCTAGATATCAAAACCAAAACAAACACGGAAAATATCATCAATGATTGTTTGATATTAACAAATTAATGTGAGATCCTAAAATAACGTGATATAATAACTCTCATACACAATATTGAGAGCCCTTAATTTCCTTTTTTTTCAGAGGTTTCTTATAATTTCTCTCTTTCCCTTTTTCACTACTAAGGACAGGGGTGCTTGGGCATGGAGTCCAGAAGTGTTTAAAATACAACACATTTTTATTTTTCTGTTAATTTCCATTAGACATCGGCAGCTGGTCTTTGACACTGGGGATAAAACAAAAGGAATTTCAGATATGAAACTTACATCGGCAATGAGTTCAAAGTTCCAGAAGCATGCGTAGTGTAGTGGGGTGTTACCGTGCTCATTGATAGCATTGACGTCAGCCCGTAGTTGAAGAAGCTATTTAGAAATCAAGAAAAAAAGGCAAATAATGTATTATAGACTTTATATCAAAAGAAAATGGAATTTGTTGAGGTATAAAGTTTACAGTGTTTTTGATTGTTAGGATTAAAGTATATTTTGAGAAATACCAAGAAGATATTGGTAATTTGTAACTGTAGGCCTACATTAAATGCATTTCGTCTCATCCACATCCGAAATGGGCAATATTTTTCAAAACTTTAACATATTAATTATCCATAAGATGGAATTTGCGTCGGGATGATGTAATTTCAACACTAGGTTTTGCCCTGCACCAATCCCGTTAGCTCGGTGTTCGATTGGTAAGACATCTGCACTAGTAAGCAGGAGGTCGTGGGTTCGAGTCCCACCTGAGCGATTTTTTTTCTAACTTTCACTTAGGAGGTAACACACTGAGTATACAGTGTTTACACATCGGTGAAGGACAAAACCTAATATTGAATATTAAATATCATTATCAACCCTTCACAATCTTCTTCAAACCATTCAAAGTTTCTGTAAAAAGTTTACCAAGGTACTTAAGAAAGTCAATACACAGTATGCGCCGTCGATATATCAATATTATTCAAGTACAAATTTGATACTATTTTGATACCAATATGCCTTTAGCACTTTTTAAATCATATCCAAATATCAAAATATTAGATACTGAGGAATGATATCGGGATATTGAAAATGCTTCAGATTATCGTCAAAATAAATCCCCTGTATGTGCTTTTACTTTGTGTTTAACATTTACTGTTGGCGGCAACTTGTGCTTGCAACTCAAAATTAAAACATTGCAAAATTCCAAGCTGTGTCGCTTTGTGATCTGCGTTTGCTGCAATTTGTGGTCTCCCCCAATGTCAATGCTCAAAAGAAACCACACATTATGGACAAACTCTCAGTGCTGAGATTTGCTTTAAAAAGGTTGAGCAATATGCTCCAGAGAATGCCATGGAAAATTGGGACTTAAGATTGTTTTTGTTTTACAAGTGTCATCAATATGGTCTTTAACTCCTACATGGGAAAATTGATTTATCGAATATTCTTGATTTGATTTCCGATATATTAATTATTTAAAATTCTCATATCGCCGGTGCTTAGAAATAGAATTATTACCATTGTTATTGTCAACTAAATAAGATGACAAAAAAAAACAACCCTGAAAATTACTTTTTGCACAATATCTCGATGGCCGTGCGCCGCAGCAAGATGCAGGGCCGTGTCGTCACCCATGTTGGTGGCATTGATCTTAGCCCCTCGTCCAATTAGCATCTCAACGATGTTGGTGCGGCCCTCCTTGCACGCCCAGTGCATCGGGCTAAAACCATGGTCATCGCTACAGGGTGATAAATTCAAGTTCATATGATTAATGATGATGGGTGTCTCATATCAGTTTAAGAGGAGGTAAATTATTTGTATGAATAAATGCATAAAAATAATTAATATAACAATTTACTTTAACAAAGTCAATTTCAATTTAGTGCAACAAGGTTAGGTACACAATATTACAAAATGGGGGGAAGCCTAGTCATAAGTTAATAATGAAAAAAATAAACAAAGGGGCAAATATATAATGTATAAATAAGGTATTATCAAGAATCCATGTCAAATGGACACTAACATAATTACTTTTTTTCATGTTATTTCTAATGCATCACAACAGAAGAAATAAAAATAAACAAAATTTGTAAATAAATGCACTTTGACTTACCCTTGGTTTGGGTCATTCTCCACATTATCTAACCATACACGCACATGCATGGCATTGCCCTCGCGAATCTGGGAGAAAATGTCCTCCATATTCTCTGTTGTTGTGGCCTTAAAAACTGTGTTACAGTGATTTACAAGTTGTTGAGAATTGCCAATAAACCTTAGTCCTTAATAAAATATATCCTTCCAAAATTCAGTCTTTTTGTTGAAACTGGCACAAACTGTCAGGTTTAAATAATTATCTGTGAACCCAAATCACATTTTTAGTCCTATGTAAAAGCCGGTATTTATGAATAATGACGTAGCGACCGGCTCAAGTTTCAAAATTTCACTGACTTGGTTCAATGGGCAAATGCAACAGTCAAGTCAATGCCATGCATGGAACGCCCATCCCACTCCAAACGCTAGCACACGAACCGTCACAGGTTCAGAACAAAACTTCTCAGCAAACTCAATGACTCTTTACGAACTCCTGGAAAACAGAAGTGAACTCCAGTCACATATCTTGTCCAGTATCCGCGCCAAAGTCGTCAAACATCAGGTGTAAAAGTGTAAAAACTTTGCAAAAGTAAACAGCCCAAACCGCGGATGTTTTGGGGATGACAGTACCCCACAAGTAGGTTGGTGGCTCAAGTTGTGGTGTATTCTTTTTGATGTGGTGACGTTTAGGTGCAAGACTGTTTCTCTAAGGTCAACGAACTCTCATAAACTTCAAGCCAAATAAGGTCACGGAATGTTTATAATGAACAGCTCCCTCTATCGCCCCAGGCCGTTTCGCCCAAAATATTCATGACAGTAGAGGGCGAGCTTTACTATTTTTGGAAATCATCACGCGTTTTGTTGAAAATAGAGGGCGGGCTTTATCCTTTGCAATTGCAGTAGAGGGCGGGCTTTATCATTTTTATCTATAAATAAAAAGCTTATGGCGTGTCAAACGTTGCAATATTCAATGTTTTACAATATATATGTTGGATGTTCAATATGTGTTTGTTATCTTTTACATTTATGTGCGATGTTCAACATAAGTGTGCGATGTTTTTCATTACGTGTGCGATGTTTAATATATGTGTGTGATGTTTTTACAATATATATGCGATGTTCAATATATGTATGCGATGTTTTACATTTATATGCGATTTTCAATTTATATGTGCGATGTTTGACGATATATATGTGCGATGTTTTCAATATTATGTTCGATGTTTTGCATTAAATGTGCGATGTTTTTCGATACAATTGTGTGTGATGTTTTACAATATATTTGCGATATTCTCAAATATGTGAGCAATGTTTTACACATTATGTTTGACATTTCGAGCTATTTGTATTCGATGTTTCATCGGTATGTTTGCATGTTTCACTTTTCATTCGATGTTTCGTTAAGAGTCACAGTCTGGTTACTAGACCGCAAAAGTATGACTATTTTGCCTTAAGTCAGTGTGTGAGACGCAGGGGGTCGCGTAAGTGATTAGAGCTAGACCTAAACGGTAAAAACCGGAATTGTGGGTACTTCTTTAAGCATACGCAATGCGTTCATCATTGCTTGGGCAGTACCCCCCAGCTGTGCCTGTACTGCCCATAGTGCTATGTGCATCATCTATACATTGAGACTCGAGTGCATGACATGATGGTCTGAGCTCCAAGGCCGATGTCCACCTGTCCCGTTTAATGATCCAGTTACATGATAATTTGTTAGCATAAGCTGATAGGCGACAAACGGAGTTACGTAATTCATTGGCTTATGTGGCACACGATGGAAGTTGAGACATTTTGGCCGAAGATAGATTTTTTTTTTAAAACTTGACAATATTAATATTCAGTGCAAGTTTAGTGAAATACCAATTTAGACTTATTCTCAAGTTGCACTCTTTTTATATTACAACATGTCGAATATCCGATCGACTCAGTGTTGTAAATTCGAGCCGGGAGCGGCACTGAGAGGGATTATAACGCCATGATATAATACGGCCGATACTGACAACAACCACAAAAAAGTTAATATGTCTGAAACATTTCATCATTATGATTGCTTACATCATTGGCAAGGGGCTCTGTGCTTATCGGCAAAATGGGTGCGTTTTGGGCGAGCACTGTGTTCGGGTACAAACCCCAGTCCGTTTGCTATTTTTGCAATATTTCCCGTCCAAAACAATACTAGCTGAACCCGTTATCGGCCGCGGCTGCCTCATCAGACCTCGGCGGTGTGCGGGGCGCAACGAACGGCACGTACGTGCACTCTGATCAGCGGACCGCGCCCGTCAGCACGGGCCGGGCACTCTCATCTGGGCCCTCGGCCTCAGAACATGGCCCTTCCGGACCCGATTGCACTGTGGATTTGAATGAATTTCAAAAGGGCTTGCCAGTGCGTCGATTTTTTTCGGGGCAGGATTCTATTTCATTCCCCTTTCGAAAGATGTCTAACAAAAAAATGTTTTGTCTGGATTTTAACCTCAATATGAAATTAGTTGGACTGAATTATTCGGGCGCTAATAAATTAAACTTTAGATGTGCCTTAACCCATCTATCGAATCCGGACATTTCTGAAATTAGCGATGGAACAAAATCGTCTGACTGAATTACTGGTTTTTGTTTCACCCAATGGCAGTGAATGTTGAAAAAAGCCGAATCTCCGTCTCATCATAAAATTAATCGGGCTGGGTTTACCTATGCACCGATTTTCTCAAGGCACTTATACATTCTTTTTCCTTCCCCTTTCGTAAAATGATTTAAAAACAAATTAAAATTGTTGTCATTAACGACGGACCAAATTCATTCCAAAGCCGGAAATCTGTTCTATCCGCGATGAAAAATGGGTGTTCAAGTGCCTGGATGCATTGTAAGCCTCGATGTGAAATGAGTTGGGCTGAGACTGTTTTGATACCGAGTTATTCGCAATTCGGGGCGCTTATAATTAAAGTTTGGATGTCTTTTCTCTATGCTTTACCCATCTATCGATTTAGTGAAATTTTCAGACATGGGCCTTATGGGAATTTTCTTTTCTTTGTCGGCCGTATAATGGTCTCAATCCCTCTCGGTGCAACCTCCCGGCTCGAATTTACAACACTCGGATATTCGACATTTTGACATTTTACCCTTTTGTACTAAAATGACTGAGAGTAACTTGAGAAGAAGTCTAAATATGTATATTTCACTCCTTGCACTAAATATCAATCCGTAAAGTTTTAAAAAGAAAATTTTTTTTGCCAAAAAATATATCCTCAGTCTCTCACTTTATAGAGCAAGGAAGCCCTCGCGTGCCACTTTTAAAGCCAACGAATTCTGTAACTCTTATCTCTTGTTTACACAACACTCGGTGGGCTGTTTATTCGAGAATAACGATAAATAAACTGCACCCGGTACTGCGCAGATTAGTCTTTATAGCGCCGTGCTAACATCATAAACATCCAAATTACGAACACATGCAGCTGGCGGTACTGCCCAAACAATGACGACTGCTTTGCACGTGATCCAAGATTACCCACAATTCCGGTTTTTACCGTTTAGGTCTGGCTCTAATCACTTACGCGATCCCCTGACGTCTCATGCACTGACTTTAGGCAACATAGTCAGACTTTCGCGGTCTAGTAACCAGACTGTGACTCTTAACGAAACATCAAATGAAAAGTGAAACATCAAATGCATATTGCAAAAGATCAATACAAAAATACCGATGAAACATCGAATACCTATTGCTCGAAATGTAAAACATATATTTGTAAAACATCGCTCACATATTTAACAATATCGCAAATATATTGTAGACATCACACACAATTGTATCGAATAAACATCGCAAATTTAATGTAAAACTTCGAACATAATATTGAAAACATCGCACATATATATCGTCAAACATCGCACATATACATTGAAAATCGCACATAAATGTAAAATATCGCACACATATATGAACATCGCACATATATTGTAAAACATCGCACTCATATATTAAACATCGCACACATAAATGAAAAACATCGCACACTTATATTGAACATCGCACATAAATATAAAAGATAACACACACATATTGAACATCCAACATATATATTGTAAAACATTGAATATTGCAACGTTTAACACGCCATAACATCGAATACAAATAGCTCGAAATGTCGAACATAATTTGTAAAACATTGCTCACATATTTGAGATTATCGCAAATATATTGTAAAACATCACACACAATTGTATCGAAAAACATCGCACATTTAATGCAAAACATCGAACATAATATTGAAAACATCGCACATATTAATTGAAAATCGCATATAAATGTAAAACATGGCATACATATATTGAACATCGCACATATATTGTAAAACATCGCACACATCGCACACATAATGAAAAACATCGCACATAAATGTAAAAGATAACAAACACATATTGAACATCTAACAAATATATTGTAAAACATTGAATATTGCAACGTTTGACACGCCATACCGGTGCAGGTATAGAATAAATAGACCTCGTGCCCCGTGGGTACAACCTCGTCCCCAGTGCTTACTCTATTTCCAACCGTGTTTCCAATAGTAAACCCTGGATAGGAAACTTTCTTCCTTTATCCTGATTGGATACCGCAATTGGCTAGTAATGGATTTTTATCGTGTACTTGGTGCTATATATTCACAACGTGCAGTACGTGTTTTCGCGATCATTCGTCCACGCCTTCTCGAAAATACTAATTTCCTTTCCAATTTGCTCATATTAATATGAAATATGATACTGCATGTTGTCTCGATAAGATCGTAACAGTTTGATTTCAAAAATCGTGTTTTCGTAACTCACGCCGAATTGACTCTGTTTTTACCCCAGACACCGCATACAAAACCAAACGCTAATGTGTAACGCGTATCCAGGCACCAGACTGTTCCTCATTTGCATACGTTTGCAAAAATCTTGCACATGCAAATGATCCAATACCAGGGTGAGAGAGCATGGTAGTGGTGGGCGCGTACTGCTCGACACCCTGGGGACGAGGTTGCCGTGGGTACGATCTTGCAGCGCCATGTTGTTTCCCATCATGCCTCGCGCGATCGTAACCCCCCTGGAATTGTGTAATTTAAAGGTGCCAAAATATGACACATTATAATTAGGGCTGCAGTTTATCCGTTTTACGTACCGACGCCATCTTCAAAATGTTAGAAGTTGTGATTTTGAAGAATCAATCCTTTCTAACACAACGTTTGGACGTTGTGTTAATTAGCAAAGATTTGTATTAAATGTACGTACCCCTTTTGTGCCTTTACAACCACAGATACAGGTTGTTGTTTTTTTTAGCGAAAAACGCGGCTGACATAATCCATATCGTACATAAACAGCAACGATAAAAAATTATTGGCGGATAATAGCATGAAACCCAAATCAATTACAGCAGAAACAAACCACAAAATTCTCACGAACACAGCACATACAAATTTGTATTCATGTAGTCCCAGAAACCACCAAAATAGAATTTATTAAATCGATTACTTGGAAATTCTGGAAAAATATCAAGAGTTGTTAACATATTTTGAGACAGCAAGTATTGTTATACAAATGATGAATGTTTGTGAGGGCAATGGTAAGAATAATTTCATGAGGTGACAGATGAAATGTTCCATTCCACAAGGTGAATGAAATTATTCTTTCCATTGCATGAACGTGAAACATTCATTATTTGTTTTATATAACACCTGAATAAATCCTTATCATCTGATTGGTTGACTTTTAATAGCCAATTTATTGAGGTTAAAAACTGTTTGAAAGTTCGACAAGTTCATTATATTTTATTAATGCAAACTGTTCAATAGGTTGAAAACAATCATATTCAATTTCTCTCGATTTAAAACAGCGCCACTGCCAGCAGCAGTGACACCGTGCAATGGAAATTCTATTCACCATGCAATAGATCTTCCATTGCACTGTGCGCTGCGCGCCACGCGTGCGCCGTGCGTTGGTACGAATAATTCAATGACATGTGATCAACGATCCACCAATCAGATGACGGGGATTTATTCAGGTGTGGTATAAAATACAATGATACAAGAGTTCAACGGAACAGCAGTGATCCAAAATAGTAGTGTTTCAAAAGAAACAGTCCAGTGTTCCAAAAGTATTTCAGTAGTTTTCCGAAAGAACGGAAGTGTTCCAAAAACAACAGGAATGTTAGAAAAGCAAGGGAAACATTTTGAATTTTTAAAATTCTTCCTCCATTCTATTATTTCAATAGAACATTTTCGCCTAGCACACTCAATGAAAACTATGTCTTGGAGAATGGATCAGGAAATGTACATGTAGATTTGCGTTAATTCTTGCACGAATATACAGTCGATACTCCGATTCCGACCTAAAGTATTTATTAAAACTGTAAACCGTTAACGAAGGAGTGCCATACTTTCTTTTTGATCCCATAACTTACAAGTATCATCACAGGTCCTTCATGTATCTTTGGCTCCAAAACTATTCTCAATTCTAGAATTAAATCGTCTTTTCCCTTTCTTAATACAGTTATCCAGATCACGTATTGCCTTTTTGATCCTATTATTATTACAATTATTATTATAAAATATCATTATTATTATAATAAAATATTATTATTATTATTATAATTATTACCCATGGTTTATAAAAATTCAACTTGGTTGCCGAAGGCAAAATTGCATCGAAATCACAATGAGTATTAAAATTTAGAAATTAACAATACAAATATAATTTATTAAATCGAAGACTTGGAAATTCTTTAAAATATCAAGAGTTGTTAATTTGTTTTGAGACAGCACACTGTTATACAATGATGCAAGAGTTCAACGGAACAGCAGTGATCCAAAAGTAATACATGTAGCAGCAGTGTTTCAAAAGAAACAGTTCAGTGTTCCAAAAGTATTTCAGTAGTTAAGTTTTCCAAAAGAACGGAAGTGTTCCAAAAATAACAGGAATGTTAGAAAAAGAAAGGGAAGCATTTTGAATTTTTAAAATTTTTCCTACCATTCTATTACTTTCTATAGAACAATTTCGTCTAGCAAACTCAATGAAAACTATGTCTAGGAGAATGGATCAGGAAATGTAGATTTGCGCTAATTCTTGCAAGAATAAACAGTTCCGAGTCGATACTCCGATTCCGACCTAAAGTATTTATTAAAACTGTAAGCCGTTAACAAAGGAGTGCCTGATCTTTCTTTTTGATCCCATAACTTACAAGTATCATCACAGGTCCTTCATGTATCTTTGGCTCTAAAACTATTCTCAATTCTAGAATTAAATCGTCTTTTCCCTTTCTTAATACAGTTATCCAGATCACATATTGCCTTTTGATCCTATTATTATTATAATTATTATTATAATATATTATTATTTTTATTATTATAATTATTACTCCTCGTTTATTAAAATTCAACTTGGTTGCCGAAGGCAAAATTGCAGTGAATGCACAATGAGTATTAAAATTAAAAAAAATTACAATAAAAATATAATTTATTAAATCGAAGACTTGGAAATTCTTTAAAATATCAAGAGTTGTTAATATGTTTTGAAACAGCACACTGTTATACAATGATACAAGAGTTCAACGGTACAGCAGTGATCCAAAATAGTACATGTAGTGCTTCAAAAGAAACAGTTCAGTGTTTCAAAAGTATTTCAGTAGTTTTCCAAAAGAACGGAAGTGTTCCAAAAATAACAGGAATGTTAGAAAAAGAAAGGGAAGCATTTTGAATTTTTAAAATTCTTCCTACCATTCTATTATTTTCTATAGAACAATTTCGTCTAGCACACTCAATGAAAACTATGTCTAGGAGAATGGATCAGGAAATGTAGATTTGCGCTAATTTTTGCACGAATATACAGTTCCGAGTCGATACTCCGATTCCGACCTAAAGTATTTATTAAAACTGTAAGCCGTTAACAAAGGAGTGCCTGATCTTTCTTTTTGATCCCATAACTTACAAGTATCATCACAGGTCCTTCATGTATCTTTGGCTCTAAAACTATTCTCAATTCTAAAATTAAATCGTCTTCCCTTTCTTAATACAGTTATCCAGATCACATATTGCCTTTTGATCCTATTATTATTATAATTATTATTATAATATATTATTATTTTTTTATTACAATTATTACTCATGGTTTATTAAAATTCAACTTGGTTGCCGAAGGCAAAATTGCAGTGAATGCACAATGAGAATAAAAATTTAAAAATTTACTATAAAAATATAATTTATTAAATCGAAGACTTGGAAATTCTTTAAAATATCAGGAGTTGTTAATATGTTTTGAATCAGCACACTGTTATACAATGATACAAGAGTTCAACGGAACAGCAGTGATCCAAAAGTAATACATGTAGCAGTGTTTAAAAAAAAACAGTTCATTTTGAATTTTTAAAATTCTTCCTACCATTCTATTATTTTCTATAGAACATTTTCGTCTAGCACACTCAATGAAAACTATGTCTAGGAATATGGATCAGGAAATGTAGATTTGCGCTAATTCTTGCATGAATATACAGTTCCATATCACAGCCACAGACAAAAAACAGTCACAAACAGTATACAAAAATCAATACTCTTCTTCGACCATGCCTGTTACACAGGCTAGTCACCAACAGTCAGATCGTATTTCTAGCAAGCACTGTGACTAGTCAAAATCAGTTGACAGACAAAAACAGGCAAGTTGTAGGCACAGTTGGCTTATCAATCCCCTACAGCCAAAGCATAGATCTATCAAGTTTCATAAACAGTCACAGCTAGTCAATACTGCTTTATGTGGAGAAAGGTGAGGGTTAAAGAGGTTGTGGAATGCTCAAAGACATTTCCGTCATTTTTTGGGGTATATGTAGCCTAAGGTGTGATGAAATAAAAACAACTATTGTTTCTGTCATGAAATGAGTACAAAGGGTACTTTTGAGAGCTATTTTTCAGGTCCTGTTTCGATCCGAATGTGCAATTTGTGTAAAAGTCGTCGTTGCGGGCAGCAAACAAAACACAGTAAATCGTGACGTAATAACGTTGTGGGCAGCAAACAAAACACAGTAAATCGTGATGTAATAAACAGGACTCGTTTATGCTACTCTGCATCGGGAGTCCTGTTTATTACGTCACGATTTACTGTGTTTTGTTTGCTGCCCGCAACGACGACTTTTACACAAATTGCACGTTCGGGTCGAAACAGGCATGACAGAACTTGAAAAACAGCTCTCAAAAGTACCTTTTGTACTCATTTTATGACAGAAACAATATTCGTTTTTATTTCATCACACCTTAGGCTACATATACCCAAAAAATGACGGAAATGTCTTTGAGCATTCCACAACCTCTTTAAGTTTGCACATTCACTGCATGAGTCTGAGTCTAAAAAAAAACCCCACCAAGAATATGTGTTCAAACATATTGGTTCATTTTGTTAGGTTTGGTATCAGACCTCTCCAATCACTCGACAATGCACAGACCCATCCATACCAAGTCAATCAAACTCCAACAGCTGGAGTTTGGCAGGTTTAGTACTGTTACTGGTAGGAAGCCTGTTGAAGTTTGGCAGGTTCAGCAATAACTACTGAACATGTGAGCAGCTGTTGGAGTTTGTTGGGTTTGGTATGCTTTCTAGTGAGAGATCCTAGGGGGTTTGGGTATATGAAATACGAGATATAAGAAAACATTCTGAAGACCAGGTTCCCCGATAACCGGAGGACAAAAAAGCCTCATCCCACAGACTATACCCCATTGTGTGGAGTTTTGCCAACTGACAATGCCATCTCTTGCTTGGATGCAGCCTTGCTTGTAGAGGCTGTGGGAGTAGGCTTGGGTGTCACCTGGGTGGTGGGGGCATTCTGCCTAACGATCTGGGCATAACTTTTTGCACTGGTACCCGTCTGCGGAACTATTCCTTTAGTCGGAAGCGTTTTGGGTACTGCCTGGCCTCCTGTTGTCGATGATAAGGTTCCCGTAGAGAGTGGTGCCGTTGAGCGACTTCCGACTGTTACGGGGACACTTCTTGGTGGCTGAGTTTTTCTCAAAAATTGGTCGATCCTGGGCCCTTTTCTGCCAAGCGGGTCATCGGGAATCATGAAACGGCCATCGGCAAAGGTGTACGGTAACAACCTACCAGAGACAGGGATTGACATAGTACAAACCATTCATGAAGAATTATACCAGGGTTTGACCTTAACTTTTTTTGTTCACTAGCCAGCCGGGCTACTGAAACAGCCTCTCAACTAGCCCCTGGGCATTTTCACTAGCCCGTATTTTTTTTTTTTAGCTCAAATACAAAATGGCGCATTTTCAGGCTCAGATCTCAGGGAATTTTGTCAGTGTTTTTTATAAACAGATCTAATAATTTAACCTTTTAGAACAGTTGAAAAAACTAGACACAAATTGATGAGGTTCACTTCCTGAATTTAATGATTAATTTATTCCTGTCTGTTCATCTTTGCCGATCCCAATAATATTTTGACTCGCCAGCCGGGCTACTTAAGGAATAGTTTGACTAGCCCGCCGCCGTTTTGACTAGCATTTGGCTAGCAGGCTACCGCTAATTTCGAACCCTGATTATACTGATATTACAATGCCCTTAACCTTTTTAAATCGCTTTAAATTGGCTTTAAATCGAAATTTTACAAAATAGCCATTGAGCTTCCAAACAGGGTTTCATCTGTCAACATTCATACTTTACTGATCAAATATCAGGCATGCAACTGGGAATTTAGGAAAAAAACCGAGGAAAATCCAAACCACACAAGGGTTTGTAGAGTATTTTTTTTCAATTGTAATGGCAATCATGAGTAGTAAAAAATGATGAAATCAGCGGATCCAAGGAAAAGTTGCATGCGTGAAGTATTGAAAACACAATTACACTTCACAGACTGTTATTGGATTTCTATTTAATTTCTGGCTTAATAATCCTTGCTTTGCTACACTCTCCCAACGCTTTCATATTTACACATTTCGCTTCCAATGGCTCAGGGGGAGCCAGAGGGGGGCCCGAGAAGATCGCGAACGATGGTCTGTGTGCCTCTTCCATCGTAAAAAAAGGGTGTGCAAAATGGTGATAATAGAAATATCCCTTTTAAAGTCGTTATTTGTACGCTTTCTTTTTTCTAGTCATAATTCAAGCACTTGTTTCATACCAAATGTGCATATTAGTCTAGTATTGAAAGGCAAATTTGAGAAGAGTCTGCATTTGCTTCGTTCTGTCATGCAGTGAGTCCTGTACGCCGACACGTGATGCACTTGCAGTGTATCGTACAAACTTCATGACGCCCCTATAATTCCTGCTTAAAACAATCTTTTTGTGGCAACGCCTTTTTAACATTTTGTTTTATTTCCGAAAAAGATAATCGAAGGTCTAATCTTTACTCTGTAGTCGTTTAAAGGAAATCCCTCAGTTCAATATGACCATTTTTTGACCAAATTTATAAACATGACGAAAGTGAAAATGGTTCATCTCAACGGTACTTGCGCTGTGTCTCAGTGTGGCGTGATGACTGTGTGTGGGTCAACGCGAGGCTGTTGGGTGCTTGTTATATGATGCCACGCTGTAGCGCTAGCTAGAGCTCTGTGTTATTGTATACATTGTAGACACGGCCATGCAGCCGCACTTAGTTCAGACAGCATTGTCGACAGTTACGATGGGTTTGCTTGCCAGTAATGTGTGCGCACTGCTGTCTTGGAAAGATATGAGACAGGTTTCTTCACTGGTGGCGCCCAACCAGCATGGACCCTTTCTTCCCCCCCCCCCCCTGCAATGGCTTATAAGACTAAGCAAGGGTTTGGCATTTTGTTAATACCTAATAACGGAGTTAAAAATGGAGCAGGAAAGCCTACTTTAATTGACAATTGCCATGTACATATTTGAGTTCATCTGAGCCAGCCTCCCCTTCCCCCACCTAGTGATTTTACGGCCCCTGTGTAGATTTGAGTGCATCTTATACATCTTTACCTGTTATCAATGACGTCCTTCCACTTAGGCGACTCCCCCATCAAATCCTTGTATTTGTCATTGGACACTATGACTCCATCATTCTCCACGGCAAGCTGAATAATAAATCTGTAAAGTGTTCATAAACAATAAGATCATTATCGAAATATTGCTGATACTTATACATCTCACTACAACCTTTAAGTTAGCGTATATGCAAAGAATCTTCCTTCATGTTTCAATTTTTTCCCAGAAATGCATTTGTACCTAACAATTTTACATTGTGCACATTGTTTTCTATTTCCTGAACTTCCTCAAGAGTTCACTGCAAACGGGAGACTGACATGACATAATTTCCATATCTTTACCCCAAACTAATTCGTTTAATTTTTTCCCTAACAAACATGTAGGGTAACTGACTATATGCTTAAAAAAAAGAAGTTTTTTTCAAAGTTGATTTTCTTTTTTCAGTGACATCTAACCCAGTATTTTTAAATGCCTTCCAAAAAGACAATGATGCATTGGGAGTCATACCCCGATTATTGCGGACAATTGAATCAGCAACAGACCCGCTGAACCGGTTTTCTTTCAATGAAGTTATATTGTGTTGGGCACGATTGGTGGATCAGCATGATCAGTCGATCTTGCTCCTCGCTATTAGTCGATCCTCTTGTCATCAGTCGGTCACACCGCCATCAGGCAATCGCCTTTTTCGATTTCTAATTAACGGCTCTTGAAAAAGGAAGTAAAGTCGACAGAGATCGCGCATGTGTATTTCAGCGCCATCGAGTAATAGTGCAGATCCACCGATTGCACCCAAAATCAGCATTGTTTACTACCTGAAAACTACATTGTGGGAAGATGCTGGCAAAGACCTTCAGAATCCTGGTACTAATACCAAAGACAATGAACCAATTGCAGATAACATTACCCAGATATTTTAGATAAGTATATGTATGTAGCAGTCTTTCTTAAACTCCCAGCTATGCGATAACTATGCCGAATAATTAATGGACACAACACTTGCCTATCATCGTAGCTTTTAGACGGAGTAAAGGCCAGCAAACCCTTCTCCTCTAGCTGCATGAGAATCTGCTGGTCCTTCATGGGCCGCTTCAAAGACTTAGGATTCTGCGTCTTCCTACCCTGTGGGACGATGACTGTAATGTTTTGGTGGCCCCGATTCTGAAAGCACTCGATACAGATGGCTATTCCGTGACATGAGTAGATCTGATTCCTTCCATGGCTGTAAAGCATGACAAAAAGACTGTTGGCTTATAACAAACATAATATTGAACTTTTCTTCACGTCTTTGATCTTGGTTCCGTTGTGTTGTGAAACAACTTTTATATTGCAATTGTTGCTAGGGTGTTATCAGCACAGTTATAAAGTACTGAGGGCAGCTAATCAGAATTACAAGACTCATCCGGCAATATCCATAGCCAGAGCTTATCAGGGAAAAAAAATCAGTCATGTCGCATACCTTTTGGCTACATTGCTGCCATCTATGACAATGGGTCGTAATGGGCTAGCAGGAGTCTTTCTAGATGGCGTGATGACAATTGCTTCGTTGGAATGCTTGGCTGCTGCCTTAGCCTGCTTCTCCCACTGTTGCTGTTGCTGCTTAAGGGCCATCTCCTGTTCCGCCTTCAGCTTCTTCTCCAGCATCCCTAACTGCTGCTGCTGTTGTTGCTTTGCTTGCAGCTGTTGCTCCTTTAGGGCCATCTCCTGCTCTGCCTTCAGCTTCTTCTCCAGCATCTCTAACTGCTGCTGCTGTTGTTGCTTTGCTTGCAGCTGTTGCTCCTTTAGGGCCATCTCCTGTTCCGCCTTCAGCTTCTTCTCCAGCATCTCTAACTGCTGCTGCTGTTGTTGCTTTGCTTGCAGCTGTTGCTCCTTTAGGGCCATCTCCTGCTCTGCCTTCAGCTTCTTCTCCAGCATCTCTAACTGCTGCTGCTGTTGTTGCTTTGCTTGCAGCTGTTGCTCCTTTAGGGCCATCTCCTGCTCTGCCTTCAGCTTCTCCCCCTGCATCTCAAATTCCAGGCGCTGCTGCAGTTGCTGCTGATATTGCTGCTGCAGTTGCTGCTGATATTGCTGCTGCAGCCTCTCCTTCAGCTTCTTCACCGGCATCTCAATCTGCTTCTTGGACTCTTGTCGCAGTTGGTGCAGCTGTTCTTGCTGCAGCTGCTTTAGGGCCATCTCCTGTTTCGCATTCAGCTTCTTCTCCTGCATCTTAAATGTCTTCTCTAGTCGCTTGTTCAGGAGCCCCTTCAGTGCCTCCTTCATCTCACGTTGCTGCTTTAGTTGCTTCAGGTCCATCTCCATCTCTGCCTTCTGCTCCTTCTTCAGCAGCTCAAACTGCTTCAGTTCCTGCTGGAGCTGCTTTTGGGTAATCTCCTGTTCCACCTTCAACTTCTTCTCCTGTACCTCAAACTGATCTTGCAGTTGCTGCTGCGATTGCTGCTGAAGCTGTTGCAGTTCCATCTCCTGCTTTGTCTTCAGCGTTTTCTCCTGCAACTCAAACTTCTTCTGAAATTCTCGCTGCTGCTCCTGCAGTTGCTGCTCCCACTGATGCTGAGACTTCTTCAGTTGCTCCATCTTCTGCCTCTCAAAGTCCTCCTGTTGTTTCTGCAGTTGTTGCTGATGCACCTCCTGAAGTGTCATCTTTAAAAGTGCCTTAATCTGACGCTTCTCCCGCAGCTCCTTCTGTTTCTGGTTCTCATGCGGCTCCCCCTGTTGGTTCAAAGACATCTGCTTCATCTCCAGCATCTCAAACTGCTTCTGAAACTCTCGTTCATGTTCCTGCAGTTCCTGGTGCTGTTTTTGCTGCAGCTGCTTGATGGACATCTCTTGATGTGCCTTTAGCACCTCCTCCACCTTCCATGTTTTCTGCAGTTGCTGCTGCAGCTGCTTCTGGTCCATCTCCTGCTGTGCTTTTCGCTCATTCTCCTGCATCTCGAACAGCTCCTGCAGTTGCTGCTGATGTTGTTGCAGCAGCTTTATTAGGGGTGTCTTCCAATGAGCTTTCAGCTTCTCATGCATCTCGATTAGCTTCTGTAACTCTTGCTGTGGCTTCATTAGGTTCGGTTTGAGCTGCCGGTACATTTGCATCACAATCTGCGCCATCAGTTGCTTCTTGGAGGCCTGTTCGAACATTTTGGCCTCGGTGGCCTGGTCCATTTCTTTCTCCAGCTGCTTTAACAGTCTTTTGAAGGCATCTGCCATTTTTTCTTCAATTTTGCCCGACAAATGAAATTGCTTGAAACTTGCTTAGATGCTTGAAACACTTTTCAACTGGATTTCTGGACAGATGTGCTATTCAAAAGAAAATTGCATTGAAAATTTGGGGTAAAAGCAGTCAAAAAGTTTAATTTTTTCTCAACAATGTATGATTTTTGCCAAAGTGTTTAATATTTTGGGTTTTTCAATTATTTTCTCAAAAATCGATGCTTTTTGCCAGAATCAGTAAACTTCTGATGTCAACTTTCGGTCTGATTTGATCTGCACTCATGCACATGGCTCGTACTCCACACTTTCAATAGGGGGGCTGTTCAAATCTGACTATCATTAACAATATATCACAGAATAGTGTTTATATATCCCCTAACCAAGCTGGCTCTGTCCATATTTTGTGCAAAGGCGGACATTATTACCAGTAAAAAAAAATTGGGTGAAAGAGCAGGGGGTTTTTGCTTGCATTTTTTCCCATCAATTTCTATGAAATTTTTTTTTGGACAGAGTTTTTTTTTTTTTTGGACCCCCAACTCCCCCCTGGATGTGCGCCTGGTTCGTACCATGGAGACATTTTCTTATCGATTCATGGCTCCCATGATTTTCTACAAACAGTCCAAACATGTCAAAGTACGAGTCGAAAATCAAGCCAAAATTGCTTTTCTAGAAATGTTATTGAAAAGGTATATGTGTGTATCAAGAAGATTACATTTAATTTTCAAAACGTAATTCGTTTGAAAAAAAATAACATTGGGTACCAATCCAAAAGAGGTAGGTTTTCATTTGAAGTGATCTGGAACTAGGAAAAATCCGGATCTAGGAAAACAAATGTCAATTTGGAACAGTTTTTGTTTTTGTGAAAGTTTTTTTTTAGGTGTTCCCAATTTGAACAGGTTTTGATTTTGTTAATTTTTCTCCCTTCTTTTTCTTTATTCATTTTCCCCATAGGTTTTGTACATGTTTTTATTCTACAATCCACTTTGGGAACTTTTTAAAATATAATCATCAACTTTAAACCGTGCATAGTCATCAACCATCATCTGAAGATGTATGCCGAACAATTTGGTTATCCCTCTTTTCTCAGTGACTTTTCCCATCAACTTTAAAATTTCCATAGTCATTAACCTAGCTAGGACCAAAATATTCCGACTATTTCTGATATTAATCATAGGCTGCATCCGAATCAACTGTCTAGAGCTAGGTCTAGGTCTGCGCCCATTGAAAATACGCGGGGACGCGCTGACAATAGACGTAGCCATAGCTCTGGAAGCCGTTTCGGACACGGCCTTAGGTCAGGTAGCCGCTAATGCTGCACAGGCACTATTATACGTCACAAGTTTCGGAAAAAGGCGGAATGCCTCCTTTTCCGAAAATGACCAAAGTTTGCTGAATGTATTTCGTCGAAATCTCAGATAGCGCCTGGATATTTCTGGGTATAAAATAGATTTTAACTACCTTAATTGCTTATCAAAAATTAAAAAACTAAGTTGATAATTAATTTTCACACATTGCATCAAGAAACTTAAAATTCAATGACGATTTTGTGCGTAAATTATGCACTAGGATCGTACAAGGGGTGAGCTTTGCTGCATATTTGAATCTGGCGACGGTTACCAGGATTTTCCAGAACTCAGCTTGGTCTCCATTTGACTTTGCCTGCTGAGATGATACTTGGGTCCCTAACTTTTAAGATAACGGGTCAACATTCGTCAATGTTTTCTTACAGAAATATCAAACTGTGATGATGAAACAGGTAATGTTTTCTTAAAAATTTGATGGAACTTTAAAAGCTATAAGTGATAATGTGAAGCTTTGGAGAAGGGATGCAATGTCATCAATTTTTATTTCTAGATTGCCTGACCTAAAATTAAGACATCTGGGTGTCGGGGGAAATTGTCGGGTCAAGGAACCAGACTAAGGATGTATGCCGAAACATTTCATCATCGTGCATGACGTCATCATGGGTCACTCAGGTGACATCAATTTAAATGTTAATTTTTACAGTCTTATAACTATAGAATTATATGACAGATTGATCTCAAACTTGGTAGGTAGACAGACAGGGAAGTATTATAGATGAAAATTGGTATGTCAAGGTCATGTGATCCTTGATTTTGGTGTTACCGGAGATATTAATTTTAGACACTTATGATCATGCATATCTCATGAATTATAAATTTGATGGGGTTGATACCTTATATTAACATTGAGCAACATTCAAAGATAAATATGTTGCATAATATTATTAATGTGCAGTTTATTGTTGTCATGTTATGACGTCATGAATATTTAATGAGGAAATCTTTACAGTCATTTAAAGATTATAATTTTAATTACAAATTTTGGGAAAAATCATTAACTAAATCATTTTGTACTGTCCAATAGAAATTCAAAAACATTTTGGGAACAGCAATGTGGTTGTTCAGTTACAACCACAATCTTTTTATGGAGTCCAAAACATTTCCTTGTTTGAAACTAAGTTGTTAAATGTCACAATATATTTCTCGTAAAAAAAATTATTCAAGAAACAATTTAAAATTCAAAAAAAGGGTTAGAACACCCCTTACAAAATCATTGGATCCGTCCATAAAAATTGCCCCACGGGTTTATTTTTTTTAATAGAAAGTCACAATCGAGAACTTGCTTCAGTGACATTACTTCTTGAACAAGTTGATAAGTTTGGTAGTAAAAAGGGCCCTGTTTGTTCTTGACAAAACCAATCAGCAATTATTGCATCAAAGGAAGATTTTAGCGCTCCAGGCAGACTGCACGCGGTGTGTTGCTCTCTCAAATGATGCGGGAAAATTTGGTCATAGTTCGCCGGCACAGCATGGCTGGCATGCCTACCGGCCCGTAGCAAGGCCAGCCCGCAACATGGGAAGCGATTCCCGGTGTTTATTTCTCATCATCAATAGCCCTGTCAATCCTGTCGTGGCTAGCATACGTTGTGCACTGTGCCATTTACGAACTAAATTCTCCATTATTTTTTAAAAGAATTTAATTTTTATCACATTTTGTGGCAATTTTTGGAATGAATGTTACAAAATCTATGGACAGTTGAGTGCATTTTCAAAGTATATGTACTGTGCATTTTCTGACAAAATTGGAAATGTTTTTCAGTCCAAGATTCATGTCGTACATGATGAGGCAGAGCCATCACAAAATACATGTATTATCAGACTACAACCAGCGACAGTAATTTATATTATTATTACTGGTGTCTCCCTTTCCTAGTTTGAAAATCATCTGACTATAATTCCTGGAATCTCTGTGTGTGTGCGTGTGTAAACACCGGCAATCGTGGACTCGGGACAAAAGGGTTAGGGCACAAACAAAGAGTCCACGATTGACCGAATGTCAACGATCTCAAATCATGTAGAAAACCAATGACAGCTGTTGCCAAAAAGTTAGTACAAACAAAGGAATGAGAATAGGGACAATGGGGCGTCCACGATTGCCGATGTTACACGTGTGCGTGTGTGTGCCTGTCTGTCTGTACTTCGATTATCTCCAGAACCGGGCACCGTATGAAGTTGAAAATCGATGGGTGTACCCGGTATTGCTCGGGACCCCAGAATGTGCAGTGTAAGGTTTGAAGTGGTTTGGGCAAGTGGTTCTCGAAAAAGCTGCAAAAAAACCCTGAACATTGTGAAAACAACACCACACATGTGTATGGCGCCACTGAGTTGTGTGACGTCACTACGTGCATGTGAGTGCATAGAGCTAGCTGACCTTCACTGGGGGCTATTCCATATTCAACAATTGGTACTTCACCGGGAGGGGGGGGGGGGCCTTACAGAAATGTCCCATGAGCATCCCATGGAAAACCCATGGGGTCATCAAGAACGCCATGTATAGCCCCTGTCACACTTTTGTGTATCCTAATTCCTTATGAGTTCCTTATGAGCATGCGCGCATACATTATGTAGGACTTGGTACCCTGCTCAGCTTGCCAAGCACGCCTGAATGTTCGGTGAGTTTTTCGTTTTCCGAAGGCTACAAAACGGTACATTTTTGTAACAATTTTCCAATCAAAAATCCTCAAAATACATGCATGCATAAGGAGTCCATGAAATATGTATGAAATTGGGTTGATTCGGAAGCTTGGACTTTCAGGAGGACAGGAAAATTGTTGCCGGCAGCTGATTTTATCGGCATGCCCAATTTAGCCTGGCTTGTGGCAAAGGCGATTACGCGTACTAGTGCATGTTCTGTGTTGCCGCGTTGTGTGTAGCACGAATGGAACTGTATTTTACCCACGTGTTACGGTGGGCTGTGTGGTCGCATTGCGGTGTGGGCCCAGACATGGCTCGGACATGTCGGACAATCATACGGTGTTACGTGGGAAAAAATCATAACTTTTTTGTAATGAGAGATAAAAAGCTGATTCAAAAACCAAACTATTTTCTATTTTATACAGATTGTTATATTAAACATTTTGATAGGTTTGAAAAGCAAAATGAAAAAAAGTCAGTACAAAACAATACTTTTCCCCTTTTAAGTTGAAACGGAAGAAGGAAAAAAATCGGAACAAAAAACAATGCTTTTCTGCTTTGAAGTGGAAAAGCAAAAAAGGAAAAATCTTAACGAAAACAAGAGCTGTTTCGGGTGATTGCCTAAACAGCTAAAAATCGTGTCACATTAACATAAGCAACGTCTTTAAAACAATTTAGTGCTATCGACAATGTCTGAAATGTATTTAAAGATATCTTTGAATGATTGAAAGATATTTCTGAAAGATTTAGAGATATCTTTTAATCATTGAAAGATATCTCTAACTCTTTTAGAGATATTTCTAAATCATTTAGAGATATATATAAATTGTGCTTTAATTTGCGCAGCATTGAGCTAGTGTTCAAATGTTGGTAACATGGGCTTCGGTATGGAGATTCAAAAGTGAACATCTGCTTTTCTGCTAACAGAATAGCAGAAAAGCAGATTGAACCAGGCATTCAACTTGGAAGAAACAAAAAACGAAACTTTGTTCAGTGTTTTTCAATTTGTAATGGAATAAGTGTGAAGTGAAAAACTAGGAAATCAGCAGATCCCAGGAAAAGTTGCATGCCTGTTGAACGTTTTGTTAAAATGCATTTTTCTACTTTTCTGCTTTTCTGCTACCAGACATGCCAGAAAAGCAGATAGAACGTTTTGTTAAAATGTATTTTCTACTTTTCTGCTTTCCTGCTACCACAAAAGTAGGTTTTACTTTTTGCCCTTCACTGGTGGTCCAGAAAGGGACATCTGCTTTTCTGCTACAGAATTGAGCAGATTGAGCGTTCCTGAACGCAACAACATGCATGCCACTCTAGTACCTACCAACAAAATGGACGGTTCCAAGTGACTCCTGCTTCTGTCAAACGTCATCACAGTGTATGCCCAATCTCCGTCCAGTCCACAGACTGTGTTTATATGCAAATAGCCAAGCAGTGATTTCAAGCGAGAGTTTTTTCATGGTACTGCACAGCTACTTGGATCAATGAGGGGTCCTTGCGAGGAGATGGGTTTGACTTTCTCTGTTTCTTGTTTTGACTCAGCTCCTGACCATGACAAATAAATTAAAAAACAGGATCTTTGAAAGGAAAATACACAGTTTTTTAATCATTAAATGAAAATAAATGTTGTCTGTTTTTGTTTGCACAATTGTAACCTTTCGTCAAGTACAAAAGTTTAAGTTTAAGATATTCATCAAAGACAGCTAGTTGTTCTGCTGGCAATTCTTGTCAGATGAATTTTATTAGTTGCAACTGCTCCCATTGGTGTTGTACACAAATTCGAATCGTCCTCAATTTAATTATGAAACTCTGCAGAAATGTGTTTTCCGTACACCATAAATGTGTCCCTCGACACAAACACACGTATACAACAGAAATTCAAAGATTTCGAATTTTTCCCAGAAATTGTCTTTGATTGTTTAAAAACTGGTCAAATCTCCTAACTTCTCTACCCCAAAATTTGAAGGTATCAGCGGTGGCCGGAAACATGGGAAAGGGGGAGGGGGGTGCACGCCTCCCACCCACCATAAAAATCGCCACCCCCAATTGGAAATTCGTTAACCATGGTTAACAGGTGTAACAGAAAGTTGGACGCCCCCACTGTAACATCCAGCCCGCCCCCCCCTATTATATGATAAAAATAACAGCGTTGCTGTTGAAACCCCTCAGCCAAAGTCATGTTATCAACCAGAAACCATTTACCTTTAACTCAACATGGTGACCTTGACCTTTTGACCCCCAAACCAATCCCAACATGCCTGTACCAATGGGCAACCCCCTACCGAAGTTAGCCCCGAAAATTTAATTTATAACTCAAGTTATCATCCAGAAACCATTTACCTTTAACTCACCACGGTGACCTGGACCTTTGACCCCAAAACCAATCCCAACTTGCCTACTCCCTACCAAAGTTAGACACCAAAATCTCATTTCTAACTCAAGTTATCATCTGGAAACCATTTACCTTCAACTCACCACAGTGACCTTTGACCTCCAAACCAATCCCAACTTGCCTACTCCCAATTATGATCGAGCGATGATTTTCGGTTCGCTCGGAGCGCGCCGCGGGGGGTACGGTACATGCACTTGTACGCATGCGCATACGTACCCCCCCGCGGCGCGCTCCGAGCGAACCGAAAATCATCGCTCGATCATATGCGTGCACGTTTCAAGTGTCAGGTAGGCTCAGTGCGGAAAAGGCATATTTTTCATCATTTTAGCCAAAAAAACGACAAAATCCAGCGATGTTTGTTCTGCGCATATTTTGTGAGTATGTCATGAGGTGTAGTATGGAGTTTGGGGGCAAACTGTGCAGCGGTTCTGTGTGAAATGTCTCCATATTGATGGACGTTTTTGTACTTTATTAGTGTTTTGTGCTGCAGGCAATTTTGCGGGCTTCTAGATCTATGAGGCTACGTGGAGCCTCATGTCATAGTTCTACATGTTCATTTTAGCCAAAAAAACGACAAAATCCAGCGATGTTTGTTCTGCGCATATTTTGTGAGTATGTCATGAGGTGTAGTATGGAGTTTGGGGGCAAACTGTGCAGCGGTTCTGTGTGAAATGTCTCCATATTGATGGACGTTTTTGTACTTTATTAGTGTTTTGTGCTGCAGGCAATTTTGCGGGCTTCTAGATCTATGAGGCTACGTGGAGCCTCATGTCATAGTTCTACATGTTCTAGGAGTACGGTTTATTACATGATCATGTATTAGTAATTCGTACGTCATGTACGTACGAATTTAGCTGGAGTTACCCAGCCCTGAGTTTTATCATTGGTTGTCCTAGATGACAACCCAATGATAAAACTCAGGGCTGGGTAACTCCAGCTAGTACGAATTAGTATTTCGTACGTACGTACGAATTAGTATTTCGTACGTACGGTTTAGTAATTCGTACGTACGAATTAGTTTTATTTTTAACCATGTCCTATCTACACTTCCATAAAAAATAAACAAAATTTGTAAATAAATGCAAAGTTTGACAGACTTACCCTTGGTCGCGTCATTCATTTATCTGTAGCTGTTTACATGTGCGTTTGGAGTAAGAGGGCGGGCGGGCGTTATCGTTTTCATCCATAAATAAAAAAGCGCGCCCTCTACCTTCAAAATCATTACCATTAATGATAAAGCCCGCCCCCTATCTACAATAACGCGTAAGTGTCAAAATAAATGATAAAGCCCGCCCTCTATTTTCAAACGTATGTAATAGACGGTAGAGGGCGGGCTTTACATTTATGATATCATGCATAGTACACGCGTGGTTATTGCATTTTGTACACAACACAAGCTATTTTTCTGCAGAGACAATTACTGGATTGCCTCAAATGACTGATTTCTTTGCATAAATTCCAAGCTTAATTGACAGCTTGATCGGACTTTAAAATGCTGCGGAGAGCAAAGAAACGATCAGTGCCATCAGAAGCCGCAGCTGTTCCCCGCGTGTCACGGTCGAAAGCGAAAAATGTGGAATTCCATTCATCTGTTGAAAAGAAGGAACTCCAAAAGGATGAGAGAGACCGCAAGAGAAAGCCGAATATCCTTGGGATGCCTGTCAACAAGCGGGACTCAGAAGAGGCATTCTTGGAGAAATATGTCCTGGGAGGCCAGGAGTCCTTTGTGGAGAATTTGAATCGAGGAGATGGAAAGGTTAATAATGTTGTAAAATGAAGATGATTAATGATGTTGGTCATCATGTTCAGATGTTGGTGTGATTCCGATGATGCCTGAACTCATAAAAATAATATTGATAATTTGATGGTGGTGATGGAGGTTATCATGGTTAGGTCAACTTTAAAAAAAAATTATTTCTCGTTCCTGCTCGCATCGTTTTTCCCATCCATCTCCTTTTTTTCTTTTTTTTTAATCACACATTTGCAATCGGCCTATCTTGGCTTTTTACTTGTTTCCAGCAAAATTGTAGATGATGTTTTAAATGCAAGTTCAAAATCTGGTAGAATGTGTGACGGCTCCTTTTGACACAAAAGTATCAGCAAAAGAGTCAACATGGTCAAGGAAATGGTAGAATCCAACTGCCATCCTGTTGGGAGGGGGTGGGGGCGGGGCTCTATTTATGAACATCAGCCCGGCTGATAAACTATTTCTTCTTTTTTTATTTTGCCTGTTGCATAGAATTTGATGACCTTTCATTAACAGTTTCTTTTCTTTGTGCCTGATAGAGGATCGGCGTCTTAGATGCGGAACAGAGGAAGCCAGCCTGGGAAGATGATGAAGACGAAGATAATACAAGGTGACTGAAGATGACTGAAGCAGGGTACCTCTGCAACACCACACTGGTGCTTTGCCAGAGCATCGTTAGCAGTCCTAATTGTCAATGAATTTAATTTTAGGGACACAAGTCAGAAACCATGTGATCATTTGCAAAATTATACTCAAGCAACATTAGCAATGATTCAGACCTGGGAAATATTTTATTTCAAATTGTTGCCCCTTTTTGTAAAGTGTACTAAGCAATTTTTACTAAGTTTTTTGCTTTTTACTTTAGTACTCATCGAGATCCGAGCCATGAAAGGACAACGCTACCAGCAAACACTGGGACGATATTCAGCAACAAAAGAAAAACACAGTAAGTTACACCGAATCAGTCTGTAATCTCCAAAACCTGAGTGTCAACACTTAAATGTTTCAATCAGTTGATTCAGTTTTAATTTAGAAGCGTTGATTTCAAGGGTGATTTCAATTTTTCTTTTATTTCAGGTTTGAGAAGGTGGTTGGTAGCACCCCGTCCTGGGCCCAGCTGCAGTCGGACAAGCAGAGACGCAGCGATTCGGAAGGTACTGTCATCATAAGTGCACATCTGCAAGGATTTGTTTCAACTTAGCTTTTCCAGGAATGAGGCATGAGTTTTGTTGAGTTTGGAAGTTTAATAGAAATTTGGACAAAGAAATTGACAGGACTTGGGTTTGAACCTGCGACCTCCGGATCATCATCCAGGGGCTGTGCCAACTGAGCTATCCAGTCTGATGTTAACAACATCCCAGGTTGTCCTTGTTTTTGCTCAAGGGGCGCTAGTCAAAAGCCGTGGACCATATTTTGCTATGTGGCCAGGAATCACGTCCAAAGTCACGATGCTAGCAACATAATCAATATTGCAAATGTGGTAAATCAGGGATCAATCAAGAGGCAAAAAAGTCAGCAACGGAATTTGGTTTGCTCTAATAACTGACAAGTTTTCCTTCTCTTTTGCCACAGATGAGAGCGGAAGTGAAGAAGATGAAGCAGACAGGTTCCTGAGACGGACGGGCGACTACCTGACTGCCTCCGAATCGCTCCCAAAAAGCTCTCTGAACATCCGGAAAGTCACCAACGCAAACAAGGAGCAGTACACGAAGGTGAGCGGCCGAAGTGTGAATCGTCTCCGCATACATGTTAATAGCATAACTACAAAATGTAATCCAATATGCAAACCTAATTTATTTTACTTGCATTGTCTGACAGGGGAAGCTGTCAGCTTTAGAGTTCCATCCAACATCGCAGGTGTTACTAACGGCGGGTGAAGATCAGAGTTTACACATATTCCAGGTACTGTATTAAAAAAGAAAAAGAAAAAAAGAATGTCATAATAAAATAAACGTTGCTTTGAAGGCTCTTGTTACAATTGACAGTGAACGTTTATTTCTGATCTGTCTTAGGTTGACGGCAAAAACAACCCCAAGATTCAGAGCGTTGCCATGGAGCAGTTTCCCATCACCAATGCTCACTTTTCAGCAGACGGAGCCGAGGTCATCATGTCCTCAAGGTCGCGCTGGTACTACGTCTACGACATGATCGCCGGCAAAGTGCAGAAAATGTCATTTTTGAGAGGTGAGTTAAAAAAATTAAAAAAAAGAAAATCATAGTTAAACAATCGTTAGTGGAGTGTCTTTTATAAATGGGGGCACAATCATAGCTAAAAATGTTTTGCAGAATTAGTCCTTTGATTAAATACTACATGTAGTTACATTTTGGATTTAAAAGCATGGCTTATCTTTCCACCACTGTCTTTGAGTTCAACTAAATTTTTTTGGTATTTCTTGTTTTTGACTGTTTCAGAGTACCATGAGAGGCAGCCATTGCGTCACTTCACGGTTTCACCCGACGGTAGTTTCATGGCATTCCTGGGCCTGTACGGCTTCATTCATCTCGTTTCCGCAAAGGCAAGTGTCTTCGTTTGGAATACGTCAAAACCCTTCACTCACTTGTTTTGAGTTTCGGTAAAAGTCTGTTGTTTGCTAGTTCAAAATTCTGATACAAATGCTTGTAAGTAGTTTGCGAGCATTCTTAAATTTGAGTTTTACATACCCTGTTTATTGAGTGCTTGCATACAACATGCGTACAAGCACGGTGCCACTGCAGTAATGCCTCTTAATTGTGGCTATTGGTTCAGTCCATACACTGCAGTTTTGTTCATGTTTCAATGCAATAATACCCTGTAAATTCACACTTTTATTGGTAATAAATTTTTAATTTTTATTAAATTTTTAATTTTTAATTAATTTTTTTTTTAATTAATGATTGTATGTTTATATAACCAACTCTTTGTCAAGGCCATTTTAATTTTCCCCAAGGGATAATAAAGTTCAATCTTATCTTATCTCATCTTATCTTAAATTGGTGTTCTATTTATTTTTAGAACAAAGAGTTGATCACGTCTCTGAAGATGAACGGTTCCGTGTCGTCTTTGGCATTCAGTGGAGATGGTTCGAAGCTGTTCTCATTCGGAGGTAAGAAAGTAATACGGATAATGAAGTAGATGATGCAAAGCATAGTTATGACAATAACAGTAAGGCTGTGTACTACAACCATTATTTCCACACCCCCTTTTTTCCCCAGATGATGGAGAGGTCTACATCTGGGACATGAAGACCAGGGAGTGTATCCACAAGTTTGTGGATGAGGGCTGCATCAAGGGCACTACCATTTCCGTCTCGAGGGGTGGCCAGTACTTGGCTTGTGGGTGAGTACATTTTGGTCCGAGCTTTTAAATGCCCTCTGATGAAGAACAGCAACTTTGAAGTCATGAAGGTTCCAGTATGGCACCATTAATAACAAAACCTGTGATTGCTATTGTTGCATAGTGAGGAGTCTAGGAGCTAACATTAGTTGGGAGTGAGTAAGTGGATTGACCAATTACAGAGCTGCATTTGGTTTATGAATATGTATGAGGTGGAAGAAACTACATTGCTGGAAGTGTGGCTGAATGACTGGTGAGAGATGGTGAGCTTTTCTTTGTGTTATTATAGATCCCACAGTGGAGTAGTGAACATCTACGACAGTAGCCAGTACATGGTAGCGGCAAGACCAAAGCCCATCAAAGCAGTCATGAACCTGATGACATCAGTGACATCCGCAAAGTTCAACCACACCAATGAAATCCTCGGGGTCGCATCGTTCCACGCCCAAAGCGCAGTTAAACTGGTGAGATTTGGAGAGATAGATTCGTACCACACATTGCATTCTATCTGGGCCTTGTATAACATTTGCAAGATTGTCAGTATTCTAATAAATCGATGAATGTACTTCCGCCAACTGGATGTACAAGCTGTTGACATCCCTACGATGGCCATCGTGGTAAAGTGTCTTGCCCAAGGACAAACTGAAGACTGATACAACCTAGTGTCAGCCACCCTGACTACTATCCTGTGATTCTGCGGTAAATTCATAATAGACTGGAGGCCCGACTTTGTACATGAATACAAGCACAGGCATTACCCTTTAAGACACATGCAAATATTCTAATTAAATTGACCTTGTGCAGAGGTCATCAGAACAATGATGCGCTGGCCCTTCTCTGACCTTTTAGCCGAGTGTTTGAGATATTGAGGCTAGTTTTTGAGCAGTAATTCACTGGATTTTTATATTGCGTTTTCTCATGACTACAGATCCACTTACCAGACTGCCACGTCTTCCAAAACTTCCCTCTGAGGTCTGACAGCATTGGCCTGCCTACAATGCTGGACTTCTCCCCAGGTAGTGGCTACATGGCCGTGGGTAACAGCCGTGGCAAGGCCCTGCTGTACAGGTACGTGAAGACACTCATTTCATATTGTCTCTTTGCAAACAAAAGCCATAATGGAGGTGGTGTTTTGTGTGATTTGAATTCAGTAACAATGAATGCACTAAATGTGGAACAAACGTGTGCATCTTCAAAATGACTGCCGTGCAATAGATGCTCAACCAATTGACCTATCGCGGTAGAATCACGTTAGAATCGCGTCAACGCAGCTTGTGTAATATTGTCCAATTACATGATATACAAATGGACGCAGAATGCGCAAAATCTGAGACAAACAAAACTTAGTGTCCAAAAACTCCATAGGGTTGTCCAAGGGGCGTGGCTAACACGCAAACGGCGATAGATCAATCACCGAGGGATGCTTGAAAACTATAACACTTGAAGCAGTCAATATTTGTGTAATATATCATTCTCTTGTTTTTTTTTCTTGCAGACTGGGCCACTATAAAGATTACTGACCCTCCTGCAGTATAGTGGAAGAGAAATGGACAGTTTGCGCACATAGTAAAAGGTGCAATTCAACGTGAGGCGGAGGATGTATTCTTGGGCGGTCTCCTCCCCGACAATTTCATCAAGTCCTTGACCCAGCAAAAAACAGCCTTTATTTTTAATCAGAATCATCTGAGAAATTGTCTGAACTTTTTTTTTTATGTCTTTGGTACAATTTGAGTAATGAAAGTAATAGTATTGTTTTTTTGTCCCACGGAGTTGTGATAAATTACAACAGTGCTAACTCAAGTTGTTAAAGTAGGAACATACAATCCAGTTTGCCTAATCCAAATATTCGTTGTTGTGAATGACAGAAAACTTTGTCCCCATTAATTGTACATACATTTTCTACTATGGACAAATTAACATATTTCAGGAATTAATGTACCAAATTCTTTTAAATTATCTCAGCATTTTTTGGGTGTATTTTCAGAAATTAAAGAAAACATGACAACGTATTGGAAAGTGACTGAACGAATTCTCATTCAAGTGTCGATGGAAATAGAAATAGCTAACCTAACAGAGTTACTAAATGGCAAAAACTGAACGCCATTTTGCAACTACATGTATTCATAAGATGGAATTTGCGTCGGGGTGATGTAAATTCAAAATTTGGGTTTTGTCCTTCACCGATGTACTTTATAAACACTGCATACTCGGTACAAGAGTTGTTCCCGAGCGATTGTGAGAAAAAAATCAATTTCAACACAATCGGACTTACACGTACGACCATTAAATGTATCTGCTGCCCTCTGTGTAGATGAAACCTAATACTCGATGCGTTATTGACAAACATCAGGAATTAAGTCATTTTGTCCGTTGAGACCCGCGTTTGTTAAAGGTCCAAAGTGCTGCGCTGAAAAAAACGTGTACAAAGTCTATGGGATTTGCGGTAGAAACAAAGACAATGCTTTTCCGCTTTCAAGTGGAAAAGCAAAAAGAAATACAAGTCAAAACTACTCGCTTTATCATGCTTTCTTTACGAAGGGATATATTTATTTACAGGTCATAAAACAAAGATTCAGATTGACATAACTTTGGGGTAGGGTGGGGTCAGTTTTATCATGTCTTCTGGTTTTTTTGGTCCCTATGGCAACCATGAAGAATAGCAGTACTTACATTTTTCGTAATCAATTTAAAAAAAACACACAGACAGCACACAGAAGAAAAAAAGCTCATAAAAGTTATTGCACCAAATCCTACGAGTTAACACACAAACACACGGTGCTGCCAACTGTATGGCACGCAGACTGAATTTTCAACTGGTATTTAAAGTTGTTAGATATGGCTCTCCATATAAAAGTACATGCCATAATGGTCGCTGTATTGAGGTAATGATTTTGTGAACTTTTTTATCCCACACTTTAATTCTTTTGGCACTGCAGTCAAAATATCGTATGAGAAAATGATTATGCACCATGCTGAATATGAAGAATGCAACTAGCACGTTACTAGTACTGTTGTCGGTAAGGACAAATCCTCGAGTAGAAAATATACAAGGCCTGGAATGGTTGGAGGAAATTGGGCTGTCACCGATAACTGCCATCGTTTTGACCAATGGGAAAACAGTTTACAAAATGACATGACAGAGTGGTGTTTGCTGACTATGCACATGTACTGATGTAAATCTGAAACCAGTAACCAGTACATTAAAGAGCCGGTTCAGCTAAGCGTATCAACAAAAAATGACCAAAATCTCATGAAATGCATAATTATCAGCTGAATTTTGATGACAAAAGTCAACTTTTCTTCCCTGAAAAAAAAAAGTCAATCCTGACCAAGTGCCAGTTTCATGGAGTGCCTAAGCACGGAATTTTGCTAAATTCACAAAATTAATTTGCTAAACAAAACAGGGTACCAGTCGAAATGTTGCACAATTGTATACTGCTTGTGATCGATCGCCAGCTTAGAGTTGTCAGATATTCCTGTTGTATATTGTGAAAAGTCCTAAACCAAGTCTCTTAATAGCTTTCATTTTAGCGAACCCTTGTAATGTAAGGGCAAGCCCAAATTTGAAAGAAAATACGTCTCCATTTAATTACACAATACCTGAAGTATTCAATTAAAAATGAAAAAAAAAAAGAAGAATCTTTTAAAAAGCAAATATGCAGATTACAATGGCAAGATATGTCAATATCTGATTGTATTTTTTTTAAAAACAAAATGAGCCCAACGACTATCTAAAGGCATCGGTTTAGTACGAGAACAGTCTTCAACGTTACTTCTTCAAGTTTTTATATCCAAGTTGTGCGGCACACTTTTGGGAACTTCTGTAGTACACCCACAGTCAGTTACAGAGAGAGTCACAAGGGATTAAAACGTCGTCGTACACCCCACACTCACGTAAAAACGATATGGATTTGTGCGCATTCTGAATAAAATGAGCCAAGGTTAGCAAACTGAAGCGCAATGTTCTGTGCATCCAGGAAGTCCACACAGTAATGACTATAGTCCTCGATCTACATTCATTGTACGGTGTACTTGACTCTTCAACAGACCTTTATCATGCTGCCACCATTTCAGTCACGTCCCCTGTATCCAATAACAGTACTGCATGATATTGTTTTTTGTGCAAAAAGGAACCAGAGTATTTTTCCTTCCAGCCTCGCTTTGGTTACGTTGATTTGAATGGGAAAAATTCAAGATGGCCGCAACATGAGAATGGTCTATATCTGAAACTAGAATTATGACAGCTACAGCATGTCGATTCCTCAAAGTCACCCCCATGTAAAACAAAAATGACTTTAAATGATTCTTGAAATAGAGATGGAACCGAAGCTGAGGACAAAGTCCCAAGTTTAGAAAACGCCACAACTTTCTTTTTGCAAGCACAATTACAAAATTCTTGAGTTCATTTCCGCAGTTCTATGCATTGTTCATATTGATGAGAACCCCAAAACAGCCCAGGTACACTACACAACTTTCACATTTCACAAGTACCAGATCTGCCAGCAGAATCTGGGCAATAACTTTACAGAGTCTAAAAAAGTAGTAAAACCAGACGCAAACAAGAAAAAAAGATGTGAAGAAATAGTTACAATTGTTGACGTGCTACCTTCATTTTCAGCGGATACCAAATAATTCAGACTTAACAGTTCCTGCGAAGAACCATTCTTAGAATATTTGAGCTTGGACAGAATTTTCAAAGTTTCGGGTAAGTGACACGCGTTTGGGTCACATTTTTGGATGGACATGATTACTGAAAATAAAAAGGAAACGGAAAATGTTATTGCACTCAGGATGGCCACAATATGTGACATAAATGCTAGGCTTAATCCTTCACACTTGACACAAGGGAATGTTTGTATAAATTCGACTCAAATTTTAGTAAGAATGTGAAGAACAGGTAAATTACAGAGGGCCAACATTAAAAAGACTTAATGATTTGTTTTTTTTGGCGACAATGATTATTTACGAAAGACAGATATACTGTTGGTTTTGGATTAAAGATTGATTTAAACAACAAGTTAAAATAAAATTGGATTCCATCTTTAAATGTCAAAAAAAAACAAGCTTATATTTTTAAAAATGGTTCTCCGCATTTTTCCAGATGTGATATTCATAGCTTTCTGGAAAAAATTTCACAAACTGACCCGACGGACAAAAAAAAAGGGAAAAAATCTACTGGGGGAATTAAAGAAATAGCCACGAAATACTAACAATTAAAAAATAATCCTCAAGAAACTAAATTTTACAATAAAGACATAAAATATCACGAGATTTTGGGGAAACGGAGTGGCCTTGCTGGAATCGGGACCTTTAAACTTCTTTCTTTGTTTTGTCAAAGTTGGTCAATGTTTGGAACTCTTGGAACTATTTGTTGGTTTTTCCGAAGTTGACAATGACAAATCTGGCCCATCTTCTAGCAAGGCTTCGACACTCGTATGGGAGTATAAAGCTGTTTAGGGGAGGGGGAGGGAACGAGGAATTATTTGACTGGACTTGGGGGGCTTGGTACTACGTCGTGGTGGCGTTGGTTGTCGCATTGTTCACCTCGTCGTTGTAGTTCCCGTTCTGCGTGTAGCCAGACCCCAAGCCGTACAGATGACCACAGTACTTGTCATCGTCAATGTTGTCTTCGAAGTAGCTCTGAAAGCGGGCGGAGGAAGTGAAAAGAAGGCGGTTAAAGTGCCTGAAATAGAAATCCTGATGTGAAGAGAAAAAACTAGACAAAATATTAACAAACAAGATGGATTGTCCTACCTCTCTCATCTTAAAGAAGGCAAGTTGTGTTAAGAGGCTGTCGCTACCGGCTTGATGCTGGGGCCCTACCCTCTGGATCTGGAAAAATGAAAAATAGAAAGAAGCCTTACTAATCTTCTTTACTTTTTTTGGCAAATCATTTCATACATACAATGAAAATACATACAGTGCCTTTTATGACTGAAGTAGAGTAGTGGTGTGGTAGTTTTCACACTACAGTTCGTCCTAAAATACCCGCACCAATTTTTTTTGCGAGGCTCTAGCGTTGCCGCGGCAACACATACCGCCATTATTTTTATATCATTTTAAAGCTTGGAATCTTAACTTTATCCCTGGTAAGTATTGGTTTGATATTTATTTGAAATTATGCGTGTTCAAATAAAGGCATGTCAAAAACAAACTCTACCAATTTCAAATCAATCGTGTGCATTTTTTCTAATGTGGAAATGGTTCGTCATGTTCATGATGTGACGATCTCGTCGCCTTCTACTTTCTTTGTTTCCTTTTCTTTTTGATCCACATAGACTACACCTAAAATGAATTCACAACATTGTTCTTTGTTTCAAGTTCTGTGTGTTTTAAATATAAATCAACTGGTTTTTTTTTTTAGTCAACAGCTTGTTGACTTGAGTTTGCATCTGATGTACTGCATCATCGATTTACCTTGAAATCGGTTGAGTTTGTTTTCGACATGCCTTTATTTGAACACGAATAATTTTAAAACTCTTTTAAATATCAAACCAATACTCGCCAGGGATAAAATTAAGATTCCAAGCTTTAAAATGGTATAAAAATAACGGCGGTATGTTTTTCCGCGCCGACGCCAGAGCCTTGCAAAAAAAACTTGCGGGTATTTTGGGACGCGCTGTAATGATCATTTGTAGACCTACTTTACCAAACAATGTTGTACATGGTGATGATCTTACTTACCTGCAAGAAATCAGCCACCTCCTGCAGTCCCCCCTTCAGGTCCTTACAGCTCTTCATCAAATACTTGACGTCATAGATGCGGGGGAAGTAGATGCGCAGTAGCTCAAAGAATTCCGTCTCCTCCGAGGGCAAGTGGGAAACCGTCAGCACTTTCAGCAGGTACGAGAAGTCATACCCACTGTGATATGAAACAAATTTAAGAATTTAATTAAACCTTACTATCAGAATTTCTAGTTCCCTGAATAGGAAGTGACTCAAACAACAGTTCCAAGATCTGGCAATTCAGGGAGAGCAGATGAAGTACAGATCAATGCGAGTTCAGAAATTAACCAGTTCACGTCGATGCGAGTATACATGCAAAAGTTTCCCAGTATTCAAAACGGATGATGGATAAACACGCAACGAGCGAGGCCGGAAATATCTGTCTGTGACCCGTATGCAGGGAGCGAGGCTAGAAATATCAGGGTGTGCTACCTGCAGATGACAGCCTGAACCCGTCAGGCATCGAGGGTCGTGAAAACAATCCCGTGCCTGGGTCCGGTGAATGTCAAAATAATCCCGGCGCAAACTGGTTAACATGGTAAATACGCATTATTAACAGCAGTTACGAAAATTAGGAGGCTAACCAAATTTAGGGGGCTAATCATCCTTGCGAAGGACACAGCTACAATGTGGCCTAGCCGAAGGCATGTAAAGGCGCCTTAGCCTGCCGCCATGCCTCACCAGGGAGCACAGCCACACGATAATACACTCATGCCAGCGATTCACAACAACATTCGAGTGTTTTGGGGAAATTTCAGGGATGGATACAACTTCATCTCCTAATGCAGAATTTGACATGATCCCTAAAACAAAAGGAGCTATCTCTCACCTGTGGAATGTAATCCACCGGACGTTGTCGTTGAGTATGACCCCCGAGGTCATGAGAAGCTCGGCAAAGTGCATGACGTCCACACCTTCCTCATCATGCTTCTTGAACTGGATACCAGAGTTGGTCAAGAGATCGATGGAATCCTGGGCATACATGTCTTCCCTATGGTGATAGAAATGATAAGAAACATACCCTTTCATCCTTGGGCATTCTTACAAGAAAATTTCTTGAATCTTACAAAATCTTTCGTTGCGCAGCAAACCCATGGACCTTGCTTTACACTTGAATTTCTAACAGGTATCAAGTAAAATTTGAAGTCTGTCACAAGCCAATACAGCCCCTCAGGCCGGCGTTTGTCTCCAATTTCCTTGTCATAAATTCCCCCTGGATGGGATGCCGGTCCAGCACAGGTTACTTCCCAGCTAATGCCGGTAACCATTTATGCTCCTTGGTGGAGAGAGGCAAGTGGGGGTGAAGTGGCTTGCCCAAGATCACAACACATGACCAGCAGCTGGATTCTAACCCCTGACCCTCTGATCATGAGTCACGAACCCTAACCACTAGGCCACACTCCCCCCTACAGGTAACAAGCATTATGTAAAGTAATAGTGGTTGGATTGTACCTCAATATTACATCATTCTTAGCCTTCTGGTGGATTTTGAAGGATCTGGGAGGGTTGGTGTTAGTAGAAATGTTAGATGCCCTAAATTTATTAGCAGTATACTTTTCTCTGGAACTGACCTGAACATTTATTCTACCAACTTGAAGGATTCTCTATTTCAAGACAATGCATTTCAATTTAATCCTTTTTCTAGTTTTTTTGATGTGGCTCTAGTTGATTTGATGTGCCCTTAACTGTTATCCATCATTATAATCTTTGCTTGGAACCTCCTGAATCCTCCAAAATCCACCACTTTGCACAAATCCAATGGCACAAACTTTGTATTCGACACTTAAGAGGCATTTAAGCCCTACCTACATAAGGTAACAATAGCAGTGTTGTACCTTCCATGATCCTGCAAAACACTTCACAAATCCCATGTTGGATTTCAAAGGATCCGGCAGGATTTGGGTTCAAATATACACTCAACAAGCAAGGGTCGGTCCCCCTTGCTGGCACTCACGTGAGATTGAACTTGAAGTTGAACTGGAACGTTGGTGCGCCCGCGGGGAAGTTGCCGACCTCGTCGCAGAACGTCAACCCCAGCTGGATGATCTTGAGCAGGTCCACGTTGCACCGATGCAGCTGGTACTGGTACTCGGAGTTGCTGCGGAACTCGCCGATTGGGCGGGCCACTACGCCTGGAAACTCTGTATCCTGAACGAGGCAAAACAGGATTTGAGAAGTTGTTGAAATTTTCCAAATATCAGGCAATATATTTCAACATATTTCCAGTGACTGGCCATATATATGGTGAAAAAGTGGCATCAGGATATTGTTCTGTACACAATAAAGTATTGCTGAATTTAGGGAAATGAGTAACAAATTGAAAAAAATGAGAGCAATTACCATGGCAACAAAATTGTACTGTTGCACTATGACCCTTATCTTCCTGAACGTTTCCTCTAGGTTAGCCTCCCACACATCTATAATGGCTGGCTCGTTAGTCTGGCCCGGCATGCTGCTAATAATTCCTGGTTGGTTATCTACATGGATGAAGCGGGACCCAGACTAATGCATGGCTTGCAACTCCGATGAACGCAATTCACTTGTGTTGCAATCAGCTGCAGTGTAAGGGATATTTCAAAGCTGAAAACAAAGAAAATATTCAGCAATTCAATCAAAATAATAAAAATATCAGTGAAAATAAAATTAAATCCTGTTATTACTTTTAAATAAACTATAGGCCTATAATAATTAGGAAAAAATGTTGCAACCTGACGCCACTTCAGCAGTTGTGTATAAAGTCTATGGAGAGTCAAGAAATTTTTGTAAGTATTCCCTAACAAAACTGGAAATGTTTCTCAGTCCCAGATTCATGTCTTATCATCCTTTTTGCAATGACTGACCTTCATTGAGATGATACATGAAGAAAAAAGTGGCGTCAGGTTGCAACATTTTTTCCAATAATTATATAAATGCAAAAAAAGTTAACTTAAGCAGATATTAAGAAAAAACACGCTATCTTTACGGCATTGCAACAACACCATTGCGAATCAATATCATTTTATGACTGCCCATCCAACCAAAATGCTTCGGTAGCTCAATAAGGTGTTTCACAGTAATAAAAAGATTAGCGTTGCTAAACGCGCGCCCATTTTGGAATGACCGCAAGATGACTTGGAAGTGCCAAAGTTTGCGCAAGATGGCGCATATTACCGTGAAACACCTTATTGGTTAATGTTCAGCTACTGAGAGGAAGGTTCCTGGATCAACCCTTGCACTGCACAGTAAAAAAAAATTAAAAAAAAAAATGGTTTTCTTTACTTTTACATTTTTAATCGAAAAGTTTGTTTTATTGAATAAACTCTAGGCCTATTTTATTTTCTTCTTTGAAATCTGGCTTTGGCAATGTTTCGAGGATTTTTTAAGGGAAATAAAATCCGAGAACCATTCATTTAGTAATTCGAGCAGCCAAAAATCCTGATGTTAAATACTATTACTAGGTCAGGCATGTCAGGGAAGCAGACCAGTCCGTAAAGTTGCAGGTGAAATTGCATTATGGCTGCCGTAATGAAAGCCACTGCAAAAAAAAAAAAAAACACACCTAAAAAACAAGCACTTTCTTTCAACATGTTCAATCAAAACAAAACAATCACAATAGGAATAGCAGGCCGCTACACATGATAAATTATTACTTAATCAATTCATGATAATTTGTCAATATACTTTTTGAAATATTAAGTATCATTTAATCTTTCCGTAGGCCTAATTTATACATAGGCCCCTAATATCCAATGTAAAAAAGATGGACGGAAACAGAACTTGAAGTTCTATTTATAGAAAGATCCACGCACAAAATACTGGGGGCGAATTGTGGTTGATTTTTAATGGGGCGACCTGCCCAAAGCAATTCAGTTCTCGAACCACCTCTCAAAAATCATGCATTCTTTGCATATGATGGGAAGTACTACAACGAAAATGATATCAGATAATACCTTACCTCTATCTGACTACAGCCTGAAGTTAAGCAGATCGAATTCTCGGCAAACAATAAGGCAATTTAATCTAAAGTTTCGGCGATTTTTGCAGAATTTGGCTGGCTACGGGCGCAGGTACGGTACAGGTGCATCGTGGGAAGGTTATTTCGCCTGTTAACACAAGAGGGCGCGCTTTGAGACGTCTAAAAATAAACATTCATCATCGACCGGTGTTGCTCGAGTCAGTCTGCTCTGTAAATTGTGAATTCGGCTGCATTTTTTCGACTCAAGGAAAGCCAAAATTGAAGGTAAATAAGGATATTTGTTTTTCTAACTTTTGAAGTCCTCCAAGTTTCACCAATGGATCATGTTAAACAAGTTGTGAAAGAAAGTTGGGGATTGGATTTATAGAGTTGTCGGACTAGCCTTTTCGGGCCATCCTATGCGCAACTACTTAATAGAGAGTTTGCGCACAGCGCCCTCACGGGGGGGGGGTCTGTCATTTTAACTTAATGACAATGAAAGTACAAAGTGTCTACTCGTGCGTATCATAGAGGATCAAAGACTTGCCCATGGTGAGGGTGATCTGTGCAAGCTATTTGATCGGGGTGACAATTGTAAATAGTTTAGCGTAGGTCAGTAACTGGGGCGCTAAAAAAGACTCTTTTTTATTTTGACTTTTATCGGTCGTACTAGCACCACAGCCAAAAGGGCCCCTACCAATGTATACCATGGCTTATTCCTCCATGTGTATACTAGTTACTACAGTATTTTTCATTGAACATCCACATCAAAAAGTTGCCAAAATCACAGCAAAGACTTGACTAAATACCTTATAATTTAAATGCCTACTGTCTTCTTCACATGTCAAATCATGCATGTGTACGTCCGCGTACACAAGAGTCACAATCATGTGGCTGTAGTGCACAGTTCTAGTGCCTATGCTCTAGCACTCAGTGCTCAAATCCAGTTGGAAATGCTAACGTAAACCCATTTTTTGTCAAATATTATAGTGAAGCATACTTCAGTTAACAACAAAATTGCAGCAACCTCATCGCTGGAAAGGATTATCCGCATCAACTTTTCTCTGGGCGGAGTCAACGTTCAAGTCATTGGAATGTCTTGGTTGTTTGGCCCATCCAAGAGCAACCTGCCTCCAATCACCCCCCTGCAGGAGCAACGCAGCAAACAGATCGAGTCTCTCAAAGCTCTCAATCCAAAGTGAGTCCCAGTCCCGACAAACGTTGAATCTAAATTTGCTTTTCCCTCTAAATTCTATTTTGGTAGAAGTAATATTGGGGGTAAGTTCCGGGGATGGAGGATAACAAAAAGTAAAGTGTTTTTAAACCCTTCTATGCAAACATACACTCTGTGCAAAGTTGTCCTTTCAGTCAAAATCAGTCAAGTGACTGTTTGTAACAGTTAAGAGCTCCCAGCCTACATAAAGCAGGATTGACTGGCTGTGACTGTTTAAGTAACTTGATACAGCTATGCTTTGACTGTAGGTGATTGATAAGACAGCTGTGCCTCCCAGTTGCCTACCTTTGTCGGTTGACTGAATTTGACTAGTCAGAGTGCTTGCTTGAAATATGATCTGACTGTTGGTAACTAGCCTGTGTAAAACGCATGGCAGGGGAAGAAGATCGATTTTTGACTGTCTGTGACTGTTCAGACAGCAGGAGGGTTAAGCTTTTTTTGTGCAATCCATACAGTACCCTGCACATTTGATACAAATAATTTTAACATCCAAAATACTAATGTACTTTCTGGTGTTGGAAGAACAAAATGTTGGATCCCTTTTAAAAAAAAAAATAACCTTTGCTGTGTCATTTTCAGATGATTTGTGGCGGTAGGCACAAAAAAAAATGCTTTTCAGAAAATGCTTCCAATTATGATCTTGTTTCAACTTTCAGTGTTGTTGAATTGAAGAGAGACGTGGAATACAGGGTCACATTCAGTGTCGGCGCAGGAGCAACTAACATTGCATTGCACATGTAAGTACATACTTCAAAGTTTAAAATTTCAGGCAATAAATATTCTCAATAGGCCACTTTGAATACAGAATGCCACACAACATCATCTGTTCAGTTTATGAAATCTTGGCTTTTTTCTCCAGCTTTGGCTTCATAAGTCTGCTATAAGAATTGATGTTCTAAATGTAATAGAACATGACCCAAGCCAAATGTCAAAAATGTCCTGGAGGCAGAGCTGGAAAGGAAGACAAGTTTTCAAAACTGTGTGTAGTTCCTGCACAGTCTATTGGTACTTCTATTATTGTTCTATAAGTAACATTCACTAATACTGTGACTATCATTGAAATTTATCTTAAAAATTTGAAAATAACAGTCTTCTTTGTTTTGCTTGCAGAACATTGCCGCCCCAGTTTCCTCAGGAGAAACCGTTAGTGAAAGTATCGCCACCTCTAAGGCACCCATGGATCAGCAACACACTGACGGTCATAGGATGCCCAGGCCTCAATAATGTAAGTGGACATTTCAACAACAAAATCGGATTTCTTTCCTGAGTTTTTCAGGTTCGAATTCCTAAATTCCTAAGACTGTACTTAATACATCTTGTTGATAGAGTCATAGCTGCTTGACTGCAAATCCAAAAGCAGACTTGGACGATCAAGATTATCACTCGATGTTCCCCACAATTTTCTCCATTTGGAGTCTTTGTGAAGAATATTGGCACGTCTGGCTGACTGGCAAACATTTACACTAAGGGAGTTAAGGTTAAGAAAGGGAAATTTAGACATTTTACCGTAAAATCAAATTTACAAATCTGAGTCTTAATTGGTCTAGTCCAAGTTATGGTCAGACTTAGTAACTGAAATGATAGCAGGGGAATAGATGGAAATTTTGACTGTCTGTGACTGCTTATATAGTAGGAGGGTTAATTAATCTTAGTTGTAAACTGCATCAGCAAATATATTATTGTTGATAGTGACACCTTTAAAAAAACATATTTTTTTATGTTACAGTTTGGAGTCCACACAGACTTGGGTCGCGTCGTTCAGAGTATCATCCAGGAGATGAGGACTAACCCACCGTTTATGTTCACTGCGGACCCAGTCCAGACGTAAGTAACATTCAGAAATCTGAATTGAATTTCAAGCTGAATTTTCTTTCGTTGTTATACCCCTGGCTTTAGCCAAGAAAAGGGGATCTTGCGATAGTGTATTCCTTCTGTCCGTGTGTATGTGTGTTCCATTTTGTTAGTTAAACTGAAAAGTGCTCTCATATGAAAAGTCAGACTTCAATCTCAACTGAACTAAGTGACAATGAGTACCTGTGAAGGTAGAGACCATATTGCACTGATCTCGAGCTGCTGCAGAAAAAGTGGTCTCATTCCTGATGAACAGGGATAAGAACTGTGATGCGCATTTGGTGATATTCATATGGAATTTGCGCAATATCAATGTAATTCCTGTTAATGTACCCTTAAGGAGACATTTTTCTTCATAAGTTACACCTTAAGAAGACACCGGACATTAAGGTAACATTTCAATGTCTCCCTAATGTCACAAATCCTAATTTAGAGGCAAAATGTTATCTTCGCAAATGGGCTAGATCGATCGCTCATGGTCCAAAACGTACATATACCAGAATTCGTGGGGGTAGGAGAAGGGAAATTGGGGTAAGGGGTCATTAAAGTTGGAAAAATTTTGTGTAAACCCAATGGGAATGTCCCCCTAAGGTACCATTCCCCGTAATCTTAATTATTATTATTATTATTCCAGTAATAACACCAAGGGTTCCTCGGCAATGCATTCAGAGACCACATTTCTTTCAAATTTTGAGCTTAAAAATCCCTGATCTGTTTTTTCTCTTGTACAGCAATGCAGCAACCATGTATCAATCCTACCAACCCCCCACGTCCCTGTCACCCTCAACCCAGTTCCCCGTACCCAATCAGCAGGCTGCGTTGGGGTACAGGCCCCCACCTCCCAGCCAACCCCCTACTGGTATCCTGCTACAAGGGAACCAGCCACCGTCCACATCACTGATTACCACACAGAGTTCACATCTCCCAGGTGGGTAGAACCTTTGTATTGTTCTCTAATTCAAAAGTGTATGAAATCTTTGCCTTGTATCATATTTTTTCTATAAAAAATCCCAAGACAGAAGTTTCTAGTTTTTTTTTATCACTTTCACCTTTGTAATCATTAACCTAACTCCCTAGGTATTTTTGCAAGGATGTAACCTCAATCCTGTAAAATCCTCCAACTGCCTCCATGTAAAACTCGCATACAGCATCAATCCTTCAAAATCATCTGTTTTCCTTGGAGGGGTGACCGCTGCCTCAATCCTTCAAAATCCTCCAGCAATCACTGTCAATATGTTGAGGTAGAGCCCTTTGACATCCTGGAGCAGTGCCGAGGATTTCAAGTATATGTATAATATAGGCCTAAATTTATGCACGGCTGAGCATTAACAACACAGGGTCCGGCCCAAGACCTTGACACAGTGCATCCTCCAAAATCAGCCGCACATCTTTGCCATGTAACCTCAATCGGGCAATCCTCCATTTTGCAAAGAGGATTTTGGAAGATTTGAGGAGGTTAGGTTTAAAAAGTTGCAAAAAATATGCAAAAGATTTTTAAAGTCTTGTGATGTCAGTTATTTTTAACTTTTTTTTTTTTAAAGTCAGTCATGTGTTCTTGTTTTTTTGATTGACAATTGAAGTGTTATTTAAAACAAACGGAAGCTGTGTAAACTCTCAAACCTAAAATCAGCTCCAACTTTCACAGCTTCTAACCCTTCACCATAACGTTAAACCATTTTTTTTTTTGCACAGGAAGGATTTTTAAGGATCCAGAAAGACTTCTAGAAAAAAAATTCCCAGCAGGCTTGGGTTAATATTTGATGAAACTTTTGTTATCTGATATTTTCAGGTGCGTCCATGTCAGCAGCTTCCCAGAATGTCGAGGGAAGGCTCACAAACCGCATCAACACGCTGGAGCATCTTGGCATTGAGCCAATGGTGGTGCCCACAGGAGGAGAAGGAATGGGCATGGTATACCAAAAAAAATCTCAGATTCTTCTAAAAAATGTTGTCCCACTCTCATTGTTGATTGTTCAAATTGTTACATTGATAGCTTGTGTAAGAAGTTGGTGACTGTTTATGATCAAACTTGTTAGCACTTGTATTACATTTGTATGACATTGTATAACATTGTATTTATATCCTGACTGTTGCAGTTATTGGAAGTATCAGGCAGTGATAGGCAGGGTGGTTAGGATGGTCAGAAGCTAATCTGTTAACCACTTCGCGCCGGGATTATTTTTGCCGAAAATTTTGATTTTTGCAAAAGGCAAAATTTTCCAGCCAACTTCTGATATACAGCCAAACGCCACAAATACTGATTCGCAAGAGTCATTTCAACAGTATTTGTACGATATTTCTTGCCAAAACCTCATATGTTTCAATACTCTGGGGTGTGCACTGGAGCGTAAATTGTACAACAATAGGCCGTGCACAACGGCCAATTCAAGATCAGCACTGGTCCGCCTCCACAGACTTTGTATGTGTGTACAACAGGCGCGAGGGATTAGCATTTTTAGGCGTCACCCGGAGGCGAGTCGAGGCAATCTTGACGTTTAAACCCGTTAATAAAAAAGGATCAAAGAGATCTGAATAGCCAAGTTATGATTATGACAAATTCTTCTTTGCTTCCCCAGAGGCGGTACACTCTGCCGCCCATCCCGCCCTCCCTCAAGGACAACCTGTCTGGTCTTAGCTCCGCCCAGCTTCAGGAGATTCTAGACAGCGAGGAGGCGGAGCTCAAGGTGTTCAGTGAGCTGCCGCAGGTCAAGAGGTTACTCGCACAGAGACGGGAACTGTACGACGTCTGTGAGCAGCTTGCACGTGAGTACAGTAACGAAAAAAGTCGCATAGACAAATCAAGTGATCTGCCTTATTGAGGTAGCACAACTCGGTGCCATTTCGCCTCAGTTCTATTGGAATATCACTGTCTGCAACCCTGACTTCTTTACGTTTGCTTCCGCATGCAGAGACCAACCTGAGTTACCAGCCCGAACTGGAGAAACTTAAAACCCGCTTGACGGAGAGACTACGGGAGAGGAATGAACTCAGGAATCGCTTTGACATGAACTGTCTGAACCAGCAAAGCATTAATGAGGTAATTGATGGAAGCTGTGTAGTCTTTATTCAAGTCTGTAACTGCAGCATAACAAAAAGTCCACTTTCATGGACCATCCTTTTGTGAGAAAGTGTCAAGTAATCATAATTAAACATTTCTTTAAAGCACAAAGTCTTAAATATATTTTGTTTTGTTTTTAAATTTGTTATCAGCAATTTGACCCCAGGCATACACTGGACATTCTGAGGGTGGCTGCAGCAGACGTGGAGCATGAATCGGAAGCAAAAGCCGAGGCGTTTCTGGAGGGAGGATCGTCGGTGGAGGAGTTCTTACGAGAGTACACCGACTTGAGGAAGGTAAGCCCTCTGTCTTGTGGATTATGAACCTCATTTGTATTGGACTTTTTGACCACTTTCGAGAGCTCAGGAGATGGGTGACATCGATGCGCATACTGGTTCATGCGCGCAAGGCTGGAAGAACGTACGACAAAGTTTAGTCTGAATGTGAACAAAGCCATAGCGTCTTCGCCTGAGCGCCAGGCGTCATCGGCAACGCGTTTAAATATCCCTCCCAGTGGTCTCCCCCAACTCTCCCTTTGTAACCGTTGAGGGGGTACTTGTGCACGGAACCCATACAGCCCACAAACTTCAATTGTAATTAGGAACCCCTGTATCAACACCCCCCTCATTCGGTGTTGTGTCATTTGCACATATGTTCTTGCTTGGGTAATTGTATGTTAACAGTTTGCCCAAATTCATATGATACACTAACAGTGTCTCTTAAGTCTTTAAGATTCAAAGCAAAACATGCGTTAAAATGTGCGAAAAAAGATGCCGTACAATTTTCCAAGATTGCTTTACCAGATATCATTCAAACTCAACTCATATAGGTGTGAAACAACGTGTAGCCCATTAAAAGAAAAATCAAGGCTGGTGATGCACTTGTCTCTTTGTTGTTCTTACAGACAATGCACCTAAGACGAGCCAAAGAAGAGAAGCTAGACAACATGCTGAAACAAGGAGTCATGCTGAAATGATTGGAAGACTAAATACAGAATCTTTCAACCCGCAAATTGTCCTTTTGGGAGAGTTCATTTATGAGTGCTCCAACATTTGCTTTTGCTGTAATTTTCAGATATGGATGGATTTGGGGGGTTTGTAAAAAAAAAATATTGTTACACTGACTTGTTTGACATTTTGGGTTCATAGATACTGGAAAAACCAAGAAAAACAGTCATGTGCCCTGACCCAACTTCAGATGAAACGGGGCAATTTATAGACGTTGGGGAATTGTAAGGTCAGGGAATCAGTCTAGCTGGCTTGTACCCATTCGCAGGTGTGTAACTGATTGCAAAGAAAATGCGGACTAACTTAATATCAATTTGGAGCAGTATTTGAAAAAAAACACCATTTTTTTCCCCAACGCCAGTCGGCCGACCACATTGGAAATCGTTTAAAAGTGTTTAATACCAGCCAGCCATGTCTTTATCATCCATTTAAGACTGGCCACGTGACAGGCTCTCGACCAATGGGAATGGGTAAACTGTCTTAGGTGTTTATGAATATCTAATAACATTTACGATCACTGTTATTTTTTGCAAGTTGTTAGTAGTTCAACTGTGATATATTCACCAGGCTTGGTGGTGCAAATTTTGTCTTATATTATCTTACTTGAGTCCACTGGTCGGAAGTTCAGAAATTTAGTTGTGCAAATATTATGTTGAATGTGTAATATGTGTATCATTGAGCAAAACTTATATTTTATATATTTTTGTTTGTTTAGTTGTCGATATCCAAAGTTAAGAAAATTTAGCACCGCCTTGATCAGGTTGGAAAAGCCCAGGCTTTGATGGATTTTTGTAAACAATGAAAGAGGAAAATGTAAAATTTGTATTACATTGTGATCATGGTAGCTACCGTAAAACTGTGTCACTGTTGATTGTGAATTAAATCTCCAAAATATCTGTAGGTTGTTTGCGTAGTACACGATGTGGAAATGTTCACATTTGCTATAACAAATTACTTCTGTAAATTAAGGAAAGAAAATCGGAATGCTTAATTTGAATGAAAGTAATCTAGATATGTATAATAAAATAAAGAAAGCGAAAAACATTGTATCAAACAGCTTTCGTTCCAATCATTACAATATTAACTATATAGACGTTGCTTTTCAAACATATATGCACACACACACTTATAAACATGAATGCTAGTACATGCGCAATTATGCCCATTATGGTGTTTTCTGAGTAAATGCTTCAATATTTTCCCTGCTAATTTTGAATTTTTAGGACATATCGCTTTCTGGTGATTGAAATGTCATTGCTGGGAAAAATTAGTGATGGCCATACATGGAATTCTTTCCGATAAATTATTGGGAGGGGCACTGCAACCGGCACCCTTGCCCAAAAATATCGGGAGACATATTACTGACATAGTTGCAGCATATATATGCAATCTGAAATGAAACTAGCTGACATTAGAATTTTAGGCATGAACTGTTGAGAACAGGCTGAACTATATCCGGAAGAGTATTTTTGAAATGGGAAATTGAAGCCCATCTCAAAAGCTGCCCAAGTTGGAATGTTCTGATGTGGCACAAAAAGGTATCACATACACTTTAATACTTGAATCTCGTTCCTGTTATGAAGACAATAACGTAATCTGAAGTGGCGCAGAGAAACCCCGAACATTTCTGCCCACATTTCAATGATATCCAATGTATACACATTACATACCTCTAGAATAAGGAACGAACTTCGCGTACAAATACAAGAACAGCTGCTCGCGACACTGCATCTATAATATAAAGGCTCCTATTACACATTCAAAGATATAGGGCCTATATATACACGAAAATGAAAAGTCGGAATCGCAACTTACCCGATTTGTAGATTTTTTTCAGGTAAAAAGGAGAGAAAAACCTTCACGTCTGCATGCATCCTGTGGAAGTCGGTGCACAGTACGCAGGGTGTCATAGCGCCACCACTTCCCATTAGCAGATCAAGAATTTCAAGTGGTGTCGATCGGGATAGTTACCCCACCCCAAAAATTGTTTCATCGCGAGGGTCACTCTTTAAGTATTTTCAACGCCGGCGCCGCACATTAGAGAATGGCAGGAAAAACATCCAAATAAATCCAAATATCCTCTGTAAAATCCCGCTAGAATCGACTGAAGCAGTGATTTTTTTTTTAGGGTCAGAAATCCGTACTTTTATACCTTAATCCTCCGAAACACCTTGCGGAAGATAGTGACATTCCGAGTGTCGTTTCTTTGCAAAATAAGTCATACGCTTTTTTGTGTGGATCTTGCACCTCAACAGTACTCTTTTCCAGCCAAAATAGACTCTTCTTCAAACAAATCAGAAAGAGCTGTTGGCCTTGCCTGCCCCCGCGCAGTTGAACAATTTCTTCCCAGAGATTTGAGTTAGGGGAAAATGAGATCAGTGTCGTCGAGGTTTACTTTTACCTATGCTTTTACTTAGTGCTTCCTAAAATAAGATACAAGTACAGAAAACAAAACCCCGGTTTGAATGATCGTCTGTTTTAAAATTTGAGCACATAGTTCAGATTTGTAGGTACAAGATTGTAGGTTCTTGTTACTTGGACCATGGAGGAAATTCAGGTAATATAGGTCTAAAAACGTTATGTTCAATTGGAGCACATTAAAAAGAAGTTGGCGCGCATGTGCTTTTCCAATGAAACGCTGCTATAACAAGCATTTGGCTATAACGAACATCCCCCTTAGCTCCCGACATAGCAACTTCTATTGTAATGCACAACCACTATAACGAACAATCATTATAACGAACAATCACTTTTAACGAACATTTTTTTTTATGGCCCCACCACGTTTGTTCATATAGCGGCGTTTCACTATCAAGAATTTCGGTAAACTTAAGTGCCCATACCAACTTGATCGTCGGCGCTTCAAGTGATGCGCTCTTCGTGTAAAGGAAAAATTCTCCTCATACTAACCACACAAATACCAAGGAAAATACGTTCCAATAACGACATTAAACCATATACGTTCAGTGTGCTTCGAATATAAACTTTTTATTAATTTCTGAACAACATAATGTGTATTATTGCAAATATATAAGTTACTTTTTAAATAAATGACCATTCTTGTTTACACATGCACAATACATATATGTGATACAACACACAACTGCTCATGCATGCAAATTGAACTTTCCTAAAAATACTCACAAATTTTAGAATCTCAACAATTACTTGTCACAACAGCTCAATCCGCTTACATATTCAAACCATAATTCCGTTTGTTCCTGTAATTTTATTTACATTTACATTTTAAAACTGAAAACATTCCATTTACAAACAGTTTTTTATTCAGAGAGAAAGCAAACATTTTTCTTCGTGAATATTTTTCATTAAAAAATTGTGTTAAAAATATGGCAACAATACTGGCTTGAAACAGTCAGTCTTTCTAATTCCAAATATTTAGTGGGAATTTCCTTCTTTTTTTTTTACCAACAACTGACACAAGGAAGTGATTTTTTTGGGGACCATTTGTATAACAATCACTTATAAAAACACCAGGAGGAAAAAGCTGGCACAATTTGTTTCAACCCTGGGTGACAAACTATTAAAAAAAAATGTTAATTGCACGTAAAATTGTGGTAATTAATTTCAAGCTTTTCAGATTTCATGCAGCTAAGGATACTTCAACAGAATTTGTCTTTTGCTTTTGTCGAGCAGTAACGTTACACATAAAGACATTTGTGGTTTTCAGACATAAAATATGTTGGCAGCACTACAAATAGACATACATATATTACAACTTTGCATTAAAAAAAATAGTTGTTTATTTATGAGGAAAATGTTAGGATAAATGGTTGTTTTAAAAATAGAAATTGTTGATTTTGTCAAGACCTGTCTCCAACTATGAGCACTCTTTTTTTATAACCTTGATAACGAAAGCACTTAGTATAAATTTTAAGTTAGCAAAATAGCACTGACTAATTATAATATGGCAAGCATGCAAACATTATACTTTCCGAGTTCTGACAATTTGGCAGCTTTTTTTTGGGTTGCACTAACCCCTCCCAATACAAAACCTTTGCTCTACCTGATAGTAGAAATCACTTCGGTATTTGAACAAAAGTTACTCTTCCATGTTTTTTGCACAGCCCTCCAATATCTGCCACTGTACTTTAGGAGTGAACCACAGTACACTCCAAGAACTGCCAAAGGGTATTGACAGAAAGCTTGGCCATGCTGTGAGGAAACTCTTTGGTCAGCAATAAACAATGAGACCAAAGTAAACAAGTCTGTCATGTCTGTGGTAAAATCACTTGGCTGGTGAGTCAAAGAATCCTCCTATGCACATCTGCTGGATTGTAATGGCATGCACAACTGACTTGCAATACACTACACCAAATAAATGAATGCCGCACTTTTAAATGATATGAGCCATATTGTTCTCTGCAAACGTGTTTTCACCAACATGATAACAATTGGAAAGATCATTAAAATGTAGAATATAGAAGTGCACACAGCTCATGTATCTTTAAAAATTTAGTTTTCCTGTAAATGTTGGCGAACAAAATTCAAACATTGAGCCGTTTGAGTGCTTGTCCTGGTTCAATTTTGCTTCTAACACATGTGCCATCATTGTTATGGCAACGTATTCCCCCCAGTGTACTTGATATGCATCATATGCGGCGCCAGTTTGATGTTATTCTTGACAGCTTTGGCTCATAATCAGTTCATCCACTGCTTGAACAAAAATACATTGGCAAGGCTTAAATAGGCTGTTCAGTCTATAGTAACATGCATGAATAAGCCTACTCCTCCATGGAGGAATAAGCTTATTGCATTTTGAATTTTTTTTTCTGTAAATCCAAGCCATAATCTGGATTTTCCTGTGCCCAAACCTTTAGAATGTGAATAGTAAATGATCTTAAATACTATCTTTGTCTGGTCACCTTAATTCCGGTCTGGTGAGAAAAAGATGTACATGAGTGTTTTAGCTTTTGAAAAATAAACAGTCAAATCTAGAAGATGTACAGTGAAGCATTCAAAATATTTGAGAAAAATAATTTAGATGAGATTTTGCTGAATACATTTCCCATTTCTGTAGAAACATGCAACAATGCAACTACATGTTGGAGTGAGCTATTTACAATGTGGTAAAACTATACACACACATGTATTTGTTTTAAGTTAATACACATGCACTTAACCCGAGTGAAATGATGTTTAAGTATTATTGATAGGCCAATTTTTGTTGACATTGTTTAAATTTCGATTGACTTTAAAATCTATAAATCTTTGAAAAATCGACAGCGAGTAATAAGAGACAATTTCAAAAAGGCTTTAGAGCCTGTTTGTTCCAATGGATTGACACATTTTGGTAACAGCTACGTTAAATTATTTTGGGGTCTCTCTGTATGGGAGAAAATGGCAGTTGAAAGTGCATAGAATTTTGAGGTTGGGTTAAAACGATGGGTTTTTTTTAAAGGTAGAGTATATCATTTGTCATTTGTGCATTTTTTATTTAGTTTGAAGCAACAAAAGTGCTCACCATCTAAAGAAGGGTGCTTAACAACTAATCTGATGAAGTTTCAGCTCAGTGAATGCTGTATATTTCAGGAAAACAGTATTCTAGGATCTCAATTTCAATTCGCTGTCGTAAATTTTCTTTTCTTTGTCGATTTGTTGTGTCAGTACATGGCAGTAAGCCAATGAGCAAACTTTTCTCACAAATGTTTACAATGAGCACATTTTTTGGGTTCACAATTTGAACAGAAAATGCCTAAACTGAACAGTGTCTTCCTGAAATGACATCACGACAACAGCGCCCTCAGTTGTCTGGAAAAACATGGACAACTTTTTAATGTTTAAAGAAGTGCACTTTGTAATACAATTAACCAAAAAGGGATGTTAAATATTGTTCATACAAGATTCCAGTAGAAAGTTGCACAAAATGTGTCCCTAAGAGAAATTCACTTCATGGGCACTTTAGATTTTGGGTGATACTAGAAGCAGTGTTAAAATGACCAGGGTTTGCTTTGCAGGTGCAAGGTTTTTTGTTGTTGCAATCACAGGACAAACTGTACAGGATAATTACCATACATATTGACTGCTACATGCACATTTGTGTTAATGCATACTCCACGGGCAAACTATTTTCTCAAGTTTAGTCGCTTGGTTTCGGGTACAATGCGGTGTAGGCAGGCGGCCCCTCAAACGATCGGCTGGTATCTATGGTAACTTCAGTCTTCTCGGATTGGCTGATTTCAGGTACCTGTACCGGGTAATAGAAACATGACGACATAACTGTTAAAGTTGTTGTTCTCGATGCAATCTCATTTAACAAAAAGGATGCGAACATATTTCAGGATATGAGGTTCATGCTCCATTAATAATTTTGTGCCCACGTGTTACAATTTGAACTGCTTGGACCCTAGCCATTATTCCTTAGGCCTTACGAAATTCTCCGAATTTATTTGAAAACATTATTTGATTTTTCAGACCCCATAAATAACAGTGTCTAGGTTAAATGTTCACAATTCCTACAAAATCTAACAAAACTTTTCAAAGATCTAGGAGGATAAGGTCAAGGTTACTGGTTTCAACCTGATAACAGTGGCAGGGTTCCATCCTTCCTAAATCCTACAAAATCCTACAAAATCGTCTACAGTGTGTCGGAAACTAATGACACATTCTTTGAATTTTCAAGGGGGATCATGCTACATATCAATAACAGTGCAAATCCTACAAACTCTACCAAAACTGTTCAAGATCTAGGAGGATTAGGTTTTACGGCTTGCTCGACACTGGCTAGGTTCCAACCTTCCCAAATCCTACAAAATCCTACAAACTCTTTAGAGGATCAGGTGAGGACCAATGGTTTTTGTTTGATCATCACTCACTCTGATTGTGTAGTTGGCTCTGATCTGAGCTCTGCCATCACGCAGTTCCTGGTAGTACGAGAAGACACACACCCAGCACATCAACTGAATAGAAGGGGTTTTCAAAAGAATCACAGTGAAGTTTTAAATTGACAAATCAGAAAATCAGCAATAAAGTGACAAATTAACAAGTTTTTGTTTTACAATTCAGAAACTCATTGTAATAAATAAATGTAATCATCAAAGATAACAATACACTTGTTACATCTGAGGATGTCTACTTTAATAAAAAGTTCAAACAATGGACCCAAAAATGGTCTAAAGAAGATGTAAAATATATATTCATACCCTTCTTCACAAAGTTTTTTTTGGGGAATAACAAATGTCTGATTTCTGAAAGACTTTATGGCTGTACACTGTACTTACATCAACGACAAAGAACACAACGGCAAGAAACAACTCAACAAACTCCTGTGGTCCATGCGACATGAACTGCGGAGGGAACAAGAGAACCAGTATTTGAGATAAATGCTTGCTGTTAAACACACTGCTGACTAGGACTTCAAATGCTTTACACAATGCTTTATGCTGTGGGGCTGCAACAGTAAGTTGTCTAATTTATTGCTATGTTGGTTATCTGATTACATTTCTTTGGTTTGATTTATGACAAACTACCGGAGGCCATCTTCAAGAGGCCCAAGAGCATGCTGCAAGAAATATTTCAAACTGTAAATCTTCAAAATTCAACGATTTTTATACCATTTCTTTAAAATGTGTAGACATATCTAAAGTTATAAATATATCAATACTCAACAAGTTGTCAATAATCATCCCCATTAATTTTTTGCATTTTGTGCCATTATGGCCTGTGCTCAGTTCCGTCTCAGTTTGCCAGAATGCCTCACATATTATGAAGGCTTTAGGAAAGTTTCAATGTTCGTTGCATGGCAGTGGTCCGACGGGTCAAAATTAAAAAAAAAAAAAAAAAGAATCGTTTGAAAGATAAATATTTGCAGGCCTAGTTGATGAATGTTTTTTTTTAACAGAAATGGATTTCAAATGTGACTTTGCCAAGCTTGCACAAACCTGAAAGAAATAGTTTAATTTTGAGAAAATTAAAAAAATCTGCTCACCATAGTAATGACGGAGAGGAGGCAGACCAAGAACTGGAGGACGACGAGCATTCCCATGGTAACCAGATAGGGGATGAAGAGGAACCTCTGCAGCTGAATGGAGAGAATAAACAGAACTTGATCCCAAAATAGACAAAGTGAGAGAACCCGACAGTCTGAAATGCCACTGCACTTGAGTTCAGCTAGCGTATAAGCAGTGCCAAATGGGCCTGGTTTGCAGCAACATTATGCAGTGGGGTGAGTGACCACTGATAAAAATAGCTGAAAACATGTGTAAAAAAAGCTGAACTTTGGAAATCTCCTATACTTTTGTAAACAGCAAGTGAAGGAAAAAAGCTGAAATCCAAAACAAAAAAGCTGAAATCAGCTTTAAAGCTGAGATTTCAGGGGTCCCTGATTATGATCAACTTCAGTTACAAACCCCTCTGCTACAATGCCCCCACAAAAATTGATTGAAGAAATTATTAATGAAGAAATTAAATGCCCAACTTTTGAAAAAATAATCGAATTTTCAAGCAAAAATCTAAAACATTTAAGTTGACTTTCACGGACATGTATAGTAGCCCTTCATGAATTGGTTCATACATGTAGATGAGAGAAAAAAGCCCCAAGGCCCCCCCATAAAAAAACCCAAAAGGACATGTAGCCCCCCCCCCCCCTCCCCGGGGGAAAAAACCTGTTCCACTCCAACATGTCCAAGTCAATGTGCTTCATACACTACATGTAGTACTGCACACAAAGTAATCAAGATGCACAATCCATATAAATTGGCATGAGACAAAAACTCTGGATTAACATTATTATCTCCGGGGAAAGAACTTTCAATTTATATTCAAATGCAGCGCCCCTTGGGTTCACTCTGACTCAAGAGATTAAGGTCATCATGTTTCTGTGAATTTTGACAATACTTTTTTTCTCCAGACAAATCTCCAAGGTGTTTAAGTCAGTAAAGCTGCATTTGCATGCCCACCAGGCAAAATGGCATCTTGTCGCCTCGATTTTAATTAAACTGTTTGATAGAATGGTTTGTCCAAACATTTTGCTTTGGCCCCTAACCATGAATAAGGGAATAAATGGATTGACCTGAGCCGAACGCAGAGCACAATGCGACGCCGTTTGGCATTTCGCGATGTTTTCATTTTGAGTCACAAGCACAAGTCGCCGCTGAGTTTTATGTTAGGTGTAGCATAAAACAAATGTTAAACACAAAGGAAAAGCATTTTCAATATCATTATTTGCAAAATCGAAAAATTTCGATATTCCGATATGATTACAAAATTGCTATGGTGATATCGATATCAAAATAATATCAAACAATCGAGTAATATCAATATCGACAGTGCTCACAGAATGACATTCAATTTTTTTCGAAAAAAAAAAGGAGAAAGGAAAACGTTTTTTGTGCGTAGCACATCATGGAAATAATAATCTGTTTTGACGGCCAAATAGAATGTACAGACATGAAGCTTACACAATAGCTTTTTTGCACATATGAAATTCATTAGTTGCAGTTTTAGCAGCGAATGTACACGCATCTACTAAGTTTAACTGAACTCGTGTTTTATTTGACGCGTGGGATGAAATACATAAATAACGAATGTCACCGAAGGCACTGGACAACATGAATCACAGAAGACGGCGCTAGACAGTGTCACTTTACGCACCATCAACGCTTCCCAATTTGCCCTGAAGACAAGCCACGCTTGTAATCTCACTTTTAAAAGCATTGGCTCTTTGCCAACGATGCAGCGCTGCTATTACATACATGTGGCTACCCATCATTCACTTTCAGGCCACATAAAAGAAATCCACAAATAAGAAGTTAATACGAAAAGTAGAAGTAAAGTCTGTCACGAGCCAATGTGGCCCATCAGGCCGGCGTTTATCTCCGGTTTCAGTAGCATGAAACGACTGAGAATATTTCTACTCCCCCTGGACGGGATGCTAGTCCGTCGCAGGTTACTCCCCAGCTAATGCCGGTACCCATTTATACTCCTGGGTGGAGAGAGGCAAGTGAGGGTGAAGTGGCTTGCCCAAGGACACAACATATGGCCAGCGGCTGGATTCGAACCCCTGCTCCTTTGATCATGAGTCACGAACTGTCACCACCAGGCCACACTCCCCCAAAACAGTGATAGTTTTTCTTTACTTTGAAAACTTTTAAAGTAATCTGTCCAACATGAATTTACTTCAAAATTGAAATGAAAGTTCAAATTGTGGAATTTTTCTTGATGGTCATTTGCGGTCATTCATAGTACCTTTTTGACACCGAGGATGACTAGGATGACCGATAGGATCAAGACGGCGTACAGACCGATGTCCACACAGTTGGCAACGTACAGGACGCGCTGTTCCATGCCCAGTTCCGTGCTAAGGGCCGTGTCATTGGACAGTGTGCGGAACCCTGGTTAAAGGATACAAATCTCAAGTTATGAAGAAATCTGGGTATTCTACTAATAATTGCTAAACAAGGCAAATTTCACAGGAAACCGCAGTTTTTAGTTAAAAGAGAATTTCTTGTCTTGAGCTACATGTACATGTATGAGTTCCGCGCACAAGTACCCCCTCAATGCTTACAAGGGGAGAGTCGTGCAAAGATGCAATTGCATGTATTGGCTGTGCACATACTGTGCACACTTACTTAGAATAGTAAGTACGTTATGTCTATCATGAGCCAATGTGGCTCATCAGGCTGGCGTTTATCTCCAGTTTCAGTAGCATGAAACGACTGAGACTATTTCTACTCCCCCTGGATGGGATGCTAGTCCATCGCAGGTTACTCCCCAGCTAATGCCGGTACTCATACCCCTAGGTGGAGAGAGGCAAGTGGGGATGAAGTGGCTTGTTCAAGGACACAACATATAATCAGCAGTTGGATTTGAACCCCTGACCCTCTGATCATGAGTCACGAACTCTAACCACTAGACCACACTCCCAAACCAATAAAAGTAGTGGGATTTAAATCTGAATTTTGTGCTCCACTATTCAGTTTCGATTTTGAAAATCGGATTTTCGAAACGAACCTTAAAAAAATTCAGCCTTCCATTTTTGTGTACCACAGGCTAAAGAAAACAACTGCAACATCCCCCAATATGCTCCATGGTCTCTGATTGTAATTGCATTCACCTGTTAGCAGCCTTCTCGGTGTATGCATAGCCTGCCCATTTGACTTATCAGAGAGTTCCCATGCCATTTTCTCCCCAATATTACAGTTCTGGAGTGTTTTTTGTAAAGGTCCAGTGGTCATAATGAATCCTGCAAACTATACCCAATCACTGGGAGGGCATTTCATGTGGCACCTCACTAATGTCACTTATTGTTGGCGTGACTGTGAGCTGGATGGGACCTTCTGGTGAAATTACATAAACGTTATATATAGTTTCCAAAAACCCCCAAAACAATTAGTATATAACCGGATTTTGAAATCTCTGATTTCTCTCACCACTAATTCAGGATGAAAATGTACTTCATGCCATACATGGGCCAACCACTACGTGCACATTGTGTGTCCCGTCCATGGGGCTCTTGAAAATGGTAGAAAAGTGCTGTCTCCTGCACATGCATGGCATCCATTGTCTAGTTTTTGTCAATTAAGGCTGACATAGCCATAGCTCTAGACACACACATTGGACATGGCTATACCTGTACATGTACGTACCATAATAGTTGAGATAGCTGTGTATCCCATAAGCCGACAAGCCAACGGCCACCAGAGCATAAATCTAATGGTGAAAAAGAAATAAAAGAAAGTCATTGAACTAATCACAACAGAAAATAATTCCACTTGTTAATATTAAATAAATAATATTCTATGATACGTTTAATGTGTCAGTCGGTGACCTGCTCCAATAAGATAAACAAGACAAAAATCACTGAAAAGTGATTTTTTTTGATGAAAAATCATCAAAAAAGAAAACTACCAAATTATTACAAAGTACTAATAGTTTAAAGCATCCTGTAAAATCATGGCACCTGGTGTGCTGTCATTTTCAAGAAAAGTGGAATTTTGGATCAATTTCCAACGATGGTCGGCCAACCATCGTTGGAGAAAAACTGATTTTTCTCAAATACTGCACACAATTTACCAAGTTTAGTTAGTTCACACTTTGTTTGCAATCGGTTACCCATCCGAGAAGTGAACACCCGCAAGCCAGCTAGTCAGCTTCCCTGAACTGAAATATCTTGGCCTTGTCTTAAGTAGGGTCGGGGAACCAGACAGTCCAGACTACAAGACCAGCAATTTTTTTTTCTTGCTTTTTCCAGCATCTATGAACGCAAAACTTTAAACGGTCCAGTGTAACAATATTTGCTATTAAGTGCTAACCCCCAAGTCCATCCATTTCTGAGAATGACAGAAATGTTGTATACATCACCTTTAATGATGTGATTCTCTGCACAGTATTTTTTTTTGAAAATTCTCTCCGAATGGCTTACATCAATATAACGGCATTAGTGTGGAACATTGATAGAATCATTTTTCTCACTTCGGTCTATTGACATTCAATATTGGAATTTTCCCCACATAAATGGAATTTCATATTAGAGCTGTATACTCAGCGCGAGGGTTTTCGAGTAAGCTTGTGAATTTATCTACCAAGCCCTCGAACAGCACTGGGAATACACTACTACATGTAGTGCTTTGTGAATTCATTTCAGTCCAGGGCAAATCCCAAAGTTGACTTTACATCTCCCCAGCGTGAATAGTAATTGATTGTGGAACCCGCTGCGAAATCAGATTCAAACTGGCCAGCTTCCCCTGGTAAGCTCAATGGTGGGGTGGTAAGCGTCTGCACTAAAAAAAAAAGGTCGTGGATTCAAGTCCCACTTTGAATTGTTCAAAATCGTGTTGATGTTACTGTCAGGTAAATTCTCCAAAATTGATTGTTTGCAAGTTTTGTTCTTACAATTTTGTGGGAAGGTTGACAGTCCAGCATTAAGGAACTGTTAAATTAATCAAAACGTGGGAGTAACAAATATGGGTGTGCATTTACGGGTAGTAGGGGAACTGGGTGCCCGATTGAAAAAGAAACCAAATATGGGTACCCGGGTACCTGTAGAAAAGAAACCCAACCCCAAAATTCGGATCTTGGAAGTTGCTGTTCAGATTTTTCATAAAAGTGCACACGATAATGCCGTCGCATCGGTGTGTCAATGCAGCAAGATACAAGTGTGTGCAGTGAGCTTTTTGGTGAATACCGCAACTTAGCGAGCATCATAAACATGAAATAGGCCTACATGTATGTTTTGTGTTTCCATGTGGACTCACTTTTTCATTACGAAAATTACCCACAAATGACACTTCAAAACCTTTCTTTTTCATTGCCTGAGAAGTGATTACATATTAAATTTGTAAAGTTGGTTTAGGGGTTCCCCGATTCCATAATCGGGTACAAGGTTCCAATGCATGGCACTAATAATGAATAGACTTGTACAAGTCTAACACCGTGCAATCTGCTACACGTAGTGTACATATTTGAGGCGTCTTGCCAAGGACTTTGTGTCAATAAGAGAGAGTTTCCTGTCTCGCATGTCTTGTGACTCACAGCCACGTACAGCCGAACGTTGTGCAACAACATGCTACGTGTACTAAATGCACAGCAGACAGCCAGTAGCAAAATGTCAACTCCTCAATTTTTCAATCAACGTCACATTTTATTTCCAATTATCTGCACAAAACTGTCAAGCTGTAGACACAGTTTTCAAGGGGAACAAAACTGACAAGAACTGACCATTAGAACACATGGTTATTAAATATGTTTTTTTTTTGGTCAAGAACTGCAGCCATTGGCAAATACCAAAGGTCACTGTTACTAGACATTGTGCAATTTCAAAATGGCATTATCTTTTTTTTGCAAATGTCACTCAGTTAACTCCATGGTATACAACATGTATCGTCAGTTTTATGCCCGGTAGTGTTAGGTGCGTTTTTATGTGTTTGTGATTTTTTTTCAAGTTTTTTTTTTTTTATAATTGTGGGATATAGGTAGGATTTTTTTTACAAGATTCATGTTCCTTTTCCGTGAAGCTTTTCTTTATAGGCCTAATAAAAAAAAGGAAAAATTGAATTTTCCGGTTTAAAGGGATAGGCCTATAGGCCTATACAACATTTGCTTTTGCTGTTATTTTCAGAAATGGAGGGATTTGGGGGTTAGTATTTTATAGCAATTGATGTTACACTGACTTGTTTGAAGTTTTGGGTTTGTAGATGCTGGAAAAACCATTAAAAACACTCATGTTCCTGTAGTATGGTTCCCTGATCCAACTTAAGATAAAACAGAGCAATTTATAGACTTAAGGGAATTGTAAGGTCACGGAACCAGTATTATGTAAATTATTAAATATGGTAAATTGGGGGCAGTAGGCCTATTTAAAAAAACAAACACCCAGTTTTATCCAATGCTGGTCCGCTGACCAGCGTTGGCATTTATGATACAAAAATACCACTTTTCTTTAAAATGACAGCACACCAGGTGCCATTATTTTACAGGATACTCCTTCGAGCAGTGAAACATTTTACTGTACGCCTACTGTGCAATTATCCTTCATTTATGTAATTTCTTTATTTTGACATATTTATGATGCTGAAAGGAATTAAAATATGACTAAAACTAGAACGAGATACCTGTTTAGGTAAAAAATAAAAGGTACATGTTTTTCCATCAAATTCATTTGTACTCTTTTCATATTATGTGCTGTGTTGTTTGTTAGGATTAGGATCCCTTACTGTGGTAATTTTGTGTGTGTACAGGATAAAAAATGACTACTTTTACATACTTGGCATTTTCTCAGCAACCCAAAGTGCTATTTTCATGATTTTTTTCAGTTTTTAAAAGAAAAAAGCTCTTAGCTTTAATCTGATACCCAAAGCATATCAATCCACAGATCCCCTTTTTTAAAGGCAAATGTTTTAGGGTTGATTTCTTTGGGGTCACCCTTTACAGGTAAGTTACTCTAAAACTTTGTGCAAAAGTAATCAAGGGAAATCCAGAGTCCTCCAGGGAAACTTACAAAAAAATATGCATGACTTACTTTTACATGCCATACCCAATTCCCTACATATTTTGAAATTCCCCAATGTCACACTTAATGGATTCATTAGGGTAGACGCAGAACCGAATGCATTGTGACATGAATAACTGATACAAATATTCATTCTTCTCTCTGGACCTAACTCACTGATCTTCTGATGTTTTCCCCCCCCCTCCCCCGAGATGGAAAGCCATCTTCATTTCCATCTCTGTAAAATTGTATGCCCGAGGCATTGACTATGATTTATGAGATGAAAAGATGGATATCTGCCTAGATGCATGTATATCCCTCTGCGTACTGTTCACTGCTCCTTGCATCAAGTTGTACAATGCATTAGATGGGATCCTCGGGGAGGGGAGGGAAGAGTGAATAGGGGGGAGGGGTGGGGGAAATGCTTTTTTTTTATTTTTTAGAATAGATGGAGCTGTGTATGCGAACCTCCAATATACGCACGATCACATATTATTGAAGGAAAAATATTATGTGGTGACCCGCTATTAAACACAACAGAAAACAAGAATGACAAAAACTACAAGATTCAATGATGGTTATTATGACAATTGGTTATTATGACAATTACAACTGCTGTTTTGCAGTTGTGCCCAAACAAAAGATTGATAAAAAATGCTACACCGTATCATACAACTGTTATTAGGTCAGTCATGTTGCCAGTACATATGCAAAACATGCAGAACCCTGTAAAATCTCAAATATAATCTTTATACGGGAAACCTGTAGGCCTAAAACTTAATGTACAAACACACAGCAAATATTGCCCTTAACCTACATTTGGAAAAAAATCTGTACTTGAACTCCACTTTTTTTCTCAATATTCTAGCCCCCAATCAGTTGCTTCCTGTGCGATTATTTCCTCCATTTTCCCTCCCTCATTAGACTCTCCTCCTTTCCTGGTCCTCGGACTTAACAGAGCGATGAGTCAGAAACAAAAATTAAACAGCTTTAATGAAAAGTAGGATTTGAATAAAAAATAAAAGTAAGAAAATAAGTACTTTGGGAAACTTAAAAAGTTTCAAACCCTCTCCCTTCGAAACTCAAAACCCACATCAAATTACCGAAGCGCTTCAATTGCTGCAGTGTCAGAAATCAGAACCTCATAGATCTGCAAGATTTAATACGTACTATTAGCTCCGTGAAAATAGCTGTGTTAGTATGTATGTTGTCTAATAAGAGTGCAGGATTTTCCTCGCGGTCATTTCTATAACTGTTTGATTTTCTCTGATTAGGCCAAGGGCCGTGACCCTAAAAATTTTATCGGCAATTTCAAAAAAAAATTAAACATTAATGATTCAATAAATAAAAATAAAAGTTGTTGTTGTTACACCAGTTGACTGTCTGGTTCCCTGACCTACAATTTTCAACATCAGGATATTTACTTTGGCTCTCGAAACCAGGCTACGGGTATCAACTAAATAGTTCTCGGACTTTATTTAGGCCTATTTCCCTTTTAACATGTATTTAAAAAAATCCTCAAAAGCTACGGAACACTAAGAAAAAAATGAAAGAAATGCGGACCCTACTTGAATAAGAAGTAGGATTTGATTAAAAACATGAAAATCAAAAGTAAAGAAAAAGTACATATGCCTAGGCAGAGTATTTAAAGGGAAAAAAGGGGGAAAAAGAAACAAAAGTATAACAATCTCTATACCGAACGAGAAATATGATTAGTACCGTGATAATACGGCGTCCCATCCTATAAGAGGGTGAGTGTGCTTCTAAAACATAAATAAAAAACAAACAATGTCTAAATATGAAAATCAAAACTTGACAAAGTTCTACATTTTTGGGTACAATGTACTGTACATGTTTGTGTGGCCCTTATTTACGGAGGTAGTCCAGTAAATTGGCCATATTTATCGTGGGGCCACCACACAGTAGCCTACATGTAGTGGATGGCAAAATGAGCTACGCGTAGTACGGATGCAAAGATCCCTGGTTCAAATCCACATCATAGCTGCTCATTTTAATCAGCTATTTTTTTCCCAGACTCTGAGTTTCCTTGAGATAATTTTAATTTAAGGGGAAAAATGATTCAAAGGACAAACATAAAGTATCATAAGTGGTACCACTGGAGTTGTGATAATGGCGCTATGGAATTTAGCATGCATCACGTCGCTTAGCCCCATAAATGTGGCCAATTTACTGGACTACCTCCGTATTGTTGATGTACCCTAACGTGGCGCGGCCCCTAACGTGGCGCACTTTGATTTTTCGCCTGTAGCGCCTAGCTAGAGCAAAAGTTTTAACTGAAATTTCACAGAAAGCGAAATTTCATCAAGTTCTAAACACTCCCGTTCATAAATTGCGAGTTTATTAACCCTTTACAAAGTTAGAAGAAAAAATTATTTTGGCGTGATTTTCCGATTTTATTTTCAAGTGTAAAGTGAACCCTTTGAAAATGCCCCGAAAAATAAGAAAATAATTTTCTGACAAACATCTGGCTGGGTTTGTAAGTAAAGATTATAATGATTTTTCAGAATTTATCAAGTTTACAGACATTCTTAAATGTTAATTTGGAATTTTCTGAGATTTATTCAAGTGCGCCACGTTAGGGAACACTCCGCCAATTTGTGCCCAATTTCCGGACGTGACCGTTTTTGCATTTCGGATTAAATTTTATGAAACCGAAATTGTTCACAGAGGTTAAATGGCAAGCATTAATAAGGTAAAAGTACCAGTATTTCACTGCATGAATTTGAGGTTTGTCAACAAAGAGGTTTGGCAACACTACACGAGGAAAGCTGGGTAAGCTTCAAAGTGCGCCACGTTAGGGAACACGACTATATATAAAGGCCACACTTGGAACATATTCAAAAACATACTTTGTTAAATTTTGATTGTCACATAGAGGCTTAGTTTGTAGTTTATTTTTTGCTTTAGAAGCATACTCACCCTCTTTATAAGTTAATCAGAAAGTGCTGCCTTTTTGAGATGTCTATTTTTGTGTGAAATTTCATGTGAAAATTTTGATTTGCAAACGTAAAAACGTGTGCCAACGAATCTAGAAATTTCACAAAAAATAGAGCAAAAATAAACTACAAAGTACAAGTACAAACTAAAGCCTCAATGTGACAATCAAAATTTGACAAAGTTCTACATGTTTTTGTACATGTTCCAAGTGTGGCCTTTAGTTTATTTACGGAGGAAGTCCAGTAAATTGGCCACATTTATGGGGCTACGCGTCGCTATGCATGCTGTGTGCGTTTCATTTCAGATCTTGCGGCTGGACCAGTGACCAGCTGCAGGTGTCAACGCCTTGAGGAGACTTTATATTTTAAGTGACTTACCAAGCTGTAGGCACAGCTAACAAACGTTCCTTGACGCAGCTCCCAACAAGCACAACATGTTGTGATTAAAGGCATCATAAGATCCCAACGAAATCTCCTTCGACTAGCCCCAAACGAGAGCAAAAGACTGACTAATTTTTCACACCAAATTTGTTTACTTTTCTTAAGCAATCCTCCAAATGTGACAGTCGCCACATTATAACAATAGAGGGCGCTCTTGATCCTTAATAGCTCCATGGATAAACCATAGAGATATACTGACTAGATCATGTCAGTGTAATTTCAACATAAATCCACATGTATTCAACAGATTTTATTCTTTTAAATTTAAATATACAATTTGTTTTTGTTATATTGTAAATATTTTTCTTTATATTGTCACCAAAAGAGTGCTTCATTTTTGTTTAATTTAAATAGACTAAGTCTAAGATTCGGAATGATTTTTTGTGTGATTAAAACACTTGTTTCCTTTAAATCATATTTAATTTATTTTACCCCGGTTCCTGTCAATTTTCTAAGATCTTGTGTCAAATATCTCGGCCAGTTATTGGACGCAATTTCAATCCAATGCAATATTTTATTTTTGAGTTATCGTCTCCACAAAGAGTGTCAAAAGAGACTAAAATTCGGAATGAATTTTTCGTGATTAACGCCTATTTTCTTTAAATCATATTAAATTCATTCTTCCACGGTTCACGCCAATTTTCAAACTGGGTATGTCAAATTTCATGGTCAATATTTGGACGAAATTTCAACCCAATGCGATATGTTGTTCTTGAGTTATCGTCTCCACAAGGAGTGTTGTATTTTTGTTTAATGGGCAGATTGTGATCCGCATTGACAGAAGCCTTTACGGTGCTGACCGTGTTTGTGTAGGGCGCCCTCTTCAGGAAGAAATTATGACTAATCATCGAATGAAGTTTAATGATTTCATATGTGTTTCTAAGTTGACAGCAAATTTCCCCAAAAATTCCAGTGCGAATTAGAAGCCACCACATAATTTATTTTGTTCCGATTCGAGTGTACAATAGTGCATTCGGTCCCTCAAGTCCCTTGAAATTGACGCACAATTTGACTTCCCTAAAAACGTCAATTATAGAACATGTATATGATCTTGGTTTCTTTTTTTCATTCCGCAAAACTACAATTAATTTGGTTGGATTTTTGGCAATATGCAGTTTCCTTCCATTTTCATTACTTATTATCCCCCATTGACAGTCGATTGCAATTTTTTGAATAACGCTGCGACTTGACAAGTCTATGGAACCGGTTGGCACCAGTGTCTAATCAAATTTCTGCCAAAAGCAGTAAACTTTTACAGAAATGTTTTCGTCTGCCGCATTCTAATTTAAATGAAAAATTGTTGTAATCCAATCAAATTGACCAGATTGACAAGCTGCCGTCACTCCTCGCACTTCTGACCAATCGCAGTTGCCCGTTCGCATTACGTCACCAGCCTCCCATCGTCGGATTCTCATTCCAAAAAAGTAGGCTCTCCAGTTTGATCAAATAAATATTTGTCGCCAGAAATTTCACGTATTCTTCTCATTCATGAATGCATTCATGACCGTACTTAAAAGCGCAAAGATCTTCATTAAATCCCAACAGAGGGCGCTGTCATTCAATTACAGCGGGAACATTTTGCTTAATTGCTCTAAAACAGAGGGTCGGAAAGGAATTGTCATGTTTTCACCCCGGATGGGTCTTCGAATCTGTTTTTTTTTGTGTCTTTCCTAATCGTTTTGAACAAGAATAATAATTGAGCAGGTTAGCACTCATCTAAGACAGAGAAACAATAATATTGGCCAAAGGTCTTGACTTAAATATTCGTTTTGGGCATTATAGGAGAGCCTTTATTTTACATTCTTAACCTAATTATGATTACCAATCAATGCACAAGAGTTTCTTGAAAAGTGCAAATAATGAAGTCATGAAAAACATGTACATTGATTTTATTCGGTAATTATTTTGATATTCTGTCCAGCTGTCCGTATAAAATCATGCAGTCATTTCGGTTATCTCCAAATGTCCTCTCATTACATGACATCCTAAGTACTTTGGTATTTCCCCTCTTATACTCCCTCCTTTTAAACCCACAATTCCCCGAAAAAAATCTCTTGGAACACTCCTGATCAAAATAGATCCCTGTTTATTTTGGGTAAGATGAGGATTACAGACGATAGAACATGTTCCCTTTGGGGATCTTTGTAAATGGTTAAAAAAATACTCTGCAGATTTACAACTCATCCTTGAGCAGCTGGTCAAATGTTTTTGTAAGCATCGATGAAGTATCGCGTAGGCAGGATGGAACACGAGGTCCCTGAAACCAAACTGCTGTGTTACGATACACCCCCATGTATTCTCGGAAAATGGACAAACTTGCAGTTACAGTTTCTTCCAAACTTGAGTTGAGTACCCCTTTACTTTAAAACACAGGAAATCAATCCGAGTTTGACTTGGACACTACGTCAGAGACCCGGGGTCAATCGCTTCTTGGGAAAGACGAGAGATGCGACCAGACTATAACACAACCCAAAGACGTCTTAGATTTATTTGAAGAACCTTCTATGAGAAGTGAAGATGACCTCTGACCCTCTGAACACTCAAAGCATATCCCACGTATACGACGTCGGCTCTACGAGAAGAACAGAATACGAAGACTGGGAGAGTTTGGTGACGTCATACCTACGTGCTTCCCATGAACCGTTTCGTCCAAAAGACCCAGACTTGTGTTTTCCATAAAACTCCGATGACGACTGCACGCTTGTGACTCTAGGTCTTTCAACCTGCAATTGACGCGCCTCTCATGTCTGGAATACGTAAAAGAAGGTTTTCCAAACCGTTGATGCTTTTTACTAATCAGAATTCTTAATTAGAAACATTCTCTATAGTCTACCTTGTGTCTGACATTATTGATACAATGCGTGCTACACGGAAGTTATACCAAGCACACGGTTTGATTTTTTTCATATTGTTTATTACTTTTTAATATGAAATACAGGCCTATCCTGATGGGTCTTGTTTAAACTAATGCGCTTCGAATTCTGTCACCGCCCCCCCCCTCAAAAAAAAAAAACCGGCGCAAGCGGGCGCCCTCGCAAAACGCTTCCTTTCTGAGCTACAACGTGAGTTCACATTCCACTCCGCACGTTCTAATTATTTTTATAGTGCCCTCTTGCGTTAATATTCTAGAAATGAATAATTTCGAGGGGCAATGGATATAAATACAAATTCCCGGCCCTTATGAAAGCTTGGAGTTCAGATCCGTTCGTCTGCCGCTGAGAGATCCCTAAAGGGTTTTGCAAAGTTCCCGCCGCTTACGTCTAACATCCCCCACGGACATAGCGAACGGTTCTTCAAACACTTCCTACGGAAATATCATCTCAAACTTTTTACCTCCAAAATCATAAAACTATGACACTTTCCGGGCCCCACATGACAAGGGCCACTTGGCAGGGCATCGGTTAGGGGATATTTATGGGATGTGTTTTTCACGTTTCAATGTCTCGGTGCCGTTCAACCGTGCTTTTGTGGCGCGCAAGTACGGGCGATGTAAATCGCACTCCGCAGTCTGCCGCGATGGGACTTGTACGTAAGCGCGTAATGTCGAAAGCTCGAAGCTTGCTCGCCCGTGTATTTGCGCTCGTTTTACGTCAGATGCCTGGCTTGAACGTGACCGAATAGTATTGGAATAAAAACAAATTGCATCTTCAATTACTTGTAGTTAACTTGAAGGTAGACATTTGGCAATATTTTGCCAAACTGTCACGTTTTAGATTGTTTAGTGACCTTATTTCAAAGGGTTCACAGCTGAGAACGACAGCCTTTTTCTTATATTTTATATGATTGGCAGAATGGCTCATGAGGTACTAGGTGAAATAAGACGAGTAATAATGACTTAAAGGGAATGTACAACATTTGCTTTTGATGCAATTTTCAAAAATAATGGATTTGGAGGATTAGTAGTTATAGAAAATATTGTTAAACTGACTTGCTTCACGTATTGGGTTCGGAGATGCTAAAATCCAAGAAAACCAACCATGTTCTTGTAGTCTGGTTCCCTGAACCCACTTAAGATGAAACGGAACAATGTATAGACTTTGGGGAATCGTAAAGTCAGAGAATCAGTATAGCAGGCTTGTACCCATTCACAGGTGTGTAATCAATTGCTAACGAAATGCAGAATAACTTTAATATGAAAAATTAGGAGTTTTTGAAAAAAAGCGCCAGTTTTCTCCAACGCTGCTCGGCCGACCAGCGCTGGAAAAATACAAGTTTTCTTGAAAATGTCAGCACACCGGGAGCCCTGACTTTACAGGATGCTTTGGACAGTCCTTCCCAAAAAATCCAGTAAGATATTTTTGATCATTTGATCATTTCGTTTTTTGATGTTTGCAAATGTTGTATCTTCTCTTTAATTGTTAGGAGCTTTTTAAAACCTGCGCTACAGTACTGTTGTTGGAGAGGTAATTCTAGCTCAGGTGAAACATGCTAAATAAATGTATCAAGGCCTACCAGCCAAAACTCAAGCACTTTGCACGGTTCTCGTGTGCTTTTTTTCAGGGAAAGTAAATTTGCTATTAATTAGGTGACATGGCTGATTGTATGTGCTGGCACGCTTCGCACGTAGCTCACTGTTGTCACTAAACTGGATACCTGATCTCATGCATCATGAATGAGGACAGGCAATGTACTGGCAGCGTTTTAAAAGAAACATTGGTCCCATTCCCTGGATTTGTCTAGCCTGGGCCCTCAAGACGCGTACGCGCAGTCATACGCGTGTACGAATTGATTGCGTGTCAGAGGTCAAAAAGGACAACGATGTGTTGGTCGTTCTCTGACTCTTTACCACTAACTTGAATCTCGGAGGAATTTGAATCTAAGCAGAGCTCGTACGAGCTTGGTCCCCACGGCTTTTTCGCAGCGTGAAGAGCGGCATCCAAGCATGCGACGTTTTTGCGTCACTGCAGCACTGAACCATGGTTCAATCCTGGAGCAAGGAACAGAACCAACGTCATCATGGAAGGCATTGAATAGCAAACGCCTTATTGTGTCCAAATAGGTTTCATATTACACTGTAAAAACGTTGGGCAAAATGGGTTGATATGTAGACCAACGTTGGTCAACATATCAACAGGTTAAACTCTTGGGCAATATTCTTCCCAATAGTTGGAAAATTTTTACCCAAATTAGGTCATTTTAAACCAATTTTGGGTAAAATTATATTGCCCAACAGTGTTTTACCCATTATTATTATTTTTTTCTACAGTGTTTGCTACTCTGCTGCGCTCATCAGCATCAAAAACATTCTTAATGTATTCTAAAGTGCGATATGACTGTCACACGGAAAACAATTTTGTTTCAAAACTAGTTCATTGGCAGAGCAGCATGGGAAAAGGATTATTGTAATTGTGTCGACATCCACTGTATTATTTTATTCGTATTGTTGCTGCGGGGGTCGGGTGTGGGGGGAGGGACAGACGAGTTTATCTAAGTAACTTACAAAAGTTCAACATTTGCACTCCCTGAATAAAATCCAAAGGCGTGGAAAAGTGAGGTGAAATGGTGTTCCTGATGAGAATTTCGTTCAAAATCTGTTTGAACCAGACTTGGCATTTAGGGGGGGAAAAAAAATCGCCAACCGGACACAATCTTTTTCATTGACAACTGACAGATAAAGAAAAAAAAGAGTAAAGTGTGGCTGATAATCGACAAAGGCACCTAACCCTAGACACAACGGAAACATTTCTTTGCGTGAGCTGTCTTAAATATCTGGAGGTAACGAGCCGGAGTTTACTCGGGGCATACCCGGGGGCTGCTTTCCGGGAACCGAAATGTCCCTTGCACACTGACGCGACGCGCACTGCCTCGGTACATCTCCTGGGTAAACTGAGCGACGTTACAGTGGTGTTTTCGCTTAGACGTAAATGGGCAAAACAATCGCCTTGTTGGTGCACTTTTCAGTTTGAGCCTCCTGAGAGAAGGAGAGAAGTGGTCCTGCACCTTTCCACCTATAGGTATATGCCCTTTTAGCTCCGGAAAGGTCACTCATGAAAAGGACAACTTGTTTTCAGTTTGACAGTCTCTCAATCTATCCATCTTTGGGCACAGGACGTTCCATCCGGTCCCTTAAAACCATAGACAGTGTCTTAACAATAAGTAATAAAACCCAGTTTTAAAAGGTCTTGTTTAATTTGAAATCTTAAACTCTGGTCAAGACTCAAGTGTATAGCCAATTTGTGTGTGTGTGTGGGTGGGTCGGTGTGTGTGTGTGTGTGTTCTGGAATGCTAGGGTGTGTGTGTGTGTGTGTGGGGGGGGGGGGGGCCGGGGAGGGGACCCCAAATTTGTCGACGGAGAGGACAATGACGGAAAGAATTACGCAGAAAGTGCAAGATTTGAATGTCGGACACCAGGTGGCGCTGTTCAAGGTTAACCGTACTGGATCGAACGGCGATAAAAAAAAAAAAAACACCTCCACCGAACCCCCCCCCCCCCAAAAAAAAAAACCCACCAAAACATCCCAAACCGTGTCTTGTCCTTATGCTTTACACAACCAAAAATTGACTTTTAAAAAAAAAAAAGAAAATTGTAGGGAGGTGTGGGTGTCTACATGACTTTAAAAATGCTAAGGGACACAAAGTTGAGTTCCGCTTCCGCCATAGTGTTATTCTTCAATCTTGTGAAATACTGTAACAGCGCCCCCGCGCGCTACTAAAAACCGAAAACGTGACTCTGAAAAGTATGAAACAGATTATATTCCAGATAGCCTTTAGTCGTTCCTTTCTTTTTTATTTTTAGTCTGAAGATGTCCAAGGATTGTTTTCGTACATGCAATGTCAGTGGCACCGTCATCTGAGAAGAGCGGGACCGGCGGGATCCGGCGAGGCGAAGAGCACAGCGAACCCTGTCCGTAAGAGAAAGGTTCTCTTTCCGCGGGCCATTGTCCGGAGACACCAAATTTAGCTATCGCTGCCGCTCGCCTGTACTCATGGACGTCCGTATCGTCGCAGCACGTACGTTCAACTCCTTCGCTCATGGTGCAGGAGTACTCGGTGAAAAAGAGTGCAGCGTCGAGGCAAAGGGGTCGGGCAGCGCCCCAGCTAAAGGTCTATGACGTGGCATTCACAATTCCCCGATCAGAAGGGGTTCGCATGAGTTTTCTTCTTGACGGAAGGAAGAGCAAAGTTCTTGACATTTTGGCGAACTTTTCGCCTTATTTGGCTGTTTTTGGGCCGACTTTTGGAGAGAGAACACGGGGGGGGGGGGCAGAGAAGGAAGTCATCTTATTGGGCCCTGAGTTTTTTGCAGAGTTTTTTTTCTGTTTGCAGCGAGTTACAAACGTAGGATTGCAACACAAGAGCCACTAACAACCTTGGCAAGTCCATGTACGTTTTACATGACCGAGCCTACATTACAATGTACAGTTTCCAGATACAATTTCCAGTTAGGCCTACAATTTTTTATTAGAAGTGGATTTTTATTCACAGTGAATACCCCAATACGTATTACTATAGTTACTATAATTTAAGTTGCAAACTCAATTTGATTTGCATCTGGAAAGTATGGAAAAAATGTTGCTATTGGGCTGAAATGAAGCGAATATTTGAGTTTCATGCAATGTTCTATTGAAATAGAGCTCTTTTTCGCTGGTTCGCGTACGCTATTATTTATCGACATGTTAAAATTCATAGCAGTCCGGTATAATATGCCTTGGCCCCTGCACATTTTGCCTTTAAACAGCATAAGGGGTACTTGGGCACGGAGTTCGAACTCGCGCAAGTACGTGTATATATGCCTGCATGCAATGGGACCGTGGCCCCAATTGTCCCTCTTTATTTTTTTGTACTGTAACTTTTTGGAAGACCTCCCATATGTTTTGTACATAACCACCAAATTGGGGACCTTCGGGAATTGGGACCCTATTGTCCTTTATTGTTTCAACGTCCCTGTTGTATGCATGCAGAAACAAACTCAGTGTAACGCAACAGTTTCCGTGTGACATAATGCTGTATTGTGGGAAAATATCTATCACCAATCTTTCAAAATAACAATGAAACCATGCGAAATGTCACCAAGAAATGTGTTGACAATGTCTTATAATTAAACGAGATAACAAAACTACGAATTCCCAGCAGTAAGAATTGCAAAAGTCAAGCAGTTCGTTCTCCTGGCTAAAAAATGCCACAGGGTGCTCCAAATATCACCAAACTGTATTAAAAAACAATTTACGACCTCCATTAACATGAACAATGGACCTTGGAAAAACGTGTTATGGAGTAATAACAGTGCGTAATGGGTTTGGACAATCTTACGGACCCTGGATGTAATGATGCCATCATGGGCCTCGCGAGACGAGATTCAACCATTTGGCATCGAAAAACGGCCCTGGAAAAACAGTGCTACGTTATAAATGATGCTATAAAATGACGTGTACACCTCGTGAGAGATCTTCTACAATATAATACAGGAAAAAAATCAGGTCATTTTTTACCCCACTTTGCTTCTTAAGAGCAAATTCTGGTCCCGGGAATATGGCCTGGGGAAATATGTTGCACGCGACTCACGCGCACCGTGCTATAGCGCGTCAGATGAGGCCCAGCCCCGATCTGACCTACGCGGTAGCCGTACTGCCCGCGTCACGGTAAAAAGCCCGGGACGCCTAAAATGCAAAATGTACAATGATAGAGGTAATAACTGAGGGACTCGAAGAGCAGTTCAACCACTTCGCGGTGTAAGTCGGCCTTACTAAAAATAGACGCGTTAAGACAGTGGCCTCGTTATCTAGGCACGTCATCCAGGGTGCGACGAATGACGCCCAGTGATTTATGAAATTTGACTTTTATTGTACATCGACGTAATTCGTTTATGCCAGTGACGCGCTTCTAAAAGAGGGGGGGGGGGGGCTTCAGACCCATCGACTTACTTAAAAAAAACACCTAAAGGTAATTATACAAGATTTGCAAGCATCAAAAAACAAAACTATTATGAAATACCTTACTTGACTGCAAAAGAATAAAGGCGCAGGCATCCTGTGAAATCGTGGCACCTAGTGTACTATCATTTGCAAGAAAAGTGGGATTTTTGTATCACTTTTCAACGATGGTCAGCCGATCATCATTGGGAAAAAAACCTGGATTTTTTTCAAATACTGTCCCCAATTGTACAAAATTTAGGTAGTCCACATATTTTTTGGGGGGTGGGGGTTGAAGAGTGGGGTTGATTTTTGTGCAGAGTCTGTTTTGCTGCGAATTACAAACGTATATATAGGAGTGTAACACAAGAACCACAAACGCCCTTGTGCATACTGTTTCCAGATACAATTATTTTGCAACTTTTTTATTAGATCTATACGTGAATTTTAATTTACAGTTAATATACCTCCATAATATTATTGGTTACTTCATTTTTATTTGCTAACTCAATTTGATTTACATCTGGAAAGAATGGAAATAACTGTTGCCATTGAGTGGAAATGAAATAATGATATCTGAGTTTGAGGCAACGTTCTAACGAAGTAGAGCTCTTTTTCACTGGTTCGTGTCCGGTGGGTATAATACACATTTTGCTCTAAACAGTCTTGTACGCGGAGTTCACACCCGTTGAAACGCAACATTGGTTCACATGTGACATAACGCTGTATAGCAGGGAAAAGATTGATAACCAATTTTTCAAAATATCATGAAACCATGCAAAATGTAACAAAAAATGTGTCGACAATGTCTTATAATATATCAAGCAGTTCGTTAATTTACCTCCTCCATTATCAAAAACATGGACCTTGGAAAAACGTTTATGGAGAAATAACATACAGTGCGTAATGGATTTGCACAATATTACGAACCCTGGAAAAAATGATGTCATGGTCCTCATGAGGCGAGATTCACCCATTAAGCATCGAAAAACGGCCCTGGAAAAAAATTGTGCTACGTTATAAATGATGCTACAAAATGATATGTACACCTCGCGAGAGATCTTGTACAATATAAAGCAGAAAAAAAATCAGGTCATTTTTTACCCAACTTTGCTTCTTAAGAGCAAATTCTGGTCCCGGGAATATGGCCCGGGGAAATATGTTGCACGCGACACACGCGCACCGTGCTATAGCGCGTCAGATGAGGCCCAGCCCCGATCTGACCTACGCGGTAGCCCTATTGCCCGCGTCACGGTAAAAAGCCCGGGACGCCAAAAATACGATGATACAGGTAAAATCTGAAATAATTGAGGGACTCGAGAAGCCTTTTAACCAGTCTGCTGCATAAGTAGGCCTTACTATGTTAAAAATAGACGAATTAAAACAGCGGCCTAGTTATCTAGGCACCTCATCCAGGGTTCTGATGCGTTTTCGTGCGACGAATGACGCCCAGTGTTTTATAAAATGGACGCAGTTTGTCCTACGTCGACGTAATTCTTTATGCCAATGACGCGCTTGTAAAGGGGGGGGGGGTCATCGACTTACTACTTCAAAAAACTTAAGAGTAATATACAGCATTTGCAAGCATAAAAAAACACAACTACCAAATTATTATGAAATACCTTAGGCCTACTTGACTGTAAGTAAATAAAAGTCTCAAGCATCATGTGAAATTTTCAAGAAAAGTGGAATTTTCGTATCAATTTCCAACGATGGTCAGCCGACCATCATGACTTTTTTTCAAATACTGGCCCAGTATTACAAAATTAGTTAGACCACATTTTGTTTGCAACCAGTTACACATCCGTGAACAAGTGCAAGCCAGCTAGTCTGGTAATTCCCTGACCTGACAATTCCCCGACGTCTATAAATTGCTCCGTTTAATCTGAAGTAGTGGCAGGAAACCAAACTACAAATATAGCATGTTTTTCTTGTCTCCCTGCATCTATGAACATAAAACTTTAAACAGGTCACGTCAGTGTAACAATATTTGCTATAAAATACTAACCCCCAAATCCATCCATTTTAAAAATTACAGCAAAAGCAAAATATGTATAGTACCTTTAACGGTGGACACCGCTTGCCTAAAAAGTGTGTTTTCGTTGAAAGGAGGCTATTAAAAACAACTGACCTGTAGAAATTTCAGCTCAGTAGATATCAAATTTTTTTTTAGAACACTCTGAAAATGCATCTTATTTTTTTTCTCGACGCACAGCTGTATTCAAAGTCCTCTACTTCCAACGCGCAACACATCACATTACAAAGTTATTCAACGAATGGAGTCGAGAACGCAGTGTATTAACGCGACACAGTGCAGTATGGCATACGTACTATAATGCATGATGAAATAGTGTAAAGCAATGCACATGTATGCAATGCAATGCAATGCAATGCACTTTCAATGGATAAAAGCAGACGCTTTATTCTCGCACCTTATAACGTGCTTTAATCGTATCCCGTGATGGATTTGTGAAATACAACTGAGCATGCTTGTTTGCAAAGTCGTTGAAGACGGCGCATGCGCAATTGTGATAATGCAAATTAATTCGCTTTAATGAATCCTTTTCATAGGTCACGGTAGGTCACTTGCTATTGATGATGTACATAGTTTGAAAGGGTCGTGCGCACACGGAAGAGCTGACCCCCGTCAGCGGGTCAACAGTTTGTCCAATGAGAACTGAGAACGCGTTGACCCAGGGTCATCCGGTAAACAATCGTCCAATGAGAGCTCAAAGCGATTAGCCCCAACCAGCGCCCACAACCGTGTTTTGGGGTAGTTATGGGGTACCACTATTGTCCACTTGACTTTCCTTCTTTTGTTTTCCTTTGTTCCTATTGAAATCTCAAACTCCATAGCGATTCACATAAAGGGTACTTAGATTTCTGAAGACCGACTTGTAGGGTACATGTCCCTATATTGTTGCCCTTTGTTCTCGGTACCCCATATTACCCTTGGGCGCGCAGGGCGGTGGGACGAGCGAAATTTCACAATGAGTGCGTTCGATTACTTCCCCCAGCTTACTCGCGCGTGGCTCCTCGCGTGTGACAGACATGCGCAGTGGAGCTAAGTAAACGAACGGTTTCGGGTAAAGTTTAGTGCAAGAGCTGGAGAGTTGAACTTTGACATGACACTGATGAGGTGCCATGTTTATTGCATGGCCTTATGGGATACTTATACCAAGTAACCGGCTCGGCGAGTCGGTTACTTGGGCCAGGCTGGAGTAAGCACGAGAAGTCACGTGAGAGGTACATCGAACGCTGTCGCGCTTGCACGAGTAAGCGTGGGGGAAGTAATCGAATGCACTCCATCTCAACAAGCTATAATGACACTCGCACCGTCCACGAGAATGTTCACCTCATCTCTCGATAACAGGGAGAAAAAAAAAGAGTTGGATGTCGCCTCAGAAAATAATATCCCTGCTAAATATAGAAATACAGGAAGGTGTCTATTGGAAATAAAAAACAAGAACGGAGGCAAACTCTATTGCTGCCGAAAGGACTTAGTGCGCTGGGTGAATAACAAAATGGATCCGTAAAAATACACACACAAATTTGAATGTATGATTAGGCCGTATATAGTGCGAGTTCAACGAACTCAGATGGCGTTTGGACTCTAACACTGTGTTATCTATGTTCGCCATTACGGTTTATTTATCTCTGTCGTGTTATCTTTATCATATCCGACCAAGGCTAGTTATTTTCCCTCGGTTTGTTGGCTTCGAAATCATCACATGTTTACCACGTGAAAACTTGATGAGGACCACGCGCGCACCAAACGGTCTCGGTTTTCGTGTTTTTTTTTCCATAACAGATATATGAATAAGTATTGTTGACGTTATGGACTTAATGAGGAAGTACCCCCTCAACGGTGAAATATGACAAAGGGTGTCGATATTAAAAGACACATGTTCACCATTGCCGCCGTAAACCCATGCGCGGGTGCGTTCTTCAAATTCACAGACGTGCGTCACGCAGGCAATTAGCAGTGCACGCGAACGTGTACTCTCAGTTTGGCTACCGTGCGTAACGCGCCCTTTACATTATCTTCAAAAAGTCCGTGTGCATGGTTGCTGACAACCATGCGATCTGATACACCATACCCTCTGGAGACGGATGTACAATAGGGAACAAAATATTGTATACGTCCCCACAGGGCAATTTCCATAGATGAATACGTCTACAAGGTTTTCACGAAATAGATAAATGGATTTTACTCAAAAACTAGGAATTTCCAAGGTTGGTTGATCAGTCGCAAATGGAAGAGTTTTAGAAAAGGGATGTTAAGTCCGAATTTCAGCCAAGGAAATTAATTCTGGTTAAAATAAGAGCATTTTGAAACTACACTTTCAAACTCGAAAACTTTAGTACACGAGAACAAAGAAATGTCTCCACAAGGATACAAATTCCAGTATACACGCACGAAGCGGACGTACGTGCAATTAGTACACACTCGCCGACATTGGTTGCGTTCCTGAGTATCTTACTCACATTTACACAATTCGTGACCATGACTACGCTAACTTCCCAGTTGTTAATTTGTTACTCTCTACAAGATACTGTAAACAAAATGACATAAAATGTAGAAATACACTGAAATTAAGTCATTACGTTGATCTCGAGTTTGATAACTTCCCGGATAGGAAAATAATTAACTAACCCTTGGCAAACTTTGAGCAAAATTGACGATAAATCCATACGATAAAAACAACGTACGTAGACAAACCAATCTCGTGAGTTCAAAGTACAACATAAACACAGATAGCTAAACCAGACGGCATTTTAACGAGCAACAAACAAACTTATCGGCCGAAAAAATCGCAGGAGTAAACGGAACAACTTACTATAATCTGGTTTCCTATCAGTCACGTGACTTGAGTTGTATTTGATGTTACCGCCGCCTTTTTTATTTCATAGATATCTTCCTGACTGTTTTTTTCCCCATAAAGATTACAAATAGGTGTTTTGCACACGGCAGTTCACACAATGACGCAAAGTTTTCTCAAATTCCAAAAGCAAAAACACTTTTAAAACCTTAGATAGATTTACTTTTGATTAAAGGGAACATTAGAAGACATCGAAAAAATATAACTACAAAGTTTTTACGAAATACCTCACTAGGGTGTTGGTAAATGACAGTCTAAAGCATCCTGTAATATTATGGCATCTGGTGTCAAGTCATTTCAATTTATGTTTTTTTTTTGTTTTTTGTATACCGACCACCGTTGGGCAAACGTAAAAAAACTAACTATTTTTTTTTTTAACTATTTCATTTTTTTTTTGCTTTTTGCTTTTTGTTTGTGTTGTGTGAACGCAGGCAGGCCAGACTGGCAGGCCAGCCAGACTCAATTTCTTATAATTTGATTTTCCCTATGAATTTTCTGAATTGATCCATTCTAGTGAGTCAGGAACCATTTTTTTTTTTTTTTTTTTTTTTTTTTCATTTTTTGCAACAAAAACAACAACGAATGTCACAATACAATATCTTGATCTATAACCTAACATATCAAATATTTCATTTCTGAAAACCAAAAAAATGACCAATATACATTCCCTTTAAGTTATATCTAAAACATAAAAAAAGTCAACTAAAAAGGTTCTTCCTTGTCAATGTCAAAAGTGAAAGAGTGTTCTCTTGGGCAACCAAAGGATTACTGAAATTCGGATGAAACTTTTATGAAATTCAATGACTTTTTTACTACACACTATTAATTTTGAACGAATTGATACATAACACAGTTATTAAAGCGTGTCCTTCAACACATCCGTGCACGCAACTGAAGTCCCGGATACGGACATTTTTTGTTTTCTAGAAGACCTAAAAGACACGGGTTTTTTTTTTAGCCAGAGAAGACTTTTAAGGGGAGGCTTTTGCCTATAACCTATTCGTTTTGACTGAGGTTTCATCATTTAACCCTCTCATGCGCATTTTCCTCATTTGAGGACGGATATAATTTACAGTATTGTAATGTAACAATGAGTGTAATTGTAAAGCTAATAGATCCTTCTCAGGGACAGCCATCTTGAAAATCAAAGCGAGGCAAATAACGCTAATAAACATGGCGGCGTGAATATTGTGTGCGGTGAACGAGTGACTGTCGCAAACTTACATACAGCAGATTGACAATCTTGTAAATGGATGGATAGCTCAAATTCACCCGAAACATCTTTCCGTGTTCTATGTAGGTCATGTCTCATTGCGTTTTGAAGAAGGATCTTAGAATACGAAAGCCTAAAACGGTGGCCGAACTGAAGTTTCCTTGTAGTACTAACGCCGCAGCACCACATCAAAACCAAACTTTCTATTTTCATCCGTGGCGTTTTCTGAGCTGAAATTGCATTTATTTGGTAGGAACTACTTACATTATAAGGATATCTGTGAATTGTCATTCGCACAGAACCTGTCATTTCCCAGAAAAACGAGGAAATGGAGCCTGATACGAACATGACAAATGTCTCTTACATGAAGAAATTAACACGGAAACTTCAGTTCGGCCACTGTTTTAGGCTAAATATTCTAAGATCATTCTTCAAAATGCAATGAGACTTGATCTACCTAGAATACGGATTGATGTATAGGGGGAATTTGAGTTATTCATCCATTTATAAGATCGTCAATCTGCTGTAAGTTTGCGAGAGTCACTCGTTGACGCGCGGCAAGTGTTTGTTTGCCTCGCTGTGATTTTCAAGATGGCTTACCTTGAGACAGATCTAGTGCACTGTCCAACGGTGAAGAGGTACCCCACGAGATCTGTACCAGGTCACTTCGAATGTGGGTCGAGTTTGAAATCTAAGGCTGATATGGCACGCGCGCTATTTGGCGAAGAAGAACGTAATTATGTTACATTGACAACACACATCCTTTTGCTGTCTACGTCAGTGCATTCCGTAGCACATGTATTATGTTGTCACGGGGTTTTCCTAATTAGTCAGGCAGCTTATGCCAGCTTTTGGAATAGATGTGGACATTCCGGACAAAAGCGCCAAATTTTCCATACATGCACCTTATTGCCGTAGCTTTCAATTTTTGATAGGAACCAACTTATCCAAAAACAATATGGCGGCCATCTTGGATTTTAAAGATGGCTGCCATTGAAAACTTATTTTTGCCTATATCTCAACTTCTAAGCCACTTAGGAGTAAAGCTTTGGTCTCTAAACATACATTTTCAGGGTCAAGGAATGCAACTGTACCATTTGGGAAAGTATCAAATGGTTTGTTTGTCCAGATACAGTATTGTTGCCACTTAACATTGAAATCTTAGTGTCTAAACATATATTTGTCCAAACATACATTTTCAGGGTCAAGGAATGCAACAATACCAGTGTCAAATGGTCAGTTTGTACACTATTGTGGCCATCTTTGATTTTGAAGATGGCCGCCAGATAATAATTGCAAATACTGTATTTGGATAAACTAACCATTTGATACTTTCCTAAATGGTACAATTGCATTCCTTGACCCTGAAAATGTATGTTTAGACACCAAAACTTTAATCCTAAGTGGCTTAGAAGATGAGATATTGGTAGATATAGGTTTTTAATGGCCGCCATCTTTAAAATCCAAGATGGCCGCCATAATGTCATGGGATAAGTTGGTTCCTATCAAAAATTGAAAGCTAAGGCATTCAGGAGCATGTATGGAAAATGTGGCGCTTTTGTCCGGAATGTCCACATCCATTCACTAAGCTGCCTGACTAAATTGCATGATGACTAAATTACCACTGTCATGATACTATTTACGATTTTGCAATGGTAATTAATAATAAAAGGATATTTTTCCATCTGCGATTCTACACAAATTAAACACGACTGAATTGGCTGTTGATATTATAATTATGACAACGTTTGAATAGTCTTTTGGTGAAAAAAGAAAAAAGAAAAAAAAAGTTCGTTCTGAATTGCTGGTCCCTTTCCTCTCGTAAACACAAAAACCTGATCTCCTCATTGAATCAACAAGCCGGAAATAACCGGTCTTTCCAGGCCACATGTTGCTTAAGATGGGTCAAGTTAAACCTCAAAAGAAAAGTCAATGAACGGCTCACAGGCAATGTTGTAACAGGAGATTCCTCGACAGCATTCACTATGATTAATATGAGTCACGCTATATATATTTCAACATCTTGTATAAAAGTCTCTCGTGGGGATAAGTCTCTACAAAAATTTCAAGCTGTCCATTTTGCATTTTGTTTTTGTGATGAGAGTTTGGGAGGCCAAATATATAGGATCGTAATATACAACATAACCTAAAAAATAATTTATCTACTGTTAAAAATACCCCACGAGGCGCTTATATATCACAGTTTATTGTTACCAAACCAATGCGATAAGGACAAGACAGGTCGTTCTTCTCGGTCGACTCGCGTATTTTACTTGTGCATTATTCAGCCGAGGCTTTCTCAGTCACCTGGGAAAAAGTTTGTTTGATCTGTGAGGCACAAAAGGGAAATCATTTTGATAACAGGAGTTCTTTGATAACAGAGTTCATTGATCTTGTACGGCTTTCTGTTTCTGCCGTTCTGCCAAATGGAAAATAACTAGTCCGGGGCAAGAGAATACAGTTTTCGATGAATAACGTGTGGTATACGGTTGCCTATACCCTCTGGTGGCTGGAAAAGTTGTACCGTCTGGTTGCGCCTTCGCACGGTAGAGGGTCCTCCCTCGTGGACGGTCAACGATAGAAATTAACCGGTGCCCTGTCGCAAAAACATTGGGCGACAGTTCATACATCAACAGGATAATTATTAGATATGCAGCTCAGTCGGTTCAAGGTTGTTCAAGGCAGCGCTTTTGTTTAAGGCAGCGCTTTGTCATCGGTCAAACTAGGTTGGGTCGGTCAGAGATGGACAATAAAATATTTTCATTGTGATTACATCATGCACTGTGTCACATGGGTAGCATGTTTTGTGTTTACACACAAAATTAAAGGGGTCATGCGATGACTTTTTCAGAGTTACTTCATTTTGTGCAACTTTGGTTAATTGTATTGAAAAGTGCACTTCTTTAAACATTTTAGAATTGTCCATGCTTTCCACACAACTGAGGGCGCTGTTGCTGTGATGTCATTTCAGGAAGACACTGCTCAGTTCAGGGGTTTTCTGTTCAAAATTTGCTCATTGAAATCATTTGTGAGAAAAGGTTTACTTATTGGCTTACTGCCATGTTCTGACACAACGAATCACCAAAGAAAAGAACATTTTACGACAGCAGTATGTCCAAAATTCTAGCAACTTTGCTGAAATTGGCTGTAACATGGAGATTTCTGCCCGGAATGACATCACAGCTTTGCTCTTGAATATGGAAATTCGCATTAGCATAAAAACAAAAAAGGCACAAAAATACCCTTGAAAACGACAAAACAAAAATGTTGATGTGGTTAGCATATTTCACAGGTTAGCATGGAGTTTTGGTTAATACACACGCGCACATGCCGTATCTAACGATTCTGTGGTTATAAGGTTAGCACACAATTTTTTTTGCTAGCGCTGTTAGCACGGAAGGGGCCCGCATAACACGTTTTTCAATCGAAGTGGCTAACCATCATTATGACAATGGAGAGTCGATCGAAACATTTCTTGGTATAACCTTTACTTGTCCATCACTGGAGGCCATATAAATGTTCCATTACGTAATACCACACAACAACGCGTACGGGTCACAGTTATTTCACGTAGGCGTCCGCAAAGAAAAGGGCGGACAATCGTGAATTAACAAAACTGAAAATTCGGAGAAAGATAATACAAGTAGTACTTAAAAGTAACAAGACATTTCTGACGATATTGACCTAGTATTGATTTGGAGGTTAATGCTATGCCAATTAGCATACAATAGGCCTACTGGTTTCACTATTTCCACTGGACTGAAAGTGAAATTATACACTATGATAATAGCAACTTGAACAACCAAATAAACCTCCATTAATTTTCTCACGGTGCATGGACAAAACACCGTTTGAAAATTGAACTTTTCACATTGGCGGAGATACAGCTCAAGCGTCATAACTTAATACTTTTCATGAATTTTTATGACTTGTGGTTTTACTGCAGATTCTTGTTGTACTGTGATTTTTTTCATTAATTCGGGCTTTTGATGGCATTGAGGTATTAACGTCTATCTATAGAAAGCCATCAAAACACGAATAATGCAAAAAATAACTGAGAATGCATTATAAATTGAAATTTAATCAAAATTTAATTATCAGATGATAAAACTGCTTAGTGAGGTTTTGGACAAAGATTTGTCGACTTTGGCTCCGGTCCAGCAGCCTCTGTCGAGCAACGAGCTCGAACAACAAACCATTATTGCCGCCTTTGAGTTATCTAGTCTCTGAAATGAATTTAGAAAAGGAATTTTCCCGCTAGGGAATAAGCCATATAAATAATCTCATTATAAAACTGAACGAATTAAACCGATCAAAATTGCAAAATATAGAGTTAAAGGGATCTCTACGGAAAAAAATACGCATAAAAACAAAAGCTGTTTCGGCAAACTGTACTTGCCAAAACAGCTAGCAAAAAAATGCCACTCACTAAAAACACAACAGGCCGTTTCAACTTGGCTATAACTTGGCAATCTCAGGGTTGCTTTCACGTCGCTTTCGTGAATATGCTGACGTCATTGTACATACGAATGGACGTAGAATGGAATCACAGAAAGTCCACTTGCCCAGAAAGTGACAGCCTTTGACCGTTTTGACGCCCTGTAGTATTCTTTTCTCGACAACCTTGCCAAAAATAAAAGACAGTCAGACACTCTTGGAAGAATTCAATGGGCACGAATGAGTTGTTCATCTCGATCGAAGTGCAACACTTATTTTGGGCGGCCTTGTCGGTGCTTAATTTAGCGTGAGAGACATGACTAAGGGCGAAATGCACTTTCCACATTGGATGCAAAAAAAGACAAGTATAGAAGGAGAGAACATTTGAGGGGCGCTCGAACTTCGAAGGCGGACTATATAAGTATGCAGATATTGATCAAATTAATGAAGGACACATACTATTGCTGCTGGATCATGGACGTCGTTCAAGTCGCTTTTATCATTTCGGGCGTCCGTCGGATATGGGTTTATGATCACCGCACTCACACTCCAAAACTTTGCTTTTCAGTATTTATTACTTTCCCCGCATTTTCGGTTTTATTTTATGCGATTGGACCTCATTCAAATTGTCCAATACGTAATGTCGCAATATGGTTTGCCTGTTTTCGTAACAACCGAAAACAGTACAATATTGTGATTATATGTGTTGTAATGACGTCTCTATAGGCGATTGCAAGAGCTCTGCCGGGCACTGAATTTTTAAAAAGGTTAGAACAAAGTAGAGAGCTTCAAAGCAATTAGACTGAGCATTATAGGTTTACGGGGGGGGGGGATGTCGGAGGTTCAGTGCACGTGCAAAGAAATCACGTTGGTGACTTAGGTTGTCATTGAATTTGTCAATGACAACCGGACCGCAAGCATTAGGATTGAACTATGAGAACGAATTGTCAATTTTAAACAGACAAACAAACAAAATCTCCGAAGAAAAGTTCATAACAATTGGGTGATTTTTTTCAGGAACATAGTTTTAACTTGTCAATGTTGCATTTTAATAGTAGAAAAAAAACCCACTTTGTTTCTGTTTTCGCCTGCGACCGTCTACTTTCGTTTTTGGTTGCAGCGCCCCTTCCAAATCCTGTCAGTAGATGGGTTGCCTCAGGGGGCAGATCTGAATTTTTGTCTGGCAGAAAACAATTGTGAAGTCTTTATCAATAACTAAACGTGGGCCGATTTTCTTCGGTCGTTGTCTCATTATAAAGCAAATAACTGTTGTATTGCTTGGAAAAAATGACGTTTAGCACAAGTAAGCAAAAGCTTGTGAATTTGAATCCTCGCATTGCAAGTTCTTGGATAATACTGAGCAGGCTAGGCCTACACACGTGGGTTAACCCCACCCCCCCCAAAAAAATGTTTTCTATTTCCCCGGCGCGAATTCCTCTAATAAATTCATTTTTCTGTTGCCTAACTGTACCAGGGTGCCAAGGGATAAGTGATCTAAATCAGTGTAACACATCAAGTTCGCACGCTTCAGATAATAACGCAGCCGGACAGACCGCACTATCTCAATAATCAACCAAATATTATTTCGGCTGCCATTCTGCAAAGGTTAACGTAAACACGACGCTAGTGAATAACAATTAATTTGTTCCCGACACTGTTTGGCCAGAATTGAGAGCAAATCGGCACGTGCCAAGGTTCTCACGTTGCTTGATAAATGTCAGCAGGAAAAAGGTATTCTTATACGCAATGCATTTTCATAAGTTGTTCACTAGTCTATGTCGAATACTTTATTTCCGACCATGTTCCAATAGTAAGTCCTGAGTGGGAAACGTGCTTCCTGTATCCTGATTCGATGCAGCGATAGCAGTGTGTATTTTTACGTATTTTAAATTTCAATGTGAATTACTACGTCCCCTCCATCTCAAAGACAGGCTCCTTTCTATTTTGCTTGTCATAATATGCAATGTGATAGTGCATATTGGCTGGATAAGATTCTAACATTTTCACTTATCGGGAAAAAAATCTTGTTTTCGTGACACACGCTGCGACGAATTGATTCAGTTTTTACCCCAGACCCCGCATGCAAAAATAAACACTGATGTAAAGCACAGCCAGGCACCAGACTATTCCTAATTTGCAACGTATATAAAAAAAATGGATATGCAAACGATCATATACTATGGGTGAAAGAGCAGGTATAGTGGTGGGAGCGTACTGCTCGGCACCATGGGAAACGAGGTTGCGATTTGAGGGATTTCATTTTTCAACGGTACAACACAAACAAGCAACAGGACGGGACAAGATATTGTGTCCAAAAGTACACGAAGTTCAGGGAATCTAAACTGATAGAAAGGTAACATCTAAAAAGTCTTGCAATCTCGCCAGGCGACGGAATGGCCAGGAAGCCACGTTTATCACTTTCCATTAAGACTCTGATAACAAAAAGGTCACTGCCCGATATAAGCAACTATAGTTTCAAAAGGTTCCCATCTTGTTTTAATTGAGTGAAAAATTGCAGAATGCAGAGTCGGCTATACCACGTCCGCTATAGACTTGTATGCATTTATCTGCCGCTTTTATACCGAACAGTGGCGCACCCAGGAGTTGGCTTTTGGGGGCTCAGAATTAAAAAAAGAAACAATTTTTTTTAATTTTTTTTTTTTTTGGGGGGGGACTATTTTGACTTCAGTGGCGTCACTTTCACCCCTATTATGCTACTCGAAAATAGGCCACATACATATCACCAAGGTCAAATCGTGGGACAAAAAAAAAATACCAACAAAAATTGACAACCTCTTGCTTGGGGGGGGGGGGCTTTGGGTCTTAACACCTTCAAAAATGCTTCTGCTATTCTGCGGCTGGCCCTTTTCTATTACCGTCTAGGCCATCGGGGTATTTTCCTCCCCCCCCCCCCAAATAATATGAAAGTCACTACGCGCTTTACTGGAGTAATCATTTTTTTTCTCACACGCACAAATAAAATTCACAAGAACACACATGTAGACCAATCGCAGTAATTCGTGTTTAAAAAGAATCAGTTGTAAAGTCTATCAGTTGTGAAACGTATCAGTTGTTAAATCAGTATTTTACCAAACTGGTGGGAGTTGGGACAAAAATATCCTTATAGGGGACAAAATGCCAGTCCGGGGACCACTCATTCCAAGGATATTCTGTCCCCCTCACGGACGGTTTGTAGGCCTAGTGTGGACAAACAATGCAGCCATAGTACCGGTAAGGTACACGTGACGCCAAAAAGCGTGTCGTCTCGACATGACAAACGTCTATTTTGAGAGAACTGGTGTCCCTGAGGAGTGCATCGTTAACGAAAGGATGATCGTTGCGTAGAAAAATACCTGGGAATAATGACAGCATAATCAGCTGAAGATGAGAGCGCCTTGATAAATAATTGAAACAAAGGCTTGTCATCGCACAAATTGTAATAAAAAATACCGGAAGCTTGTGAAATTATACAAGATTATGGTATGATTTGATAACAAAATAATAACGTTGGTTGGTATTAAGCAAAAGTACTATACCCGCCGATATGCATCGTCGCGAGGGGGGGGGGGGAGGGGGCGCTTGCCCCCCCCCCTTGAAAAGCCAAAAAAAAGGAGGTAAAAAAAAGGATGAAGACATATTTGCTATTAATTTAATAAACATGTACCAAAATGGGCGTCTGCAGGGGTGTCAATGGGGGTGGGTGGCCAATTTCCCCCGCCCACCCTCGAAACTCTGATAAATTGAGCATTATGCTAGAGAGAGTACAAAGAGTTTGGGGACAAATTTGCTTACCCACTAGAAAAATTCCCGGCGACGTCCATGCCCACCGACACATCTTTTTTTTTATGAGAGGGGAAGTGGGATGTTTGAACAAACAAAAGAAATCCACAAAAGGCACCTATCGCAACTTGGAAAAGATACGAGTCACCGTCAGTGTCCTCGCTAGGAACCTTGTTTATTAGCCAGGATGTGCGCACCATTGCTGGCCCTTTCCCCCCAACCAATCAGACAAAATACCCGTTTTAATCATCTCAAAAGCTCGGACGGTTATTCCTTGGAGATATGCCAGACCGGCCGAGCATCATGACGTAGTAGTAGTAGCAGTAAGGTGGTGTGAAGACGGACACACGTTATCGTATATTCAGTGTTTTGTTGTCAGGAAAGCAACGCGGCAGTTGTACGTATTTATTAGCCCCCGTTTGCCGATTGCCGAGTCAAATTTTGTTTAAACAACTTTACGTCCTAAATCTAGTCCCAATCTTAAGTAACAACCGTGACGTCATCAGAGACACCCATGCTCCTGTTTAGTATATTGGATGCAAACAGGAAGTCTAAGCAACTTGAACCCGATGTGTCCCCCAAAAAAGACAACAGGAAAGACACCAACCAATCAACAAGCAAAATCCAAAGACAGAGTGCGGTGCACTCTGGGAAAGGGGTAATGGACTCTCCGTTCCTTGGGATTTCTTCATGTTGGTACGATTGTAAATTTAGGCTGCGATGATGATGACAACAAAAAATCTTGGCTTAGCGTGAGAGGTCGAGTCCGTGTTGTGAATCGGACGTTACATTGTCTAATCCTTCCTCGTATGAGTCAATGCTGAACAACTATCAATTCAGGCCCCCAGGGAGAACAGTTCACTGACAACTGATGGGTCAACCCTGGTAAATAACACTAAATAAAATACATAAATAAATAAATAAATATCAAATTGAGGAAATACAACCGCCATTTTGTTTTCTTCAAACTCGTTCTCAACGCTTTACCACCGCTCGCGCGTACAGTGATTATCAAAAGTTCTTTCATGATTTCAGTGTGGTGGTCAGGGGGATGATTTGGTTAGAAACGAGGTTTCATTGCCAAGCTTCGGCTATTTGATTGGCTCTTATGTCAACAGCGTAGCAACCATACAAAGCCAAATCGGTCTGGTTTTGAAATCGCAACCGTTACATAGTTCTCCTGTTTTCTTAATGGTCAGTTTGCCATACCTGCGCGGACAATAATATCGAATGAAATATATATTTCTTTTCTGCGGAATACAGAACACTCAGATCGTAATAATAACAATAAACGATTCATAATAATAACCAAAAGAGCTCTATCACGTGGGATAGTGATTAATAAGTGCTAAATAAACAAGACTAAATATTTGGCCAAGCCATTGCATTAAATCATATATAATTGTAATGTTACGCTGAAACGGAACAATATTGTTATGATACTCAGCACGTGAATTCTTCCTGCATTCACGTGCTTTAAAGGGTAAAGAGCTACGGACAAAATCCCCTTTTCCTCGGAAGAAAGGGTCCAAAAAACAAAAACACCTGTGAATTTGGCACCGTAAGTGGAAATGCGGATACACAGGCTCACATGCGAATTGTAATTATCTCGTTCGATTTGCTTGGAGGGTGGAGATTGTCTCACTGCTTAGTGCTAAATATCACACACATGCCATATTCCTCAATTCACGTGCGGAGGGGGTAAACAGTCAAGAATCCAAATCCCTGTTTCGTTCCGCGGATATAAACCGGCGAGCAACTTGAGTAAAATGCAGGAACGACAATGCAGTAAACAAACAAACAAAGTTAAGGCCGAATCTTAGTATGACGTCATCATCTTCTCTCTTTGTTTCTTAAGGAATGTTTCTCTTTCAGGAAAAACAAACCTTGTTCTCTCACAGAGGACAGGTCTGGCGGAGAAATCATCATTGATTGGGGAGAACCCGGCCTTGACTCATTATCCATGCGATCTACGATCGCGCTTACGTCTTAGAAGGCCGTGCATCTAGTGTGACTTCACCGCTATACGACGAACAAAATCCCTGGCAGTCACAGAGCGGAGCAATGTCTTGTGTGGATGTTGTAGCGATCAATATCAGCAAGGGAAGTCATGTAAAGGTCATGATGGATGTTTTATGATTGCTGGTGTTGTTTTCAAGATTGTTAAATATGGCTGTAACTGTTCAGCTCAAGAGGGTTTCGGTCAAATTTTCCTCCCCTATTCATACTTCATGCCAGGATGATCGCCGAGTCCCATTCTTAATTAACCTAAATAGACCATTGTTTAAAATATATGGTCGCACACTGTACCGTCACATTAAAGGGACCTTTTTCTAAGGCCTTCATCTAAAGAAGTATAGGTCCAATTTGCTTGTAACTTAATATGTCATAACCGGGTTGTGTTATAGATGAACATTGAAATGACGTCGTGATGAACATTTCATGTGACGTCACATTAAAGGTGATTTTCAAATGCCTATACATTGTATATATATACGGAACTGTGTGTTCCTTTTTGGTTGTAAGTTGGTAGATATTTAGAGCATTGTGTTTTATAGATGAAGGTTCAAGTGCCGTCATGTTAATGTCAAAGTGTCATGTGACGTCACTTTAGAGAGTAATTATTCTGATATGAGGCAAATATCTATAAGTAAAGGTCTGTTTCGGTTGCAGCTTGGTGTAATAGTGTTATGTATTGAATGACATTTAGTGATAGTGATATCACGACGATGTCATCACAAGTCACAGAGTCATTTCAAACAGCCGAAAACAGCTGTGTTGTCCATGTGACAAACACATACATGTAGTTAAAATGAATTTGTGTAGTCCCACACTGTAGGCCTGTTTTCAAGCGTATGAGTAAAACGAGTTGACAAAATCTGTTCCACAAAATCACTTCCTATCCGCACTCATATAATTATAGCGAGTTTGAAAGAAAAACCAAGTCGAACTACGATTTGTAAGTAGTACCGAGGGAGATGATGAAGTAAAAAGGAAGACAGGTTTAGAATAAAATTCTAGTCAAACTGGGGTGGTCTCTTTGACTAAAACTACCACTTTGAATGACTTGTAAATTTTAATGCCAACTGCGTACATAAAAACACCTTATATTCCACGCATGGAAATCCTGAGATTGGAAAGTCACTCTAATTTTTTTCTCAGAAAGGCTGGGTTTCTGGGCAGCCAGTGAAATTAATAAGGTAAACAGGAAAAGTCAAGGTCTTGCGGTCGCTTTTATTTACCGAGAGTATACATGGCCATATTATTGACAGTTAATAACAATGTAAGTTCAGTTCAAGGTTGCACAGCGCGTCACGCCGCCGTACATAATATAGACTAATGAGCGGCAGACAATTACTCGCCATTTAAACTGTATCTCGGGGAAAAATCCCTCCAGGTTTTTTTTTCCCTTTTCAAAGTGCTAAGTTAAAGACCAATCAAAATGGCATCCGAGGCATACACGTAATTCCAGCTGCAAGTTTTACTGATGCCCCCCAAAAGAGTGTTTACTGCCACGTCTTATAGTCATAATGGAGGCATGACGACTGGAAATGCGTCTAGTCAAAGCAGTCATTATTTTTTATCGGCACTTATTAGAAATGTCTTGTCACAGAAAACTCTTTCTCTGCCTAATAAGAGCAAAACTGTGACAAGATCTTTACAAATTGCGATCAATTCACGAGTATAGGGACTAGCTCTTTGGTGTTGCCCTTTAATGAACTAGCATTGCCCCTTTCATTAGCGCTGACGCAAACGTTCCCGCACAACACACAGCTAGCAGTTTACAAGCTTTAAAGGTACGCGCACGCCATTCTTGGTATTTCATGCTTGACGGCCTTGCAAGTTTCCTGAGTGAACACAAAATCCTGTTTATGTTTTCCTGTTTTGCTGTTTTGCAAACTTCGATCTGTGATTACTACTGGCTTTGCACATTTATTCATGTTTTTGCTTTCTAATTTTTTTCTTTTCTGTTTGTCGTTTAAATCGATGTGGACCTAAAATGTATACTGTTCTAATTCCCCCATGATCTTTAGGCCTATACTGGTATCCATTTTTTTTGGTTCGGAAGATTTTCGTTTTTTTCGATATGTAAAACTGCTACTTTCAAGGCAACTGTATGCATTTCGAATTTAGTAACAATATTATTAATCGTTTCTGATTTTTCTCCCTTTTTAAACTTTTTTTTTATAACTTCGCCAACTTAAAAACAGTTTCAAACGGCAAGTGCCTTTAAATAAGTTTCAGACTTCTTATTACACACAAAAGAGGGAATCCTCTCTTCCCATGAAATCCCGTTGAGGGCCAGCTTGTCTTGTTTGGTCGAGAGACGAAATGCTTAATCCAGCAAGACACCCTTATCAGGCGAACCTCGGATCGATACAATCCGATTTACGAAGCCAGATCCCAGGCAAGGTCGGGCCGCCGTGAATGCCCTGCTTCCATGTTTCTCGGTAAAGAGAACTCCATTATCTATTGTACGGCTGAGACGTTCATTAGAGTGCGTTCGCTGTCGATGGATGTTGCGAAACCGACATCGACCCTACGTGGAATGATCATTTTGTGTAGCGAAGTAAGATGACGGACATGGTTGTGGAGAAGTGCAAAGGTTCGATAAAGTAATGAAGGGGAGGTAAATGTCTTAAAGTCTAACGACCAAGAGATTCAAATAAGGGGATTAGCAGGGGAGACGAAACGTTGCACCCTGACAAATTGGGGCGTTTGCCTTCTCCTAGAGCAGGGGGAGGGGGAGGGGGAGGGGGAGGGGAGAGGGGGTTCCAGTCCACCCCGATCTCGATCGTGCAATTACAATGTTACATCGTATTAAGTTTTTTGAATGTTATGATCGCATTATTAATTCACACGTTGGACATGGGTTTCTATGCATGCACGGTTAATGAAAAAGTTGTAATTTTAAGGCATCCTGCGTCGAAAATTACAATTTTATAAAATCAGTGTAAAAATGACTGAACTTGGTTCTTGTAAATAAATCCCAGTAATTTTAAGATCATTGCTTATCGTCGAAACTTTGGCATGATCTCACCCCGAATTTGGAACATTGTTCCCTTTCGTCATCAAATTTACATCACTCAACCTGGCACATCCACCTTTCAGAAAATCCGGGCACTAGCAAAAATCATTCATTCAATATGCGCGAATTTAGAAGGCAACTCTCATTATATTTTTAGGAGAAAACCGGATTCATCATGCTCCTCTGAAAAGAATTTGAAATTAAACCACGCTTGATCAACTCTCAAAAAAATAAAATAAAATCGTGCACCCCAATAACCCCAAGTCCCGTTTCGGAGTAATCTACCAGCTGCTTCATTCCAATACGCTGACTGTGCGCCTGGCAGAGCTGGATCGAGAACAACCCCAAACAATCGTGCCGCACCGTGTCAGGTGCATCCTCCCCCACGGGTGAAGTTAGCCCATTGACCCTAGTAACCCCTTCACGGAAACACGGTCCGTTTCCATGCACACGCGTTACCGGTCTTTACTGGGAAAACCCAAGGGTGTACCTGCCGTCGCTTGGTAGTTGGTACGCGCTCCACTATTACAGCTCTGTTGACACTATTAATCACTATCTTGTATTTACAAGCGTTGTTGATAGAGTTGCCAGCCGTTGGTGTTGACTGCTTTTCCAGGATAAACGCGCTATTAGCTCTGGATGAAATATTGATGGGATTACTGTGTCACCTCGTATAAGTGTTATAGTGGGAATTTCGTTGACTGTGCATGTTATGTGGAGTGTTCTTCTCTACGGTTTAACGATCGCAAGCCCGTCAACCTCCGTGTTAATTGCTCGTCAGGAGGGGGTGGCTATGGGCGGGGTCCAAAATGGGGGGGGGGGATGAAAACGGGAAACATTTGGGAACATTTAAAAAAAAAAAGAAGTACTTTTGTACTGACCTTTCTCAGTACTATTGTACTGACCTTTCTTTCCCTTCAGACTCTACCAATATTACTGAACTATTATTGTATAAAAAAACGAAGACACCTTCAATTATTCTTAATGGTTGTACTGACCTTTCTTTCCTTTCAGACTCTACCAATATTACTGAACTATTATTGTATAAAAAAAACGAAGACACCTTCAATTATTCTTAATGGTGGTCGCCATTAGCGAGACTGAAGCCGTTTGGGAGTCACACTACAGGCATAGCTCCATGTCATGGGCACACACAAAACACGAAAACAGGATACAAAACGAACAAAGAAAAACAGAAGTAGCGAGAATCGAGTTTAATGAATGGCGAACTTTTAGTGTGCCTGGCAGTATTGCACACACAGTATATCGTAAGACAAACACCGAAAGTTTTTATCAAAACACAAGGATCATATTTCCATGCGATCTCAAAACAATAACCGCGTGAACCTATATCTTTGAAGTCACATAAACAGGTTTTGAGGCCAAACAAAATGTTCAGTCTGACTGGCCACGCAAGACTGGCAGCTCGCCGCGGACTGACGTCACAAAGTGGGATCGGTCATGCAATAGCTTGTATTAATATTTCATGGTAACCGTACCACTCAAACTGGAATTACTACTAACGTTGCGGTACACGCAGAGTTCATTTACCCGTAGAAAACTGAAGGTACCGTGAATCAGCGGCAGGCCTGCCTGAAATGATGCAACTGCTTCGGTTGTTTTCTAAGACGAAAACTTTCATCAAAAAATATATATACACAGTAGGGAAAAATAAAAAACATTAAAGTTTACAGCTATATCGTTAATGGCTGGAAAATTGCGTATATAGTTTTGACTTAGATCTGTAGCTCAGAATGGAAGAAACGACCTTGTTTTAGTCTCACAAACATGAGGTAAAAGAAACTGAAGATATAAGAATAGAGTAGTGAGAGAGATTCGAATGGCAAATCCACACTCTACAAAGCCCCCGTTAATTCCTCTCAGTCATACGGTTTAAGTAATCTACCCAGTTGATAATTTCCCGGAGTGCATATTGACATAAGAAATGCACATTTCGATATTTCCTATAGGAATCTCATCAATGATCACCTTTTTTTGGTCATTTTTCTTTTTGGTGAAGATGATTGTGGCAAACACTGCCCGTTTAAACTTTCCTCTGGAGTACGTTGTTTGTCACTTTACTGAACTACTGTGAATTTAAATGTTTTCTGTCCATGTCAGAAATTCAGAGACCAATAGTTTTTCATGACAAGAAAGCTAAAAACCAGTGCACGGCTGATTGGGCATGCAGTACTGTGCTGTATAAACTTTGTGCAAGCATTTCGATGACAGCCATTTAGAGATGGCGGGAGACGCTGGGTGGGGCTATAGCATTTCCTTCCCTACACCCATTTTTAATGAAAAGTTAATGAGGGAACTTTCTCCGCCCCTATCCTTAAACACACCATGCGCAAATGAAAACGGTCACGGAATACCCGTCAAACGTGACTAATGCAAATCACGGCGAGTCACGTGCAGTCTCGTCATATTATTGAGTCACCATCGAGATTTTCTTGCGGGCTGGTCCGGAAGAGCCGTAGAAAACCAACAATGTCCCACCGTCGCTCATTATGTGATCTGCACACGCGCGGCTAGTGCATGGTTTACGTGATATGGGCGTTGAGCCTCGGGTCGGTCGGTGACTGATGAGACCTCGTGACTAAACTCACAACAAAACAAATCATGTAGCTGAGTCACGAGCTGGCTGGCTGTGTGTTGCGATGTAATCTGCCATACGTACGCGTGAGAGTAAGGATATATAAGTCGGATCGAGTCGCGTGTCTAGTCATACCGCTCTGACACTCGACACTACTGGCTGAAATTTGCTTGACTCTTACTAGAGCAAATCCAGTTCAACACTCTTGATTTCAGAGACTCACATGCTAACCACACAGCAAGCCTCGTCACACAACAACATCGGCAATCAGCCCAGATTTCAAGCCCTACACTACCGACGTCTCGATATGGTTGGAAGTGATCGTTTCCCTCTGCCTAGCATGCGGAACACACCCACAACGACCATGGCGAGCATGAGTTTCCTACCCGGTAGCGAGTCCAAGAAAGGTTGCTTGGTGCTGGTGATGGGACCCCGGCGACAGCGGCTTCAGGTCAGCATCTACGCCAAGACGCTGGACCCCTTCGTGGTCTTCTACCCTGACAAGAAGCACTGCCGACATTGCGGCGTGCTCAAGCTGAAAGGCTGCCGAGTTGAACCAGTCAGCGGCAGTGACACAGACTTTAGAGTCATCCCCAAGAGCAGCGACGGCGGCAAGGTGATGGTCCTGGGTGCTGACTCTCGCGCCGAGCGCGAGGAGTGGATCAAGGCGCTCACCACCCCTATCGTGGCGGAAGTGGGCCTGAGCGGCCGGCCGAGATCCATCTCGCTCCGACAGCAGCGGATGCCGTCCCTTCCTGAGATCGACGAGATCTGCTCCGATTCATCAGACTTGGAGGAAGAGGAGGAAGAATCGTGCCACGAACTTGAGTCCGAGCATGGAGTGAGCTCACCCTCCTTGCCACGCTCACGGCACGAGTTCCTCCACAACCTGGACAAATTCGGCCGCCGGCCAAGGTGCTGCACGGTCCATACCTCCACCCCGGCACCCCACGACTGCGACAGACCGTGGGACGCGCCCAAACCATCCCGTGCCATCCCAAACGGCATGTAAATACCACCAAAACTGTAAATAACATTGAAGCAGAGACACTGACTTTGCCTTCGTTTTGATAACAATGTGTGTGCAATATTATTAACATTTTCGTTGCTGTCCGATTTTGCACTTGCTGTTTGTGCATGACCGTCCCGAATGGTGCTACTGCTAATGACGATAGACTCAACTCAAGCCGCTACCGATTACTGCTGATAGACTTAAGCCGACAGCTGAGCACTCCAGATGACACAGAGAGAAGCACCTAGTGCTTACGGAGGAAGGACGACTTCAACAGGAGACCAGCCAGCCACCCAGACAGACTTGTTTTGTAATGTATCGACCACTAAAAGTGTTCTTCCGCTTTCTGCGGGCAAAACATGTTTTTGTACTTTTAAATTATCAAAAAGCCAGCCACCTGTTTTGTGTAACTCACACGAATGTTTGTGAATTTCAAATTTCCTGTCCAATTAAATGCCAGTCAAAGTTTTGAATAACAAGTTTTCTTAATCAGAGGTTTTCCTTCAAACTGCCAATTTCATTCCTTCAGGAAGTATCACCGATTACTGCGGTTCTAAAAAACAGATATGATGGCCCAGATTTCAAGGAAAATCTCTGAACCATTTTGATTCTGAACAAAACAGAACCATGTACAATGTATTTTAATATATTTACGTGTGTTACTTTTGCATCACTTGTAATTTTCTGCTACACTATTAACGAATGTGAAACACACGCCACTGCAAGCACTAAGTCTCGTAAAACTCATGAACATTGAATGTCACTCACGGATGTTTTGAAGTTGCCACACACGTCACAGTTGTTCTGCGTCTTTACGTTTTATTTAAAAAAATGTAAACCCGAAACGTTTGTAAATGTAAACACTAAATTGTATATTTCGTTCACGGGGTTGATGAGGAAACGCTTTCACAACATTGACGCGAGAGGCAACTTCGGAAGTTCTATATTTAAAAAAAAATATTGCATTCGTATAGGCTCGACGAAATGTTTTTACACATTGAATGTATACTGATTCAACAATGGGCATTCAGTGCATGTAGTGACGGCAAAGCAGATACAGACGTAAATGCAAATTCATGACATGGTGGCCCATGAACTATTGTCCCCTCAGAAGGGAGTCTGTGCTGTATGTACGTGGGCGGGTTTGCCGTCTCACCTGCCGATCGATTCTCTCTGCAACACCGTCCGAGTAGACATTTACACTGAACCTCATAATTGCGTTTACCATAAGGTTATCGGCGATTCGCATCTCCGCATCCCGGAATACGATTTGAGTTGGCTGCCGCGACTGCGTCTTGTACAAACAATTCCAAAGGTCGCTTCTTTCCTTTGAAAACAAACCAGAAAAGCTCTGGCAATTGTCAAAGCTTTGGGTGCGAGGCGGGGACTTTGAACCACTCCGCAAAGGATAGGACAATTTATCGCCGTCTGATTTCTAATCAGATTTGGATGTTTGGACGGCAGCCAAAGTAATCGTATTCCGTGGACTCGTGAGATGCAGACTCGTAAATTGGGTCCCAGGGCCCGCAGACTGCAGCTACAAAAACCAAAAACACTTAGTCTGTGTACAAACGTGTAAACATTACTTGCTTTTACAGCTTAAAACTCAATGTTGATGGCACATCTGTTTTGACCGCTTTAACTTATCCCGAAATATCGAAGATGCTGAAAAATGATCCAGACTATCTTGCCAGTGCCTATAGTGTTACCTTAGCAGTTGAATTTCTGACGATTGTGATTTGATATTTTATTATGCTTGACAAGTAATATTGACAATTGTGTTATTGGTCAAAAGCTGATCTGAACTGAAGATAACGACAGAGCGAAATCGTATGATCGGACTCTGTACAGCAGGCCCGGATATTTACAAGGTCGTTCAGTCGTTACCTTCCCAGGAAATATAAGTGAAACCAACAAAGAAAAAGAAAAGGATTTTATTGTTGCTATAGCAACGATGGAAGAGCGCTATATGGTTCTAGTCGTTTCCTGAACCTGAGGTATCGGTGCCGACGGCTGTTACCTGCTAAACACTGACTCTTGACACAATGTAGCTGATTTTGTATTACTATTAGGAAGATTGATAATTTAAAAAATGCTTTACAATGCTTTTGACAAATGTGCTTTGACAAAATATCCTTTCCCTTGGCCAGTGTGTGCAAAAATAGGCTGAAATGGACAATCTGTTGATTAAATCGCAAAATATATGAATTGTTACTTTAACAAAAAATGATGTTTGTACAGTATTGCTTATTGACACGATAAAAGATATGTATATTGTGAATTTTATAAAGATACAACAAATTATTTATTATACCTTATATGATCGTTGAGATATGGCAACATGAATAAGAAAAATGAAAATGAATATCTTTGTGTGTTGCATTGATTCATTTAATGGGTTTTATTCTCCTTTCCCGACATTGTGTTTTAACCAAATTTTCTCGGTTTCATAATCGCGCGTGGTACAGTTTCGGGGGATGTTTGTTTGTTTTTTAATTGTCTCTGCACGTACAATGAACGCGTAAGCGAAAGTTTGGCCCAACTGCGTAACAGTCTTTTATTTAGTATACTCCAGCTATGACATTACAAACGAACGGGGTGCATATATTATAAGAAAGCATTTCAACTCTCAGATAAACAAACGCTTATATAAGTAAGAAACCCAGCAACAATTTTGGTTTGATATATTCCCATGTACATGTACAGCATACAGAGGGTCCCGCAAAACGAATGTATGGGTTTATGATTGGGGTATGCCGACGCGACATCAACGTGAAAAATATCAAAGGTCTTTGAAAATATCAAAGGTCTTATCCGACAGCCAATGGAAAAAACATATGGGCAGTCAATGTGGTCATCATGTCCTTGATTATGCCCAGACCTGATGACGTCATCAAACGACAGGGAGACGACCGTAGATGGCGCTGCTTAATAGCATGGATCTGGATATTGGCGTACATGATGACATGAATTAATGACAACGAAGAGGTTTTTGAGCCGTGCGTGGGAGGTTGTATCATTACTGTCGCATGATAACGTCAGTGTAATGGGAATTAAAGATGAATAAATAATTTATACTGATATCTCAAGATCTCTAACGAATGAACTTTCCTGCTAGTGAATTACATTGAGTTTGCTCAGGAAATTAGCAACGTTCCCGGCTGAAACGTTTGCAGTAGGACCCTCTAATCATCACAATTCGAAAATTAATTTATCGGTTTTTTTTATGTTGGTCATTTTTGCTTGCCAACTCCTTATTAGAAAAGTTTATGATTTAGTACTGCTACGAAAATAGCAATTCAGATCGGAACTTTTTTTCTTTCTTTATTTCTTTATTTTTATGGGGGGTGGGTGGGGGTGGGGGGGTTAAAATAAACTTTGGGCAATTTTACGTAAGTAATTAAACGATCCAAAACATGACAAGTTCGAGGGTTTCGGGCTGTAAGGCCCCTTTAATTAAAAAGAACATCTAAAGTTACTCGTTGTGTTAATCTCATTAATTCATCAACCAGCACATGCCAGTGACGTGAATCCAGTGGCCTTTCATGTTTGCGCAACGTATCGACACCCGTATAACGTCAGTGAGCATGAGAACATGAACATGACGATGTTATTTTAATGATCACCTTCACTTAGTAAATACCGTGCAGTTGGTGTCGGGTGCCGATCTATGACGTCGGCGCTGGTTATTGCAGTCATATACTTGCACAGATCATGATTTCAACAAAGTTTGCACTGAAGCGGATATGACCGATGAAATTCAACTCGGTACTAGTACAGTGAGAACGTTAAGACTGTAAAACTGCATCAAATTCTCGTATTATAGTGTTAGTTAAAACGGACGAGAGGATTGCCAAATGTACTACTAGTGCCAGTACTAAAAGACATTCGTAAGAAAGACATTCGTGAGAAACACACCGAGCAGAAATAGTATTGGAAATGTGCCTAAAAAATTAACGCGCTCAGTTTTCCATGAAAATACACAGACTTGGTACATAAGGTGTTAAATATTGTTCAATATTATTATTGCGAATACGTGTGCAAACATCCCCAGGATCGCACTCGTTCTAGGCCTTTTATGATGAGTGGAGTGTTGATGCCGATTTTGTGTATTCGCTTTGATCTGAGTGTTTGTTTTGGGTCGAGAGAAACCTTGGGAACTATGTTTGTAAACACCCCGCTGTTCATATTACTTTGGGTTTATGATATTGATAAGTGGCCTATGGGTATGGATGTTTTTATGTCGATGGTGGTAAACACCCACCGTGTTGCTCCAGAGGGAACAAGGCGGGCGGACGCTGCGTTTGACGGCGGCATCCCCACAGGTGTCCTGCCAAGGACACTTGTATCCGTAAACACGTACCGCGGAGAAATTAGTTCAGGAAAAGCACAAAAAGCTCATGGGTCGTTCTAAATATCACACTTGATTGCATTACTGCTAAATAAGGTTGGTGCACTGGCAATTCTGCAGTCCGCTCTATGGGGAGGTACTGCTACTTGACCTATAGGGAACCAGACCGTCCATGAATGCTTGATTGGTTGTCACGTGACAGTCACACGTGACGTGAAAAATAACATCTGCTTAACCGAGACCTAGTTTTTCTCGTCATGAAGAAGTACGCAAACTATTTTCCCCAACTTTTTGGCGGCAGTTAGGCCTATTCAGTGGGGACCTACCGGTCAAATTGGTGGCACATTGCTTCATATTACACACCGCATGCACTGCACTATTTTACAGTAAACAAGTTCATTTTACCGGAAATCCCTCTCAAATTGTCCGTTCACATTTGTGTTAACCACACAACGAGCTAAACCATGAAGAAAAGTACCAAATTGATGCGACAACATGCAAATATCATGAGCAATTTTCTAAATCGAAATCGAGTTATGAAGAACGGCTGCCAAAACGAGGGGATCCTGTTACAGTCGCAAGAGACGTCTCGACAATTATTACTGCACGGCTATCAGCAAAATGTGTCCACTGTAGTATGCGCAGTTAGAGAACTGCGCATACTCGACCGGCGCATGCGCACTCTCGGTCAACGCGCCGGGAGACATTTTGATGCCGTGCGCGTCCCATGGCGACCCTGGATGATATTCGCGCCTGTGCAAGAGAAAGAATAAAATGTGGCCACTCTGTGATTGGTGGCCATGCAGGTTTGGCGCCAAGAAAGTTCAACTGGGGTTTAATACCCGCGGTTTTGTTCCCGCCCGGCCGTGCGCTCACGTCAGCTGTTGCAGACTTCTGGAGAAGAAGGCTAGGCTACGGGGATGTTTTATTGATCATGAGTCAGAGGATAGAAATTCTAGAGACGATAAGGCAGTGTTTAGGGAGCAGAGGGGAGATTATCTAATTCAAGGATTAAAACAAAGACGACAAATATTCATATTATGGAATTTTAAATACCTTGAATACATTATTAAACTCACTATTGCTTTTATTTGTTTTAGCCCATAAGCTGTGTTCTCAGATAAGAAAAACAGACTTCTATATATACACAATAACATAATTTGGACTGTGATCTTTATTTTGACAAACAGTTTTAGAAAAAAGCGTTTTCTTAAAGGAACGGGTGTATTCTAGCATGTTTGATAACTTTGACACCAGCGTGAAATTTGAACAAGAGTGTGGATATATTTACATTTCCCCCTCCAAAAAACTCAATGATTTTTTGACACACATTGCCACTTCCCCACCTTCCTTTCTTCACTATCACTAGCCAGTGCATGCTCAGAGCAAAACTTGCACAATCATACTAAAACACCAGAGATAAAAAATCTATCTAGTGTAATATGTACATTCTCAGCCAAAGCAGTGGCGTACGTGCTTGTACCTGTTACAGGTGAGAAAAACATCTGCATCTAAATCGGAAGGATGCGCAGTTTCCGTTTATACAACAGCCACTTTTTCCGGTAGAAAAGGTTAACTATCCAGCAAGGATTGACTCAGAAAGTTCACGAATGACCAGGGGTTGTAGACTAGGAACGGGCAGCCCGGGGAGCTAGTTGGTACGGTGTACCCATCGGTCCATCCAGGGGGAACAGGTTCACTGTAGCGGAAAGAGTAGGCGGGCTCCAGGGCCCAGCTCCCGGCCGACGATGAAAGGTCATCAAAGAGACTGGGAAATCAATTGCGAGAACTCGCAAGATTTCACGAGAATGTCCCAGCAGCGCATTATCGCTTGTAAACAAGTGGTTATATTTATATACGTTTTGTTTCAGTTGTCACACCTTGGCGTCACTGTGAACTGACGAACCCTAAACGCGTTCAACGGCGCCATGAAGTTTTAAAGTGCTCCTTTTTAGCTCTAAGTGCAAAACCATTATGCAAATTGAGACTAGAAACGGAAATGATGATGACTTCGGATATCAAGGAGCAATCTGGGAAGGAACACTGATCCGTGTTTTATTCTCTTTGATCCGTCGGATAGCTGAACCACCTGCTGCGGTCTAAATTAGGGACTCCGTTGGTATACGTTCTGTGACTTCTGTCCAGTGGTGAAGCTATTATTGTTCAGTCTGTGATCCCACCAACGGGCGTTTTGCACAAGGGCTTTTTGCAAATTATACAATTATAAATTATATAAAGAGCCTTTTTTAAAAGTAAAAATCGCTTCCAGTTTTCCAATATGGCGGCAAAAAGCTAGTCAATTTGCGCTGTTTATTTGAAAATTTTCGTATACGGTCGTAATAATGTTGAAACTATACGTAGTATATAGTAACGATGCCAAAACAGTCTTGGTTTTGCAAGTACAGCCTCGCTTTGGTGAATCCGTCGAAGAGCAAATGCTGGTAAGTTCAACTGTCGGTCGCTCGGCTCCCGCGCGTAACGAACCCGCGATCACTGTTCAGGTACTTTACTACAGATACGCAAGGAATTCTTCCCGCGTTTGAGCTCGGGTCATGTGGAATAAACGAGAACTGCTTTGAATACCAGACGAGATGACTTCGTGTACGAGGGACGTGATGGTTGCTGCATGGAGCTGCTTTCAGCTGCGGACAGCAGCTCAACACATCGTCGTGTCTCTCGTTAGTTAGTTAGTAAGTAACAAACGTTCCAGTGCAGCATTGCATGGCTATATATCAACTCGTCCCTCATGCCCTGGTCCTCCCTTGTGTCACTTTAATGGGTCTCCACTGACCGTTAAAGGTCATCATGGGGTCAATATAGGGTAAAAAAAACACCCTGAGTTTTGTAATAAAAAAACACTAATCACGTGACTCATGCATGAACACAAATATGTAATTGGCTCGCAGTTTTCGAGATCATTTCATTCGTATGGTGTACTATAAAGGACACCTATCTGTTATCGTCGTGCGTGTGGGGAGCTCCGTCGTGCCTGTGAGCAGGTCCGTCGTGCCTGTGAGCAGGTCCGTCGTGTTTGTGAGCAGACCGTCGTGCGTGTGGGGAGCTCCGTCGTGCCTGTGAGCAAGTCCGTCGTGTTTGTGAGCAGACCGTCGTACGTGTGAGTAAAACCGTCGTGCCTGTGAGCAGGTCCGTCGTGTTTGTGAGCAGAGCGTCGTACGTGTGAGTAAAACCGTCGTGCCTGTGAGCAAGTCCGTCGTGTTTGTGAGCAGACCGTCGTGCGTGTGAGTAAAACCGTCGTGCCTGTGAGCAGGTCCGTCGTGTTTGTGAGCAGACCGTCGTGCGTGTGAGTAAAACCGTCGTGCCTGTGAGCAGGTCCGTCGTGTTTGTGAGCAGGTCCGTCGTGCGTGTGGGGAGGTCCGTCGTGTTTGTGAGTAAAACCGTCGTACATGTGAGTAAAGCCGTCGTGTTTGTGAGTAAAACCGTCGTGCGTGTGAGTAAAACCGTCGTGCCTGTGAGCAAGTCCGTCGTGTTTGTGAGCAGAGCGTCGTACGTGTGAGTAAAACCGTCGTGCCTGTGAGCAGGTCCGTCGTGTTTGTGAGCAGACCGTCGTGCGTGTGAGTAAAACCGTCGTGCCTGTGAGCAGGTCCGTCGTGTTTGTGAGCAGACCGTCGTGCGTGTGAGTAAAACCGTCGTGCCTGTGAGCAGGTCCGTCGTGTTTGTGAGCAGACCGTCGTGCGTGTGAGTAAAACCGTCGTGCCTGTGAGCAGGTCCGTCGTGTTTGTGAGCAGGTCCGTCGTGCGTGTGGGGAGGTCCGTCGTGTTTGTGAGTAAAACCGTCGTACGTGTGAGTAAAGCCGTCGTGTTTGTGAGTAAAACCGTCGTGCGTGTGAGTAAAACCGTCGTGTTTGTGAGTAAAACCGTCGTGCGTGTGAGTAAAGCCGTCGTGCCTATGAGGCGCCATGTGTAAATAAATTATTTAACAAAATTATTTATATATAATTCATTATTTAATATATAATGCAGTTTTCCGGTCAATTATATGTAAATAATTGTTTTGCAGTTTGCATTATATGTAAATAAATTTATTTGCCACTGCAATATTTATATATATAATTTTTTTTGGCAACCTTATTATTTATATATAATTTTATGCAACCTTATTATTTATATATAATTTATTTGGTACCTCATTATTTACATATTTTTTTTGCACGCTTTAATTATTTATTATATGATTTATTTGGTACCTTATTATTTAAATATAATTTTTTCCACACTTTATTTATTGATATATAATGCATTATTTATTATATAATTCATTATTTATTATATAATGCATTATTTATTATATAATGCATTATTATATTTTATCACTTCAAGATAAAAGGCATCATGCGGCACAGACACATACTGTTGATCAGTCACGTAATTTTCTTCAATCAGCTGGTTGTTGCCATGGGGTACGTGTGCGCGGTAAACAGTAGCCTAATCGCGTCGGTGGGCGTAGCCTTTCGCCCAGGCCTTCGTAGCATAGAGCGGCGGAGTTGCGAAGACCCGAAGCGAAAGGAGCAAAGATTAAGTCAGCACGCACGAGTGGCAAAGCCACGAGGCCTTTTGCAACTTGATTTTGTTGAATTATTCATAGTTTTCATGCAAATAAGAAGCGTGCTGAAGGTTAACCAATCACAACGCGGATTTTGCCTAGTCGCTTCCATTTTTAAAAGAAGGGTGAGTAAGGAAACCGTAAGATCAAATAACTGTAAGTTCAGATGAAAAATAAGTTCATACCCTCAAATAATTTGTTGAAATACCTTTATAAGTAAAGTTAAAATAAGATAATGTAATAACAATTACGCAGTCACGATCTCATGGAAAACTAGACTCGCCATTTTTGTTTTTAAATTTTGTGCAAGCATCCGACGTGACGTGTCGACGCGTCCGCGTCCGGGTGGTAGCCACGCACGCATGAAAAGGCTGATGATTGGTTGGAATTTTGCTACCCTGTTGGGGTAGCAAAAAGATTATAAAGAAAAACATGAGAATTTCTCGACAACTTGCAAAGGCACTCGTGGCTTCGCCACTCGCATGTGTGGTCTCCATCTCCAGTCGCTTCGCGTTCGCCGCTTTGAATGCGGGCAAGTTAAGCCACGATGGCGTTGGTGAAAGGCTACGGTGGGCGCGGCCAGGGAAAACCTGGCCGGCCCAATTATTTGCGGACGTGACATATTGAGGTTAGAGAAATTGTTCGTATCGCTAAAATGATATGGATCGCGCGCCCAAAGGTAAAAGAAGCAATATCGATACAGTGTATTAAGTCAAGTTCATTAATTAGGTTCAGAAAGTTCACTTCGGCTTAGCTGAAGCCGCTATACATGGAAAATAAACCCACCACATCCCCTTCGCCTCCAACATTAAGACATTAATTAAGGGCGAGATATTACTGGGTACGACGGGCAGTGCCTCAATTCAAAAGAAATAAATAGTTCTTAAGTAAGATTTTGAATTTTGACCAATTTTCACAAGTTCGTTTTAATCTTTAGAAACACTATGCCTAGCACCCTCTAGTACTGGTGGGGCTTATTCCAACCGTGTTTTCCAACGGTGGGAACAAATCGGCGTGCCTTTTTCAAGTTTATTCTTAAGAAATTTCGGCATTTTTCAAGTTTATTCTTAAGTAATTTAGGCGTATTATAAATTCAAGTCACGTGACAAATAACACTGTGACTAACACTAATTTGTTCTGATGGGGTTAGTATCCAACCGTAGTTTCTAGCGGTGGATATATTCGCAGTGAATGATTGGCTAGCGTGCCAAGATTTGGGCCCAGTGATGCCAAGCATGGCAAGGATTTGGGGCAAACGTACGTGCCCCCGTGTTTTCTGGCCAATGTGCCCAAACTGTTTGGGTTAATAACATTTGAATAAAAAAATAAAATAGCGGCTGGAAAAAACATGCCAAAAGTCAAACTTTTGTTTCAAGGTGTTTTTGTGTGTGGTCTGAGAATAATTATTATATAATGCATTATATAATAAATAATGAAAGTGTGCCAAATATATATATATAAATAATGAGGTACCAAATAAATTATATATAAATAATACAGTGCACAAAAATTATATATAAATGAAAAAGTTGCAAATAAATTATAAATAAATTTTAAAAGGGTGCAAAAATTATATATAGATAATAAGTTTGCAAATAAATTATATATAAAAAATTCTAGTTTGCCCAAAAATATACGTAAATAATTAGGTTGCAAAAAAAATTATATCTATAAATATTGCAGTGGCAAATAAATTTATTTACATATAATGCAAACTGCAAAACAATTATTTACATATAATTGACCGGAAAACTGCATTATATATTAAATAATGAATTATATATAAATAATTTTGTTAAATAATTTATTTACACATGGCGCCTCATAGGCACGACGGCTTTACTCACACGCACGACGGTTTTACTCACAAACACGACGGTTCTACTCACAGGCACGACGGTTTTACTCACAAACACGACAGTTTTACTCACACGCACGACGGTTTTACTCACAAACACGACGGTTTTACTCACACGCACGACGGTTTTACTCACACGCACGACGGTCTGCTCACAAACACGACGGACCTGCTCACAGGCACGACGGTTTTACTCACACGCACGACGGTCTGCTCACAAACACGACGGACCTGCTCACAGGCACGACGGTTTTACTCACACGCACGACGGTCTGCTCACAAACACGACGGACCTGCTCACAGGCACGACGGTTTTACTCACACGCACGACGGTCTGCTCACAAACACGACGGACTTGCTCACAGGCACGACGGTTTTACTCACACGTACGACGCTCTGCTCACAAACACGACGGACTTGCTCACAGGCACGACGGTTTTACTCACACGCACGACGGTCTGCTCACAAACACGACGGACTTGCTCACAGGCACGACGGAGCTCCCCACACGCACGACGGTCTGCTCACAAACACGACGGACCTGCTCACAGGCACGACGGACCTGCTCACAGGCACGACGGACCTGCTCACAGGCACGACGGACCTGCTCACAGGCACGACGGTTTTACTCACACGCACGACGGTCTGCTCACAAACACGACGGACTTGCTCACAGGCACGACGGTTTTACTCACACGCACGACGGTCTGCTCACAAACACGACGGACTTGCTCACAGGCACGACGGTTTTACTCACACGCACGACGCTCTGCTCACAAACACGACGGACCTGCTCACAGGCACGACGGAGCTCCCCACACGCACGACGGTCTGCTCACAAACACGACGGACCTGCTCACAGGCACGACGGTTTTACTCACACGCACGACGGTCTGCTCACAAACACGACGGACTTGCTCACAGGCACGACGGTTTTACTCACACGCACGACGGTCTGCTCACAAACACGACGGACTTGCTCACAGGCACGACGGTTTTACTCACACGCACGACGGTCTGCTCACAAACACGACGGACCTGCTCACAGGCACGACGGTTTTACTCACACGTACGACGCTCTGCTCACAAACACGACGGACTTGCTCACAGGCACGACGGTTTTACTCACACGCACGACGGTCTGCTCACAAACACGACGGACCTGCTCACAAACACGACGGACCTGCTCACAGGCACGACGGAGCTCCCCACACGCACGACGGTCTGCTCACAAACACGACGGACCTGCTCACAGGCACGACGGACCTGCTCACAGGCACGACGGAGCTCCCCACACGCACGACGATAACAGATAGGTGTCCTTTATAGTACACCATACATTCGAGCTTGTTTTAAACTCAGATCGAAATCGAATGTATAAATAACTAATTCAGTCGATTCACGGTGGCTTCACAAAATTATTGTGTGCATGCAACACGTCACTTCAACATGAAATTGTCTAAATACAATGCGATTGCTCTGTGAACATTTAGAAAACGTTGCCCTTTAATGCAAAGGGGGAAATCTCCACCCACTTAAATCTAAATAAGGCCTGTACAATAGGGTTGTGGGTTGGGAATGAGAAAGTGGTTGTGAAGAGGATGGGGAGATGCAGTCCTTTAAAACAATTATCCATGCATAAACATTGCAAATTGACTCCATTTCGTCGGCTGGCCGTGCAGGTCTAAACCATGCTGCTCAATTTACGGACCACCCTGGATATATGCCCAAGAAGCCGGATACACCATCGTGATTGGCACGTATACCACGCGTCAGGTGCGGTACGACAGGGCGCAGGGCTGCGTGAATAAAATTCTCGCGAATCTTGCCTATGTTGCATGTCAATTACTGAATCAGAAAACTACCGTACAGTTTCATACCCAGGTCCTGTTTCTAAAGCGCCAGCTCGCAATCCTCAAAATATACTCAGCAAAGGTTGGACAGTTTAATACGTGCTCACGAATAATAAGGTTCGTTCGCCGCGAACCATACGAATTTCATGCCATATTGGCAGTCAGGTACCGTGGCTGAGTCCAGGTAAAACAATATCATTATTATGTCATGACAGTTTTCATATAAATTGCTGCGTGGGGGCTTTGTCGATTGGTTTGCAGAGTGATATAATAGTCTTCCTTTTTATCTCTCTCCTTTTATTTTGCCCGCCGGCAATTAAAAGCAGATGGTCCGGCTAAGGAAAATATATATACTAGTAATACAAAAAGCGCATTGCAAATTATATAATTTATCGTGCCTAGTGAATTGCACTTGCTATGGGGCTAGTTGCATAAGGCGTGTGAGAAAACGATAACACTTTAATTAAAGAAGTTTGTGATGACACAGATGATCGAACTTTAAATTTCTCATGTTTGGAATTCCGACATTTGATGAGTAATAAAGCTGCTTAAGAAAATTATTTAAACATCACCTAAAACTAGCTCGATGGAACGTGAAAATTTACTGAAGATCTACGGGTGTTTTTTGTTTTTCAATTTCCCCACAAAATATCACGTTTATACGAAATTGGAACATTATTCCAATATTTACCCTTGTCTTCTATTTTTACTATGTTGTACAGGATTGATATTACAAACTGGCAAATTTTATAGAAATGGTTTGCATCGTTCAAAGACCTTTTAATGGCTGTACGTGTACTGGCTCATTATCATGCAATGACCAAGACTTGGAATTGAACTGTAAATTGGTCAATGTAATGATATAAAATAAACTGAAAGGCCAGCAGCATGGTTATCAGCGGCAAGTGTTTTACTGAGCTCCTCTATTCATTATGCTATATCAAGAAGAATACTTTTACGGAAAAAAAAACCTTTCCAGGCCTCAAACTGTGCAAGTAGCTCGATAGATTTTATGTTTGCATCGCCAAGATCCAGGGTTTAAGTAATTAATACTTTGGCAAGACATCAGGATAGCAATGAAAATGCTATTTCCATCACCTTACTAAGGTGAGCAAGCTGAGCAGATGGGTTAGTAAACACAAACGGTGAATAGGTTGGCAACCTGGCAGGAAGAAGATACACGCAGCGAGAAGTCGTTGACTCGACTGTGGACGGGCGCGTCGAATTATGCGTGCATTTTGTAATGCAAGCCAAACGACTGCGCGCAGACAATGAACGACAGACAACCGTGCAGGATTTTCGATCAGTGTCAACGCTCGCTAAATGCAGGTCATAGGTACACGGGCTGCTGGCCACATAGGCAATGATATCAACAGAGTATCTCTACATAAATGCTTCTCGACGTTGTTTCAAAACACTCGAGCATTTTGTAGGGTAAAAAAGGTGCTCATTTGCTATCTGGTTCAATCTTGGTCCGCTATGCTGAAAAAAAAATCCACTGAAATTTCTCTCAGCTGAGCAATTAAAACCGATTTCTTGAATCAAACAGAAAAATAAAATTGATTATGTCTTTCAGGCAATTTCTTCTTTCCTTTTGGTGCCATTTAATATGGGAATACTCATTACTCAAGTGTAATTTATTTGTTTGTTTGGACGCCATATCCTATCATTAAGAGATCACATTATCCTTAACTCATTACACCACATCGTCATTGCAAACGTTGAAGGTCGATCACGTCACAGGTCCTTGCTGTTGCCAAAATAAAAACCAACATAATTATGAAACCTAATTCTATGACTTGGTAAATAAATAATGATCGGGATTATGAAGTAGGCAGCGTGACATTTCGTGCATGTTTATCGCATAGTGTACAGTATATCTACTAGTAAATAGCACAGTGGATGCAATATCCTGCAGTGAATCCGAATAAGATTTTCTGCGACTCTGTAGTGGCTCTGCATTTTATATCAGGTGGGCTTCAAGTTCATATATCGCCAACAAACGTTCACGATCTGTTCCGCACATGATCTGGATTCTACTTACAAAGTCATCAATGAGAATGATCGAAAAATGGGAGAAATTGGGCAAAAAACGGTCCCATAATTATACACAAAACGACCCCATCCTGCTTGTTTGCCAAATTTTACATTTTACTCCTTTTGCCAGCCTTTAATGTAAATCAATAGCCCGCTTTTTCTCTTGTTTTTAATTGTCTGCTATCGATTTATACCCCATGCTGTTTTAGAATGTGTTTTAATACAGAAATAATTAAAATTCCGTACAAGTTATGACTGAAATAATGGGATTTAGATACGATTGTTTTTGTACTGCCTTTGCCGAATGGTATTTTTATTCTATTTATAGAATGTAAAATATAACAGGCGAGCATAGCTCAGTATAATTAAGCATACCTCAACAAACAGCGTGATAACATCATAAAATAATTACAAGCTAATGTGATCAGAATAGTTTAATTTGGCTTCGTCAAACTTAAAGAGTCGACTATATTTAGCCCAACACATTCTGTATAAATATCCACGCCAAGTAATTGCATTAATTTTAGACCATTGAGATTTCTTACGCCGAGTGTTAATGAGGATCGCGCCTGACGTACAATTCAGACAGGTTCTCCAAGATCTAGAAAGCTAAGACAAAATGATCTCATGAAAAAGGCTTGCGCAATGACGTCAATTGTCTAAAGCAGGGTGGGGGGTGGGGGAATGTAGCATGAACAAAATGGTGAAGGCAAGTTGCGGAAAATGTTGGAAAGATGCTCTGTGGTGCGATCTCAGGCAACATCTGATCACTTTAACCAATTTTTTTTTAAAGCAAAAGATCATCATTTTAACATCATTTTCGAGTTGGAGTCATTGAATCAGCTGTCCTGAGCTTTTAAAATCAAACTGTAGGCTACAATGTTTATTCGAGGACGAAACAATTGGGGGAAGGGGGGAGGATAAACGATAATGATACCCCCACTTAAAAAGCCCCTGCTTACATTTTAGATTGTACTTATGAACTGTCTAAAGATTTAAAATAAAATAAATAATAAAATAATGTCCCCCCATCCCCCACCGATTGACTCCCATGCCAAAGGCGTGTCCGCGCCCTGTCTGGGTGTTTTACGGCACAGGTCTCCATTCGCTCGTCGCTGCCATTTTTGTCTCGTCGCGCGCGCTGTCATGTCTCGTTGCAGTTCATGGTCCCGTGGCTTTGTAATTTTACTAAAAGTATGACAACAGACCCCCAATAATAATTGTTGTCTTATCCTAGCGGGCTACGGTCTTACGTGAACTGCCCAATCTTGTCTCTCCATCTTTTTTCTTCGCTTTTGGAGTCTCTCTCCCTCTATATATCTTGCTCTTTTTTTTTTAAGAAGGGGGGGGGGGCGCCCCCACGCCCCCTGGATCCGCCCCTGGTCATGTATTTTAAATAACATCAATTTCGGCGGATTTGGTTTTCAATCCTCAACATTCTTACTCTTTCTTTGCGTTCTTGCTAACCCTTCCCGAAAAGCTTATGAGAAATGCAAATTTCACGAACCCCTCCGGAAACTAAAACACAACTTACAAGACAGAATCGTATGAGAGGGTAATTTCTTCAACTCTTTCCAAGGGGATTTCCGTTGTCTCGACGGAGTCGGATTAGGTTCAGTATCGAAAGTTCGGAAGAGCGTGGGCGTCTCAGCTCCCAGCGCAAGCGGGGCATTATAGGAAGTAGAATCCCAGTCCCTCAGATGCAGAGGAGTGATAAAGGCGCACATCGGGGAAGCTTCATTACGCCAGGGGGATCGGGGAGCGAATCAGTCTGGCCTTCAGGGATGGGTTTAGAATGCACAGAGCACCCTTCAACCACCCACGCGCCGCGCGGTACACGCGCTCGCCTCGCCGGGTGTCAGGTAATTTGGCCTGGCGTAGTGAATATGTTGACACGGAGGGGAATGTGGGTGCTGTTGAAACGTGTGACTGGCACGTGCCTCTATTTCGTAAAGAGAGACGGTTGCCTTTAATTAAAGATGTATATCCATGCCGTGCGCCAATATACGTTTTAACCCATAGGTTCTTTGTACGGTTAAAGTTGGAAACGAGGCTGCACAAACCTCGTCCCCAATGGCGCCGAGCAGCATGCTCCCACTAGATGCTCTCACCCTCATGTACTGGACCGTTTGCACGTTCGGAATTATTGCACATTATAATTGAGGTACGGAATAGCCTGGTTCCTGACTATGTTTTAAAGTGCTTGTTTTTGCATGAGGTGTCCAGGGAAACGACGGAATCCATTTAGTCCAACTGACAGTTGACACGCCGTTTCAAAGGAGGCAATGTCCCACCTCACGGCCACAATTTATTTTACCAGTTAATAGCATTCAAAGACTACATTTCTCCGCAAATGAAGTCTTTACTGAATTAAAAGGATTTATCTGTCAACTAGACGTATACGTGCAATCCGAGCAGTGCTTTGAAAAGCGTTGATAGACGGACCGAAGTGCGGTCTTCTGGCCCTCGGAAATTAATGCAACACGGCATGCGCGCGTGGGTAGCTAGAGCAGCTAGTGACGGCCAAGATGACGAAGTTTGATTGAGACTGCGGCGATTTGCATCTACCCTCTCGAGTATTGGCACCCAGGTTATGGGTGAGACAACCCTTCCTCCCTCTACCAAGCCGTCTTGGCTGTCATCCAAAGGGTGTAGGAGTAGGATAAGGGTTTTCCCCAAAGATTCGGGGAAGGATACAAGATTGGTCCGTGATGACAGAAGGACATGTTATCTCCGAAGACTTGGATAGCCTTAGGAGAAACAAAACAAGTACGGGTTTTGATGAGCTCTCTCGAGGACATCGACAGTAAAAAGAAAATCAGCTCAGCGAAGACATCAATGTCGACTGGAAATAAAGTAATTTCCTTTTGCCTCGGGCCTTTCAAAAAAAAAGAAGTTCTGAAATCTTGAATTCAAAGTATAATGAAGGCTACACTGTGTAGTGTATAATGGCAGAATGTATCGATGAAGGTTTTTATCTTAATCAGCGGCTGTTTAATGCGGCATTGACCAGTGTTGGGTCAAAGTTCTTGCTGTTTCGGGAACTCTACTTGACCGATTGAACCCATACCCTTATAGTATGAGTAAAGGACGGCTGACTTGTTCAAACAAATGCCCCAACTCATTTGGGGTCATGGGTACCTGGTAGGAAGAAATTCCTTCAAATGCTTGAGCGCCGTAATGGCAGCCGTGCTAAAGCCAGGGTAATAATAGAGCGCCAGGAGCGTCACTTTGTAACGGACATGAGCGCTATACAAGAAGCCAATATTATTATTATTATGATTCATGGAATGAACTCTTTGCTGCCTGATTTTTGTTTAAATGTGTGTGCTATGCATCAGGATGTGTCCTTCACCTGCTCCCGAGAGTAGGGCAAATAGTGCCCTCTGTTGTTCCTAAACAAAATTCATACTCAATGTAGATTTCTACTAGTGTCGTGTCGTCTGAATTTCTATTCAACTTCTACTTCCGGGTACTATGTGTTTAGGTCTTGACACAGGTCAGCTGCCCGAAATGACGGTATGCGACGCTTGGTGGCGCTTTGGGGTCAGAGCCGCGATTCGGGCACGATGACATCGTTGTGTTCTTTCGCTGAGGTGCTATAAGCTGGACTGATTGCTAAAGACTTATCATATCAACCAAAACGATGCCAACTTTACGACCTTGTCATGATGTCCTACTCCAGACACCTTCCGAGAGGTAGGGGAGAAACTCCGTCGTCATCAGTCTGTACGCAGGTGTGCAGTGCGCCGTAAACACCTTCATTTAATCACACTCGAAAAATTTGCCTTGTTAGCGAACATGGCTGGAAATAAGCTAGAAGGTCTCGAAGCGACTCGATCGAATTAGCATCTGTAAACTGTATTATGTTTGACAGACACGAGCGTCGGGCCAAACGGGGCATGTTGTTTGCTCATGGAAGTTTTCTTCAGATTCTCGAACTTGAATACCTATATAGCAAACTGATGTTTACATCCACTGGTCTTGTCGTCTTTTGTCGAACCATATACTCCGTGATCAAGTAGACTATTGGAACCGTACTAACAGTCAACAAGACCCGTGGAAACGTTCGCATATAGTGTACGAAATTAGTGGAATCACCATAAATAGTCGATTGAAATGGACACTTAATAATAAACTATTCCAGAGGAATACATAGGAACCACACGAGTGGATACTTTCACTAGTGGAAGTACCGTATACATACTACTGTTTCGCATATAGGGTTTGGGATCAAGTTTCAACGAAAATAGCGCACTGGTGTGTTGCAACTTCATTTGAAGTACAGCACCACAAGAACAGCTTGAGGTATAAAAAGAAAAGAAGTCGCACGGGGTGTGTGCAACTTCGCAAAGAAATTTTCAATTGTCACCAAAATGCTGTCAAGAATTTCTCTCACTGTGAACAGGCTTGAACTACTTCGGCACGAACTCTCAGACACGTGTTTGTTTTTACACGTGAGGTTTGTTGTGAGAATGAAAATAGTCAAACAAATCGACGTCTCGGTCACAACTAAGGACGTCATATCCTGAACCCCAGGTGTGCATTTTGCCGAAACATCCTCAACTTATTACACGATTGTTAACGAGAACACCCAGTATGGTTAACAGGTTGCTTTCCATTGAGGTTCAATCTGTACTGACATGACTCTAGTTTGTATCGCTGATGCTGCGAGTGCTAAGAATTTGAATTCTCCGATTTAAGGTGTTTAAAATTAAAATCCAGGAGAGATTTTAGAGTACAAGCAAATGGTAGGTGTTATCAAAATAAGCCATGATTTATACGTAGATTACCCTTGCGAAGTGAGTCCAATGTGCCGCCGTGGCTCAATATCACTGTCCAACATATTGGTACAATTCTAGACAGAGCTGCAGGCCTACAGACAATATTTTTCGTATTTCCACCGTGACTTATTTCGATGCAAATGTGACGCCGCCATACGTTCACTATAGCACACCCGGTATCGATTCCCGCCCGAAAGGCTTAACTTCTTGTAATGGAGAGTAACTCTATAATCACGTCCAATCATTGGCTGCACGACCCGACCGAGTTGGGCTTGATTGGCCTGGTGGAGACCGGGGGCTTCACGCTCGGGTGTCACGCTTACCGATTGAGCCGAGTTGAGTGGGAGGCACGGGTTATTAAGAAATAAAGACCCTAGCCCCGAAAGGGTATAACGTGAAGTTGGGCAGGCGGTCTAGTTTCACGGGCACCGGCGGTAAAGAGAGAAGGGACTTGCATGCCGATTACTTGGTGCGGGTTTCACACCTCGAGTCCTTGTTACCGAATATCTCGTTGCGATCAAAAATCAAAGGCTGGCATGCACCTGTTATTTAATAAGCGATATTGAGAATAGGTGGTCGTATAAAAATGAATCGAACATTTTTGACAACCCGACTTCATTTTGACAACCCGTTTGCTACCAACGACTGTAAATCGTCCAACATTGACAACAGTTTATGAAAAATGATGCAGTTTGAATAGTTGCAAATTTAAAGAGTTTACGCGAGTGGAAATTGCTGGTTCACTATGTCACACACACAGTACTTGCATGCTTTGGAGCACGCGAATTGAATTACCCGCGCTTTGTGCGGGCACTGTGCAGTCGAAAGGCGCCAATTACGGGCATGTGTGGTTACGCTTCTACGCGTATAACCTTTCAATTTGCAACTTTTCAAACTGCATCATTGTTCATAAACCGTTGTCAATCTTGGACGATTTACAGTCTTTGGGAGCAAACAGGGTATCAAAATGTAGCAAACAACATTCCCCAAAGGTCTATATAAATGACGTCATCATAAGACGATCAGATTCAAAATTATGACCCCTCCCCTCCAATGAGTATATGACTTTCTTATCTTGCGATGTTTTTTTCAGCCAATTTATAAGTACATGTATGTATAGCATACTTGATTTCTCATTTCTACTTTGAGTATTTTCTTTGGAGGGAAGTAAATCTACTTGTGGATGTACCGCAGAGAACACTTAACAGCCGTTAAATATTTCTGTTCCTCAGAAGTCCTCATTTTGTTCCAGCCCGAGCGTTTTCTCAGCTTCGGTTGATTCTCTTCACGTCCACCCTTCATCATCTTTGATGTCTCAGAGCGGAGCGGCAGGCGCAAGTAAATATTTTGCCAAAATCTGACGTTTATTTTTGGTCCGCGAGTGAACGTGTGTGTGGGCGTGCGTCGAGTGCGAGAGGCGGTGATAAGTTAAAGGAGGAATGATTTTTGTCAGGCTTTTTAAAGTCCCGTGAGGAATCCATCTATTAATCTTGATCACGAAGGGGCTAAAACATGGGATAAACAGAAGAAATAAAATACAAAGTCCTTGGTATAGGGGAAAGAGTTTTAGAGTCGGCCAAACAAAGGTGTCTCAGTGAGGGAAATATGACAGAGATCTCACAGGAAAGGCTACGTCGGAATTACTTGGCAACGTCTTGCAATTACACAAGCGCCTATGGGAGAGGCGGAAACCACTTCACATATACGCCTGTGCTATACTGCCGGCCGGCCGTAGCCATTATGCTGACATACCTTTGTGTGTCTCAGCTCCAAATTTGTCCGCTGTTTGTGTTTTGGAGGAAACTGCATATTTTTGAATAGAACTTTCAATAATGGGCATAATAAGGCTACCGTAGAATTTAGCAACAGTTATGTATGCACGTATAAGGCTTAATTAAAATGCATTGTCCAATTCACTTCCGGAAAACTGTATGCTTGTATAATCAAAAGGAATTAGCCCCCAAATACTCCCGCATGTGCCCCACTAGAACGCTCCAGTGGTCTTTCATGGCTCTTACGAGGGCCAAAAGAACTGAAAATCATCTGAAAGTTTTCTTTCAAATATAACAGAGACAGAGAGACAGAGAAAATACAGAGCCTTGGATATTTGGTGGATTTAACGTCGTGACTTTTACACCAATTACCACTTTACGACCCACGCATTTCCATATAGAATTTACTCATCGGAGTTTTTAAGTTCAACGCACGAGACATTTCATGCTCATTCGAGTTTTATCGTTAGGCACGAATCCGCGGTAATTTCACCAAAGTGCGTGGGAAGGCTAAGCACATGTCGTGTACCTATAGCTTTACGTTTATTGCATTGAGTTACGATGGACTCGTAAAAATGAGAGAGAGAGAAGTTAAAGGAAAGTCAAGTCACGCCGATCGTTTTCAATAAATCCGCGAGGAATATCACGGCCGAATTAGAAATCGGCTTGTACATGGTGCGATACCTGATCCCCGAAGCTACAGCGTGTGTATGAGAATGATTGAGTTGGCAATTTAGCGTCCGTCTTATTCCTAAGGCGATAAGACTCAGTGACGGTTTTTTGAATCGGCTGCCAATGCGACTTTCGGTATGCGTTTCTCTATTAAAAAAATGTATAACCTTACCAAGACGGTGGACGAGAAATTATGAACCTTGTTGACGATATGTTTCCAAGGATTAGTGCTTTTAGCGCGTGGTAAGATAGATCGGTATCAAAGAGCATTTTTATTTTAAATCCTTGGGTCTTCAGTGCTGCCCATGCCCACGCGGCATGAACTTTGGCGAAATGACTGTAGGTGCCTCTTAAAAATCAACCGTCTCTCTGAGACGCATGCTTGATAAGAGGAGTATACCATCTTTTATCTTGGTGCGAGCATTTGGCACACGGGTTTCAGATATTCATTGTAGAACACCAGGAGTTTGTTAATTTGTCGAATCTATTTTTGATAGAAGCTTAAAAGACACCCTAAGGGATTCCAGATTTAACGAAGTTAAAGTTTTCAAAAAGTTAATTTTACTGCTCCAAACTGAAGGATGACTAAACCTATGACATTTCTCCCTCATTCCATCGACAGAAAAGTCTTGCAGCTATCTTTAATTGCTCACCACTAAAAACAAGGGAAAACCAACGGCAGCTTTTAGGTTCAATTTAGACAAAGTGCGGGTGTCTCGAAACCGCTTTATCACCGAGTCCCCAGTGAACAGGACAGCTTAATCGAACTCTTAAATTTTGCCTCAAGTTTTGACATTCAGATGGATGCTGCATCTCACTCAAACCAATTCAGGAAAACTGGAGAGACAAATTGGCAGACATCTCAGGGTTCTTTTAAAAAGGACTCGTTCAATTAAGCTTAGGGATGACAATTGTATATGACATGACATTTGTGCTTCGTGCTCACACAGTCGAACGCAGTCCTGAAAAGGTCAGATATGAAGACGCGACATTGAACAACACGGCAGCCAAGTCGACATATGGTTATCGTTCATCGGGATCATCCCGCAGAACGTGGGTGGAAGGTTTACTCTCCACAAATCGGAGCGTATCGATCGCCGATAACCCCCGGGAAACATTCTGCAACTTTCCCCCCTGCCAAGCGCTCTGGAAAATGTTGTAACTGTGTCAAGCAGTGAGCTTTTTCGTTCCAAGATGACGTCGATATCGCTGATGCGCTTTGAACTTTCACATTTCAACCCCCCCCCAAAAAAATAGCATACACACAACGGTTAATTACATCAAAATTCTTCATTAGATCCATATACAATTAATAGCCCCCTGGGTAGCAGTTTGGGAAATAAACTTCTCCGGAAAAAGAATCTTCATTCCTCAGTTGTAATTAGCCATTTGAGGAAGTTCTTTTTATAAGATTTAGGCAGTGAAACCCACGATAACAATGTGATAATAATTTGTGGACTTGTAATCAAGGAAGGAATCACTGCTGGAGGTCTGTTACACAATGACGGTACATACACTGAAGGTAAAGGGGTATAGTTCTGGGGGGGGGGGACGTTTCCAAACCTCGGTTCGAAAACGGCTCCAGCTCTTTGGAGATTCATAGCCAAGATTGTGAATCCAGCCGAGAATAGGTGAATGGTCTACTCCAACTTTGAATCCTTCAAAATATTTGGTAGACTAACGATTTGAGTTATTTCCAATTTGTTTGGAAATTAAAAATGGCTTCTAACCGATTCTGGAATTAGAGGTAAAACCAATGCTGAATGTGGAGCCGAGTTTTGTAAAACGTGTTCAGTTAAAAAAAACAGGGGCGGGGCTAGGGTAGAAAAACAAGAAGGGTTCAGGTGTGGTGCGGTAACATTAAAGGTGAGTTAAGGTACAGTGTATTAAAATATACATTTATAAATACATTTTTATCTTATCTGTCAATTTACGAGTCGTTTCTTTACGCAAAGCTATATTTTCAAGAAATTTTCAATATGCCTGAAAAAAATCTCCAAAGTTAATGAGTGTGGGCTCGAAAGAATTTGCATTTCAAAGATTTTCAAATGTTGACAGTTGAGGGTAAACACTGCGCCAGGGGGTGTAGCGGTGGATGTGTGAGTTTGGCATTTTGGTAACGATTGCCGACTGGAATGAAGACCAGCGGCTACGATGCTAGGCCTCCAGTATCATCAATGCTATGCAGCAGCCTCTCGGAGTGTAGACTCTGTCTCGAGGTACAGAGTCTTGTCGCGTGGAGGGTATTTCTTTTTCGATCGAACTAGCAGGTGTTTCCAGTAACGCCCTTTAATGGAAATGGGTCGCATTGATCCGCAGGCTTGAGAATCGTCACTTCAAACGGCTGCAGTGACTTGGTTCCTTTTTTTTCTTTATTCCCAATTTTCTGGAATTTTGTAGAAGGGTTCTTTGAAAAAAAAAGTGTCACCTTTAAATTCACCGAAACTGAAATACACCAAATGACTAATTTGGATATTTTGCCAGGCTTATCTTAAGAGTTGTTACGTGTGCAATTTTGGTTGGAACACAAGATGAAGTTCCTGTTCGCATCATGAAAAATACCGAGTAAAGTTGTTTCTTATCATTCACTTTATTTGGCATATACAATTATCAATGAAAACATTACCATATAGAAATAAATATCAACACCATCTGTTATCAGGCCACAATTCTTTACGCTGCAATTCAAAAACCAAAAACCGTGTAGTTCTTGCGTTAAAAACGAAAGAGTATCCAGGACCATTTAGAACGGAAGTACTTTGTTTAAACTTCAAAAAGTATATTTATTCAGCAATAAGGCTTCTCTTTTAAGTTATTAGCACTTCTGCAAAGTAAATACATTTTTTTTGGTCTAAAAATGGACAGTCGTTATTCGACGGGAGAGATTTTGTTTACAAACCCTCCCTCTCTCAGCTCACACGCGTCAACTGCAAGTTGCTTGTCAAGTTACAGTGCAAGGATTTTTTTTTCGAAAAGGTTATACTCACTGATCCGTGCGCGCGCCGCGACGCATGTTGGATGGAAAAGAAATGTCTGTTTGTGTGTTCCCGCCCAAAACCGCTCTTCATTAATGCTGTGCGATCTGCTCGATTAAGCGTCGGAGTGTTTTCTTCCTACTTTTCCTCTCCCAAAAATAAACTCGGCAGGGCAGTGTTTGGGTGAGGTTTGAGCAGTAACTGTGGGGAATTGAGGGAGTCTGCCAAAGTGCCTGTTTTTTTTTTTTGTGAATCGGGCTTTGGCCTGCAAGAAGTGTACTATCACAGAGCGCAGACACAGTCTGAGTTTAAAGGAGCTGTGCGAAATGGAACTACAACTTGGAGGTTTTCATCTTCCCCTTCATCCTTCTGGTAACATTCTGTTTATTTGGGATCCGCGTATAAGTCCGACGCCTCATAGGTCCGACAAAATCTCATCCCTAACCAAATAAAGGCCCATACGGCCGACGCCTTATAGGTCCGACGCCCCATAGGTCCGACGCCTAAGTCCGACGCCTCATAAGTCCCATGCCTCAAAAGTCCTTTGTCGGAATTATGAGGCGTCGTACTCACAATACGGCCCCGTTTATTTAATGTCATTATATCATGTTCGTGATCACCCGAGGCGAAAGCTTGAACATCACATTGATAATAATGTGACGGTGCCCTCATATTTTAGCGGAGTATATACTGGAGTATAAGGCCGTGTACAAATTATTGGCTACGGCTTGAAATTATACACGAGTCTACAGGAAGTGGCTGCAGCCGCTACCGTAGATTCGTGTGTAATTCAAGCCGTAGCCGTAATTTGGACACGGCCTAACTATTTAACTAAAGACACTTCACGATTATACCCCTGTTCATCAGACCATTTTTCTGCAGCGGAGAGATAGAACTGTTGTAAAGTGTCTTGCCAAAGAACACAAGCAACGTATTTCCCATTATGGTTCGAACCCATGTGTTGTCGCACATAATTCGGACACCACTGGATCACAGCTGGACATCTGCGCATACCCACACAAAAAGATGTCCGTGTGATTCATGGGCTATTTCTCGTTCTTGACGCGTCTGTCTGTAGCTATTTATATCATTTATTCACCTGAACTTCTGAACTTCTATGTTTTAGACTTTCAGACCACACAAACACACTAATGCATTTGACTACATGCACGGTTGGCGAGTACAAACGACCTATATTTTTGGACCGATGACAAAATGTATGTTGACAATAGACTTTAGTGGTTAAAAGGTGACGTAGCATCTGTAAACACTTTCATGTCTCGCGTTGGGTATCAGCACTGATGTGTTTTGAATGTTAGATCAGGATTGACTAACCGCACAGGGATTATGGGACGACACACGTACTCGTGGTAAGGAAGATGTGTGTCGCGTTGACCTGCTTAAAGCAAGTTGTCTGTTGTGGGTGTTCTGTCGATGTCGGGAGATACTTCGCTGGTTCGCGTACAGCGTTCAGACTGTAGTGTACGTTCAAGAAAATTACCAGGCAAATCACAACTTTAACCTGTGCACAAAGAAGAAACCACGACCCCTCCACCTTTAGAGGGCTGCAACGCGTACGTGTGGATAAGATACCTTCATACTTTTGCATATGAAAATAAATCTTAGCCAAGACCCAAACAGCTTTTCCAGGGCGTAAGTGCGAAAATGAACTGTTTTTGGAATGAACGCGCAACTTGAGAGTGGAATTTTATTTCATTAGGGTTTAGAGCTCAGTATCATACATCGTATTTGAGATGCAATGATACGAAAGCTTGCCAATATCCACAGAATCTCGTGTCATTCCGTCCTCAGGACGCGATACACATCGCTTTCACTGCAAACTCATTTTGTACTTGATCGATGGAATTTAGACTACAAGGCCGGGGTGACCCGGGCCCTTTCTCAGTTGACTGACCAACTTCTAAAAAAAGCTCTCTGATCTCTCACAATCGCGCCCAAGCCCGCCCCGACACGACCGAGCCAAAAATAGCCCCTTTTACACTACACTTCAAAGATGCGTAACAGACACTTCTCCTTGTTTATACTGGGACATCTTCAATAAAAGACCCCGATGCAAGACAAACAGCCGTGGATGCGGCTGATCCCTTGACCTACACGCTTTTGAATTGGATCCGGCAACGGGACACTGCTACGATTCAGCGCCGACTCAATCGCGAGCTTTGCTAAAACACAAGGACCAGGCAGGCAGAGGATTGTAGTCTTTGTCAACTGCGCGGGCACGACTGAAAGAGTTTCCCAAAATAGCCAGTAGTTCATTTTCTTCCTGACGGTGCCGTGATATTTACACAGACGGCCGGCACGACATAAATCTTTTGTGGGTAGAAGGGGGGAAACTGAACACAGTCAATTATAAAAACAGGTCAGACCTTACAACCAATGCATGGTGTCGACATCAATGATCTAGAAATGTCACAGGGCACAGACAACCATCCGTCATAAAGACACTTTGAACTTTGCGGCTACGATGTCGTTTTTGAAAATGAAAATGAATTGGTACAAAAGGGTTGACACAGTTCGTACAAGGCCTATACACAGTCGCCCTTTGATCATCAAAACGGCGAAATGTACTCTGTCTTGAAAGGTTACATCTTGTTCCGGAGACACTGTGTGAAATTACACATGTATATTGTACTGTGAATGACTTATGATTTGTTATCGTTTCAGATACATCAACCGCAGCCACTCACCCCGCAGTCTTTACATCGAGACGTATTCGCGTGTTTGCACGTTGGAAATAATCAAAGGAAACATTTTGTCAATTACGATTTTGTCATTTTGTCAATTACGAATGACATAACGTAATTTAATCACGTTTGCAGTGATCATTCTGGAGTGAGCCAGTTGGAAGACATGGAGCCCTAATTGGATCCGTGTCCATTCAAGATAACTGCTTAAGCAAAGAGTCAGGTCCCATTGATAGTTTCATCGATAGTTTACGGTGAAAGTGAAACTAGACAAGTGATATTTCTCGTTTCCATATACAATCTATTGTCTCCAGCCTTTTAATGACTAGCATACACCATTCGAAACGTTGGGAAGACTTTGGCTCAATTTAAGACACCGATGCATCTCATTATAGAGATAGCACGATGTTTCCGCAAACCGACACATTACATTGTGATCGTTACCCCACCGAAGACAAATTAATAGGCGTACTTTGGATGGGCACGAATCCATGCTGAAAATCAGTTTTTCATAATTTCTTGAATAATGAAAATCGTGCTCCTACCGAGATTTGATTGCCTTACTGCGGTCAAAACCTTATTCAAGAGGGATAATTTAATGATCCGGAATGTGCCCACGACTACCGCAATCACAATACAACGTTATCAACCGACACTTTATGATATTGCAGCCGTGGGATTTTTGACAATGAATGTTCCGGGACTCGACGTTTGCTCACAAGCCGCGACTAGGCGAGTGGGCGGTGACATGCGGCTAAACGCCTGCCGGCCGGGGGCGGCAGAACGGTATATTACACGGGAACGACAGACAATGACCGCCGGAATTTCTCCTTCAATGGAAGAATGGAATTGGACCCGACGGGTGGCCACGGCAGATCCCCTAGTTATGAGGAAACAGCCAAGGGGAGCGGATATGAAGAATGGGTGAAGGGGAGGGGAGGGCCGGCGGACACTGTGGCAAAACAATGCAGGCTAGCGGACGAATAATTACTGCGACACAAGATGAAAGCCAAGAACCCATAATGAAAATTACATTCTGAAAAACAGACGGGTTGGCAGTTCAGTAAAAACAATGCTAGCAAGGTCTGAGGAAATTGGCATTATGACCCGAGGGAAGACAAGGTTAATTGTTATCATTTAATTGTGTTCTCTTTAGTAGGATATCGAGAGGGCGCCCTGAACCTTTTAAAATTTTGTTCTTGGAAATTCATTCGCAAGACTAGAACCCCTCATACGAATTTCAATGTTTCCTGAGTCTTAGCACCCAATTGGAGAAAGAAACCAAAATGGTCAATGGGGGATCGAAGACGACACAATATAATAGGCTATAGTGACAAGAAAAGGTTTTGGGGTGAAATTGATGGGTAAGATATACGAAGACGCTGTTCACCCCACTGCCAGCAAAGATGGCAACCTAGCAAGTGTCAATCGGGCCAGGATGTGTCCAAATGAGACAATATTTTGTTTGGCTACGGCTATCCACCGTAGTGAGCAAATGGCAAACAGAAGCCGTAGACACAAAAACCCGTTTCCGGCTCAATCTAACCATAATAGAGCAAGCACCTTCCTCTCTGATTTAAACCTGCCGGGTTGACTGAATGTATAAAGTCAACGCTAGAGGGCCGCATTGGGAGAGATTGCGTGGACAATATAAGCGGACGTGGGAGAGGTGTGCAAACTGGAGGGTCTTAATGAGACAACTTGGATCAGATGCTAATCGATGGCACCCCTGATCCCATTAAGTAATTCCCTTTGGGATGTCTCGCACCTTTCCACACGTGAACGTGTGAACCTCGTTTCTAATTCCATCAACCTCATTCCAAACTAATTGACACACTCTGACTGCATTCTGCTGATGCAGTTACTAAATGCATTCGTTTGAACCGTCATCGCTGCAGCAGCTGCATCTTTAAGCACGTGGCCTACGTGCAGCATCATCGCTCACCGACGGCGGGGCAGATGCGAACAAACTCTACTTTACACATTGTGATAAGGTTTAAGAAATTACCATCTTCGACCATCCCGACCAAGCTCTTCCCAGCGTCTATCGCCTGTGGAATTTCCCTAAGGGCTCAATGTAGGGATCTGTAGTGCGATGAACAGATACATCAGTCCCCGGGAAGCTAAGGCAATTTCTCATCGATCGTCGATGCCAACATCAGTTTATAAATCTAAGACTTATGACAGAAACAAACATCATTGACGCAATCGGTGTTGATAAAGACTGACAAAATATTCTTGTTTTGATCAATAGTTTTGTTTATTAGACACACCAATTTGCCATTTGCCACTACGTTGTTTTCTCAGTGACGTTATAAAGACGGTAGAGAAAACACATCAAATCCGCCACTAAAGCGTGTATCCTTTTGGACATGCCTACTTACGTCAGACTGAATCAGTTTTATGCGCATTGCCTTTTTTTCTGTCCCGAGCTGGACGGATTCGTGATCCTGTCCGGACTAATCCCCGGCCGCGCAACGCAATGATGGGAGCGTGTTTTCCATTTGACAGCTGTAGTCATCCCACCATGCGGATCCGGCGGTTAGACTAGCAACAAGTCCTTCACTCACGAGGGTATAGTAAGAGCTCACATGGCAGCACGGTTTTGGCATCATCCACTGAGGGCAGGATGGTAGGAGCGGGTAAGCCACGGCTAGATTGTCAACGGAAGAGAAAAAAGCCTTAAAGGTTTAGGGAAGCGCAGTACACACTAGCTACTTTTGATCTAGACTAGGTATTGGCTGCTCTAGGCACATTTCTCTTCAGCACTTACTTCATCTTACTTCATCTTACGATTCTATTCAGAAGTTGATGAGCAAAAGTTATACGGGGTGTTGTACTTCCTCACTGCAGTGAGCTCGGGATTCAAAATTAATGTGGCAGGAAAGACGACTTGGGACCGCTCCTGCAGGCGACCCGAGAGATTTAGAAGCAGCGAAGGTATACCGTCTAAATTAAGTACTGATCATGTGACATATGGCAAGTTATCATGTACACTTGGGGTGGAAGCTAGCACAGAAGGTTTGGGGTACAGATGTTGTTCAAAATAGAACCCATGCCGCGGGGCAAATTGAAATGCATGTGGGGTTTAGAAATTAGGGCACGACAACGCGGCTGTGCTTGAAAGGGTGTTGCGGAGAGATGAGGCTGATAATTAGGGACATCTTTTCCTGTTCCTTGGGTTGGGCAACGGCAGCGTATAAGGGGTGTGAAGGGACCTCGTCGATCGGTCACGGAGGTTGCGACATCTTCTTCCCCGCGAGCAGTCAACGCGAGATGCCGGTCATAATGCGACGATTTGCGAGAGCAACACATGCGCGTCGCTCGTACATCAACGCAACACGCCTGACGTACTTGACGTCTGGAGCGTAGACGGGGGATGTGGTGGTTAATCTACGGTCGGCAGATGCTGCAAAGCCTGAAAGAACATCAAGCCAAATTCGGGATTGGAGAAGAGATCTGAAACACAGTGAGACAAACCTGCCCCAAAGGTCATCTTGAGGTCGCAGTTTTAAAGACGTCATTTTAAGCGAGCAGTTTTGAATTTGGAGTTGCCAAAATGGAACAAACTCCCCTTACGCATGTGCGAATTTCCAATTTGAAGAACCTCGCATGCAGGGACAATAAATAAGAGTACAATTCGAGCAAGAAAAAAGTGCCGAACCATTTTGTGAGATAGCAAACGCAGAAGTGCGAGTTGCCTTTAATTTGTCCCGCATAAGTCTTCGCCAGGCAGCTGCATGGGGAGGAGGCGTCAATAAGACGAGCCAAAAGTTATTTCGCTGACAAGTTGAGGTATGAGATGCGAATACCGCGCGATATCACCGCGCACTTTTGACCTGGAACTTATTGGAGGGTGCGCATGCGCTGATATGCACGGTCGGCGTAAAAACAAATATTCCGGTGAGGGCGCTTGTTCCTTTTAAATTGACTATTACTTTCTATACTCGACGCCGGTTAAACACTACCGACTATATATACCTTAAATTAAAAACGCCGAACACTTATTTTACTATTTTAACACTGCTGAAATCCGTAACAATACAACATTTAAAATGTGGGAGTACAAACGCTTGGTGGCGCTATAACGTCACTGGAAGTGTCGTAGGTGTTACATAATAAAGAAAAGAAATCGCAACACCACAGGGTTATTTACAATATTGTCCATGATGAGGGCATGCAAAATTGCAACAGACAACACGAAAATGCTTGAGGTTTTATTACAGTACTAAGGGGTCAGGAGAGCAAGCGGGAAAATCCATATTGACAACGAAACCCGGGCTAGGCCCACTCTTACGGCTACCAGCATTCGATGGTCTACGACTAGCCTGCATGCAGTTTATAGTAGTGTTAATAACGCCACTAGGGACCACACATCCGAAGTGCTTCACGGATAAGTTCCACGGACGAAGGTGCAATTATAATCCTGCATCTCTACGCCACCTTGACGGTTGGTGGGCTAAGGACGGGTGATATGAGTGGCACGACAAACGGTACTCAATTTTGAATTATACTAATGGAATAAAATCTTGGCCGGTTCTAAGCACTATGTTCAAGACCGGTTGGAGTCTGGATGCTGATAATTAACCTAGCCGTATCTTTTTTGGTAAATAAAAAAATGAAAATTGCCGTCCAAAAACTCACAACAAGTCAAGAAATAAAAATGTCGAACGATTTTGTTCAACAATTTTACTTCACGTTTTTCGATACACACCTCTTTAATACTACATGTATAATTATTATGGTATCTCCCTCTACAAGTCCGTACCTTATTATGGAGATTGGCGGGCGCGTCGCACGTACTGCGCGATGTGACGCAGAACGCAGCTGTGCCGGTGTACGGTGAATTTTGGACTATAAAATACTGACCCACTAATAGTATTGCGCATACCTACGTGATGACTGTCAACGTTCAACCAATGAAATGAAAAAGGCACCGGATTTCATAGGAGTCCAAATTTCATGTGACACTGGAAAAGCGTTTCAGACCAGCTAGCTGGTTGTCCACGATTTACCAATCGTTTAAAGCCGGCCACGTGACGGGCTCTCGACCAATGGGGATGGATAAACTGTCTTAGGTATTTATTAATAGAAAATAAAAGATTTGGCAAGTTAGTGCAGGACAGCATAACTTGATGTGTATAGCGAGGCTGGGAGAATAATCAACACTTTAGAAGGCAATTTTATATATACCTGGGGCAACTTTTTTTTCGTGACACAGGCTTGAAGGAACAGTACTGTTAAATTGGTGAAAAACAGACAATCGTCGATCGGCACTCTTAGGGAATAATCAAGCAGGTTGTTACGCCCCAACTATATAGAAATGGCCTCAACAAAGTTAAGCCAGTCCCACTATAGTTTTACAATTCCAACTATAGTTGGGAACTTGGGATGGAGAGATGCTTGTAAGTTCTAATAACGCGATAATTTGGTGTCTAAGCGTTTGTAACTTACTTCACCGAAACCCTTTGTCTGCCCAAAGCCAACAATGACAACTCCAACAAGCCACTTTGATATACATCGCCACTAAGAGTCTTGGAAGGCCAATGAGATCAAGATAACAGAAACCTTTCAAATAAATCACCATATATACAGTCATGTAGCCTTCCGGTCCAGCGAATTCGTCACACTACACAGAAATCGGAAGATAGCCACTTCCTGGGCAGACATTCTTATCCGTTCCTGTCTCTTTGTACCCCGGGAGAGGTTTTAAATTCACCAAGGGTCCAATGTCATCATTGCCCGCCCCCTTCCCCCTTGTTCAGATACCTTGGCCGAAACCGTGTCTCAAGCGGCTCCCCTGACCTTCACATCGCAAAAATACGCGGCGGTACACCCCCTCATAACATTGGAAGTCGACTGGCTGGGACGTGAGGCCGGGACAAGAATTTGACCCAACTGCAAAAACCACTCTGCCTCTTACGAGCATCTGTAGCTGTCTATTTGAGGAGGAACGAACGAGACATCGCAAGGAGAGAGACCTGTTGTTTATCCCTCACCGTTGATCACCCCGGGCACCCAAGACCGCATTCACGGACTTTCAACTCCTCGCTAAATTCAAATGGACATTTTACCCGCGAGGCTACAGCCATCTTCTATCCCTCCCGTTTCTTTCCAGTGAATAGCAACTGGGGAGAGGTCCAAATGTGTATGAGAGCTTTTAAAATCTCGGCACCAGAAAAACAAAGTCAGAGATAATCAGTGAAAAGAGAGAAACAATTAGTGGGAAAACCTCAGAGGGGAGATCCGGCCGGAGACAATCCCCGAGGAAATTCCCATAAAACCCGACATCTCTTGATTATTTAGAACTTGCTGGATGATCTATCAAAGGGAATATTTTTCTTTGGTCGAATTATCCAATACATCCTGTGCCGAAATATACAATGCTGTTGTATTCCAGATAAACTTGAAGAGAGTGCTGTACTATATAACATGAGCCTCCAGGATCCCTCGGGATAGATGTATGAAGAGTATTGAATCCATTTCATTGGATACACACACGAACATCGATCGCAGACAGACAATACTCACTCCAGCTCGGTTGTCGTGCAAAGATAACGACAACCTCTTGCGAGAAAGAGATACACAGAAAAAGGGTAACCAGAGAAGGGCGGACGGTGGCATTTCACCAAAGGGTGTCTCGGCCCCAAGGCGTTTGGGGAAAGAGGACCCCAATAGCCGTCCATTCAAAGGTCATGACAATGCCCCCTACTGGAATGACAAGAGGCGCGAAATAGGAGATAAAAATATTCCCTGAAATGCATTCGTTGGAATTCTTGTTTCAACATTCCGGAGCGTGTTATAAACACGGAAAACCATTATTATACCAGGTGCCAATTGTTGGATGTTACACGAGAAACTCTCTGATATTCTTTAGAAGTGGCGATTATTTTACGGAAACACATGACAAGGGGATATCAAAATATTCCCTGAAGTGTATTCTTTTGATTATTATTCCGGAGCGTCTAAACACGGAAAACCATTATATACCAGATGCCAATTGTTGGATGTTACACAGGAAACTGTTGGATGAAAGGGGGACATCAAACCATTCCCTGAATTGATAGTTTTTTTGAGTATCATGTTCTCATAATATCGGAACTTTCCATAATGTGGACAATTCAAGATGCCGAATTGTGGATGGTGAAAGGGATGCAAAGAGGCACGAAATAAGAGATCAGGATATTTGTTGACACTTTCCTTCTGAGTTCTATTTTTTCTCTCTAAATACCCGAAAATTCAATAAACACTGTACACACAATACCAGATGCCATTTTTTGGGGTGTAAAGCGAGAGATCCTTTGATAATCTCAGAGATAAGTTTTAGGAAGTGGCGACAGTTGTACAAAAAAAAGTGGCTTTCACTTCCGGCATTTGGGTACGACAGCAAACTCTTCCCTGCACATGGGCGTCGCGGGGGGGGGGGCAAGGGGGCGCTGCCCCCCCTAACAAAACCAAAAAAAGAGGGGGAAAAGGGGTGGAAAAGAAAGAAAAAGAGGCGCGAAATCATATTGTTGTTATTTTAATGGGTTGGGGGGGAGCAAATCTCCCTGCCTTCAATCGAAACAAAACAAGATCAATCGGGAAAATGCTGAAAAATATAGGGATTTGGGGAAAAAATCCTGGCGACGCCCATTTCCCTGCAATGAATTGTTCACAATAGGACGAAAGCTTGGTACTCTCCAAACTCATTATCTGATTTACCTTCAATGAATGGCATCACAAAGAATGACGATTATGTGACACTGGGAGGGGATTAAAGAAAGACAAAATAGCATTGTACAAACGTCAGAAGCTGTGTAAGCAACAAGTACGAGCGAACCAGGCCCTAGATTATTACTACCGCCAAACATAGACAGTGACATTTGCTTTTGGTTAATAAATATTCTATTTTGGTGGTCCAAAAATACAACATATTCCTAAACTGCATCTTCCTCGTGGTGTATGGTGAAAACGGCGTTGAAAATAAAGCCGAAATTAAGCAATGGCAAAGGGTTAAAAGAAAGATGGTCAAAAACCAGTTTGTCAAATGGTCAACACAATAGCACTGCACGAACAAAGGGCTGTAATAATTGTAATTATAGGTCTACATGACTGCCTAATAGATCGTGGCTTTCACCAAGGTCTATTACGTTATGAACAGATTCGCTGATTAATTAGGCAAGACAACTGCATCTTGACCTCTTGATTTTGACCACTCAGCGGGTGCTTTCTGTGTTCCGTCTTCGGTCTTTCACCCGTTGCGCGTCATAGACATTGAAAACATGTGTCACGCGCTCTGTATCATATAACGCGATATAACGCCCGGCTGTTGTTGTAATTACAAAACACTGCATTCGAATTGACCAGTCAAACCATTAGTCCTGATTTGGGAGTGAAATGACGTCACGATTGAGTAAAGTCGACTCCGATTGGCTGGCGCGCGGCTTGCATATATCTGCATGTTTAGACATATCAGACGTTATATACAGGAGACTTGGCTCCGTGGATAACTGGTGACACTCAGACTAATGACTGCCATGGACGCGGGCAAACTAGTTTTTGACCATTCTTCTGTAAACGACCGCTATTTCTTATAACTTGAGCTTTATTTCAAAGCGTCTTTCACCATATACAACCAACATCTTGAATTTTAGGAATATCTTAACACAACTTGTCCCCTAAATTTTGAGAAATCTGCCTCTGAAAGAGACTCATGTAAACTTTGTTGACGACCCTGTAGAGGAATTTCAAATTGGAAGTGAAGCCGAGGGCCACAGTGCTGTATTTTGTTGAGAGGATTAAAACAAAAAGGCCCTCAATTCATACAATGGCTAAGCGCTAGATCCTCGGTTTCAAATCTAAATTCTCTGTGATTCTTCTTTTTATAATTATTCCCCATGCAGTGTAAATGATGTGAGGTAGACCACAAACTAAGCGAGCACTGCGAAACGACGTACGGCTCATTTTATTTGCTTAAGCCAAGTTTATTTGCTCATTTAATTGGAAGTTCGAAAAAGGAAAAATATTTGCGATGTGATATCCCCTGTAGGGACGACCAAAGTGTGTGCATTATAAACTCGTCAGGGATGATTCACATTAAAAGTACCGACCAATGTCTCCTTGGAATTCACTTCAAACAAGAGACGTGTGCTTAAATACATAATTATAGTTCCTTGTACGTCAATAGGGGTAAAGCAATGACAAAAAAACCCACAAAACTTTTTACAACATGATTTTTGTAAGTTGTATAGCCCTTCCTGTCTGACGTAAATGGCAGTTATGGGTTCATGTCTACGACTGCTTGCGACTTGTTCCGACGCTCTGGCTGCATTTTGTTTCGGAGAGACTCTTAATGTTACCATGGAAGTAAATCCCAATAAGTCTCATAATTACCCCAGAGGGTAGTTTTTAATACAATCTTTATATTCCCATGTCGCCAAAGGAACGTGTTTTCCGGGTCAGGTGCACGTGTTTCCCTGTGCCGAGTACCACTCAAATCGTCCATGATTAGAAATCACGATTTCAATTAATACTCCAGGCATGCATGTTATTTTTCAAATTATTATTTGTTTTTGGAACGCCCCTCCTTTGCGATGCGCGTGCACGTGTGTACATACGTACGTGCAGGACAGTTTGAAATTACGTACTTTGCCCACATGCATGTCAGAGTTTTAGTTTTACTTTTTTGTGGGATTTCTTAACGTTTTTTCTTTGAAGAGCTTTGGGATTTAGCCGAAACTTCACAGATAACATTACTCAAGTTTATCAGAGGAATGATTTTCCGTAGTGACAAAAACAGATGTCATATTTTGTAGCAAACATTGCCAACGATATTCACTTTCATTTGAATACGAATATTCGTCATTTTTGAAAACTTTTTGGAGGGGGAAGTGGGACTCGCACGATTTTTTTTCCAGGAGAATATCGACTGCTTTATTTGAGGTTTCTACATGACTTTTTGAATGTTTGAAATCATACGGTATATTAACAAGGAACTGTCGCAGGACACATGTTAAAAATGAATGAAGAGGTCCGTCTTCCACGCAAAATCGCCTGGCGGGCTATATCCCTTCTCAATGCTCTCATTAATCGGAGTCATTTTGATATCAGTCTATTAATCTCGCCCGATGCCACTTTGTCATGCTCAAATTGCCTCCGTGACGGATTTGGAAGGGCGGTACTTGACATGCGTCAAACAACATTTGCTTTTAGGGTTGGTATAATCCCTCCATGGCAATTGTGGGTGCCCGGGCCGGTTAGGGCGACCAATCGGGTGAGAGGCAGGATATGTCAAAAAAAACCTTAAAGGTAAATTTTTTAAAAGATGAGGAAATCATATACACAGAAGCTGAATAAGCCTACACCCTTGTAAAGAAATGCAACGACTCTTCAGTTGTTACGACGAAAAGTTTGCATTCGTGTGCCATTCAAACATACATCCCTATTTCAATCCATATTAGTCTAAATTATATTCTTTTGTTCGTAACACAGTGATGAATTCTCACAAATTCTCGGCTTTCAAAGAGATTTAGGAGAAATTGGACACCAATTAGATTTCATGTCCTGTGAGATCCTCCGAAGACTCTTTACTACACGCAAAGAGGCACAAAAACGTTGCTATGGAAACCGGGGAGCGCGTAGGTGTTGTTGCTAGGGGCCAGGCGTTGACGTCATCCGCTGCGCGCTATGGCGACGGCCAGATTTTTTGGCGCCTTTTGTTCGCGCCTTTTGACAATACCAGAGGCTTAGGGATACTGGATCCGCTTTTTATTTCCCGCGTTTATTTGGTCTCGATGGAGTAAAAAGCTCTTGGGAATTTGAGCCACAGGGCGGAAACTAGAGGCCAATAGCCTAAGGATACCGCATCGATTTATGTCTTTCAATTCTTGTTTCTTTTCCCGCAAAATTTTAGAATGTACAAATAAGGAAATAAGGCTGACGGTTCCCACTTTGCCAAAATAAGGTAAATCAATGAAAGCTATTTTGGGAACGCGCTGAAAGGATGCAAAATGAAAATGTGTCCCTTTTTTTAGCACAGCTAGCTGAACGATTCGATTGATACACTGAAACAAAATCAAATCGAAAGCTATTTCCTGATTTAAAAATAGCACGGCTGCAATTTTTTCTTCAACCGCAGAAACGCGAGGATAGGAATCAAAATTGGAAACAAACATCTGGTCAATTATCCCAAAGTTATTATATTTCTTTCCCCTCCAAGTCCTCGCTTTTAATGTTTATTCCCTTTTAAAGTTAGAAATTGTAATATCTGTCTGCGCCAAACCAAAGCCTCGTGTCCGTATACAGATAAAAAGTCGATATAATTCCGCATATTACAACACGAGGTTTTCCGACCGACTGTTGTCATTCACGTAATATTACATACAAGGTCAATTTTGCTATAGCTTTTCGTTGTTTCTTTCTTTTAGAGGTTTGTTTTTACATAGCTAATCTACCTGTATCTGACAGCTTTTGACCACTTGTGATCTGGAACGATTGAGGGCGCTCTACGGTGTGGAGCACGTGCTCCAAAATGTTGAGCACGTGATCGTGCGGGCATGCGTATTAGACCACCGACCCCAGGAGATGTCCAGCCCAAACTCTCTTCCGGTCCAGATGTGCTTCGGGCCGGACAACCGTCTAACCACCGCAACATTAACACCCACAACTTACCACAAAATAAAACAGGATATTGAATTTCTCCCGGCGTTGCGAATCAATAGATTGGACAATTTTATAGGTTTAAGAGAAATATTAATTTTTAATCTCAAAATGATTTCAAATAGACTTCGTTCCCTCAACCCTTAACGTTTTTGCCTTTTGCATCGCTGTTAACTCGCACTTTTATGCAAGTCGTTTTAAAACAAGCATGCATCGAGAACGAACCTAGCTTTTTGTTTTGTCCGGTTAAATATCCATTATTCATAAATACCTAGTTTACCGATTCCTAGGTCGAGTGCCCGTCGCGTGGCCGGTCTTAAACAGATGATAAAGACCGACTGGCCGGTATTTAACACTTTTCAGTGTCACATGAAGTTTGGACTCCCATGCCTTTTTACACTTTTATTGGTTGAACGTTCACAATCCTCACGTAGGCATGCGCAATACTACCAGTATTTCATTAGACTAAATTCACAATACACCGGTACAGCTGCGTTCTGCGCCACTTCGCGCTATACGCGCGACGCGAGCGCCGATCTCATTGTAAGGAGATGTTTACGACGAGTCAAGAGATTGACATATCATAACATTGCTAGAGGCGTGTTTCCAAAAACATGAAGTAATTGAACGATATCGTTGAAAATTTATAGTCTTTGACTTGTTTTGACTTAAGTTGGACTGAAATGTTTTTACTATTTGATAGAAAAGGATATATGAATGGGTATAAATATGTACTTGGCCGGTATTAAACACACTCTGTTTAAGACCGGTTGAAGTCTGGATGCTGATAATTACCCTAGCCGAACCCGGCTTACACACAGTGTTTAAAACCGGACAAGTACACATTTTATTCCCTTAGTAACGAGTATAACTTACACTTACACTATCTATTTGTTTGGATGTCGCCCAAACACAATGTCATTTGGACCCAAAGAACTCTCATTTTGACCCTGAAAAGAATCAATGTCAAATATAAATCAGATACCGAGTCAAATCTCACCATGCCTTTAAGAGTGTAAGTACAATTAGTGTCACCTTTCTATTCCAATGCTGCCGCGAAATTCAAACGCACACCTAGCTGGGCGCAGACACAGTCAGCAGGAAAATATGTGCTGGAGCGCACAGCTGGACAATATTGTGATCCCGCAGACACGCGCTATTTCGGGGCTGTGCACTGTTTTAATTTCCCAGACAATGTTTAAAGCGGACGGCTGTATGCTCAGCTTGGTTTCCATAAACCCCCTTCTGTGAATTTGCTATTTTTGTCCTCCGACTCATCTACATGTTGTTTAGGCCGTGCCCTTAGAATGATGCAGCCCCAAAACACTTTTAAAGGAATTGAAATCGCGGACAAATTTTAAGTCCATAGAAAAAAAATACTCTTACAGATATAACGAAATGTGAGTTGTCATTAGGACCCAATATTTGAGGTATAAGACTTAAAAGATCCTGGAGGGGCTTTCAAGTTTTTTTCCCTTAACCACAGCCAACAGGAGAGGGATTATAGAAAAGAAAGATTCTAATAAACTTCTCTTAACTATGAGGGCGCTAAACACGGCTTACAACCCCAGTAGAATGACCCGTTCAGAAAAGACACTCTCTAGCTCGGCTAGACTCAGCTTCAGCAACGACCGAGCTGATTGGACGTAACTCTGTCACGTGACGAACGAGCGCTCTCAAAGCTCATTCTGCTCGAAGACATCCTCTTCAAATGATGCATACTAATCTTATGCGTGTTGATCCATCTGATTTTGTGGCTTTTTACTGTCCCATCTTGCACTCTCCATAATGACTGAAATGTTTAGCTCATTCGGCTGGCAACCACAGCGGTACGTACTTGCACAATATGCCTATAGTTGATGCGCGCCTCGTTCGTGCATGCACTATCACTCACGACATAAACATGTCGTCCTTAAGCCTAGGCTAATAGGCAGAGGGCCATATACTTGTTTATTCCCTCACGTCACTCAAACAGAGCCTGAAGTTTGATGTCCCCCAGTTCCAATTAACGTCAGTCTGTTATTTCCTTTGTACGACTAGCAAGTGACCTAAATGACAAAGCCTTGGCACTGTTCCCGGCGTATGCATTGTCCCCATCGTATTCAGAAGGATGACCCCGGATGCCCGTGACTCACCTAAACGTCACCCCATCTGCAAGACAGTCACCCCTTCAGCTCTTCGATAGAGGCAACTGTAAACCTGCTAAAACAATGAGTGCGGGTATTCAAAGTCCAATGGAAGCTACGATCATTGACCTTAATCACACTATGAAATCCAGCCAACCACTACATCACTAAATAGGCTACGATACACACACACAACTTCAGAATAATCCTGTGCTCTGAAACGGTTACCGCTCGATAGTCCGAAAGTTCGATACGGTCCGAAGGTTCGATAGTCCGATGGTTCGTTAGTCCGATGGTTCGTTAGTCCGAAGGTTCGTTATAGTCCGAAGGTTCGTTAAAGTCCGAAATGTTCGTTAGTCCGAAGGTTCGTTATAGTCCGAAGGTTCGTTAGTCCTAGGGTTCGTTATGGTCCGAAGTGTTCATTAGTCCGAAAATAGAATAAGGTTAAATAATCTGAAGGTTCGATGTCCGAATCGACAATAAGGTTCGACAGTCCGAATTGACGGCATTGAACATTATTGCCAATTCGACTATTGAACCTAGTGTGCATTCGTATTAATGAACCTTCGGACTACTTATAACCTTATTCCAATTTCAGACTATGGTACCTTCGGACTAATGAACCTTCAGATGATCGAATCCTCGAACTAACGAACCTTCGGACCGTCGCATCAAATGCTCGGATTAACGAACCTTTTCATTTTCGGACAAAGTTATTGGATTTGTGTGTTCGGACTATCGAACCTTCGGATCAATAAACCCGGGACTATTATACCTTCGGCTTATCGAGCGGACCCCTCTGAAACAAAGTTTCGTACTTTGAGCAGCACATGTTGAATATCTTTGAAATCAAGGACGCCACTGTGATGATTTAAAGACAATAGTCTGGCAACTTGGTGCATTGTATGAAGGAACGCCCATAAATGGATACTGGGACCGTGACGATGTTAATTGGTCATCTAGTGAATAATGTTATACTTAAAGGAAAGCTTTGACATAAATCTGAACAAAATGTACAGCTTCTGAGGGAATTTAAGAACACATACGTCTTGATGAGTTTAGGATTAGCCATGCACGCACTCGGGGTATCTGTGTTAACATTCGAGGTGAAGATTACGGGATTTCGTTTTCATTTTGTCATCGGTTCGAAACAACACTTGGCGCCCTAGCTCTCCTCCAGGGAAAATTAGCCGAAGTCTTGGGTACGAAATACCGGGGGTTTGAGTCAAGCACTTCTGCAAAACCTGTCAATCATGTCATATCGTGAACATTCGAGGCCGTATAAGGCGAATCCATCAAATTAAAAAATGACTTCATATTTACACCACGGGGAAGCTCAGACGTACTTTTGGAGTGGGCCTAATCACCTAATTCCGGTCTTGATGAAAAATCCGTCCCCAAGGGTTCGGAATATGAATCTTTTTGATTCAATGCCATCGAGAGGCGAGTAACCAACAAAAGTGCATATGGATTGAGCCCCTCTCTCCTTTTCTGCGAAAATTTGCTCATGCAAATACCCTGCCTGGCAAGATGTATATGATCTAGGACGGGGTTATACGAGGCGACCGCGAAATCTTGGTCCCCCTTGGCGGGCAGCCAAGGGGTCTGCAGCCCGTGACTAGTGCCGGTTGATCCCGCTCGATGACTTCACCGTCGCAAAATCTGACCATAACCAACATGTAAAGCCGTCTGCACCCGTTGGGAAGAGAAGGCAAATTTGATTTACTGCGGGCCGATCATCTCGTTAACGATGGGGGAAGAGGGAAGCAGGTGGAGAAGGAGTTGTTGCTATATCATCCCTGGCTAGACTACACTGTCAGGGAAATACAAAAAGGTGCATATTCACACTTCTTATTGAACCTGGGGGACAAATGGTTTAAACAGTGCTTTTCATGGAACCAAAAGCCCCAAAGCCCGCGAGGGGGATCATTCTCTCTGGCTCAAAGTTTGAAACTGTCTTTCAAAACTGCAAGTTCCCGTGCATAAAACCTTCCTTGTTGAACATCCTTTGTGATTTCCTTGAGGCTCGTATCTGTCGTGAATAATGTCACAAGAATAATCCTCATAGTCTCTGTCAATTCTGAAATTCAACCATTGCCCATATTTTCAGTTACATGTGTTGGCATCGGACCAACGTGTTTTTCAACTCGCATGCGGACAGACGTCTCAACCATCAGACAACGGCAGAACTGTGACTGAATCTAGACTCAGTGAAAGTCCGTCTGAAAGACCCATGGCACCGTAGCAGGGTGGTTACGGTGTCGATGTCCGACTCATCATGTGCGATGGTCTGTGGGTTCGAAACCTGATACGGGGACATGGTGTTTGTGTCCTTAGGCACGCCACTTTACAAAGATTGCCTCCCTTCACCCAGGAATAAACGAGTAAGGAGATCAGATTGCGATGATTGTAACCACTTTGAAATCATTGGGGCATAAACTCTACAGCACGTACGGGAATTTACGCCACCTATGGCACACGCAAAAGACCTTACTTACAGTCGTCAGCACGCTGATTCCCCTGATTTCAAGGTCCCTTTCTCACTTTAATAGCTGTAAAAACGTTGGGATGATTTGGTATAAACTCTGCAGCACGTATTGGAATTAACGCCTGCCAGGGCACACCGCCTTCACTAATAGTGCGCTGATGATGTTTCCCCTGAAATCAAGGTCCGTTTCTCACTTTAATAGCGCCGCGTAAATTGAACTCTCGTCTTTTGGGGAAGGCTGTATCAGCGATATTACGTAAATTAGCAACAGAGCGAGGCAGTTATAATTATACACAAATGACATTCGTTAGCCAGCAAGGTATGTGTACAGTATTCCCATGCGAATGCGCGATAGATCGATTTGACTTGGGAATTAAACCGCAGCGGAAATTAACGCGATTCCTTCAGGCAGTGGGACTTATTAACGATAAAAAAAAACATAATGAATGAAACCATATCCCAACGGGGGAAAGCGATCCACGGCCATGTCACGGCGAACGTGCTTGCTCTACGCCAAATCCGTGTCGATATGTCTTTTAAACCTTCTTGCGCTTAAGATTGCGAGTTTGTTGCATTCATGACGGGGGAAGTTGTACAATAGAGGACAATAGGGTCCCCAATTTCCGAAGGCTCCCTAATTTGGCGAAGTGTACAAAACATATAGGAGGTCTTCCTAAAAAGTACAAACAAAAGAGAGAGAATAGGGGTCCCCGATTGCAGGCAAATACACACTTGGGTGTGTGTGTGTGAATACGTGTTCTACATAACCCTCGAGGACCGACACACAAAGGGAGAGCAACAGATCCTTTCAGTCCTCGGGAGTTGGGTCTTTTGTTGGAAACGGTCCTCAGTGTACATGTAGTAAGTTTGTGTGCTTAGTCTATGGGAGAGGCTTATATTACAGGGACAAAGGGAAACACAAAGCATTGTCCTCGAGAGTATAGTAAAACACAACTGCGTGTTGTGTGTGGTAATAATTAAAAGAAAACTCTATCTTCTAGATGCACGGGGGGTTCTATACAGTTCTCAAAGTTTTCGCACTTTTCGTATGACACGAAAGCACTTAATTTAATGTATTTCTGGATCAAGGGACCAAAATGGAATGCAGTAAAAAGGTGTGGATTAAGAAATAGTCAGGCTTTAATGTAATATATAATTTCATTGAAGAAAAAAAAATTACACAGTTTTAATTATTTGTTTTCTGAATGTTGCACTTTTACGTCGACAGAAAAGTGGGTTTGTGGAGGCTAGTTTGATTTGGCCAATCAAAATCGATGAAGCCAACACAAAATGACGCCGAAATTCGGACGTCAGCTCTGTAAGATACGTCCAGGACTGAGTCGAAATGCTTTCGGCCAGGGATTCGGTAAACCCATAGCATCCAAAATCCTCCAGTATTAAAGGGTAAACTATCAAGGGCCGGAGTTTCATCTATAAAGACACTAACTGCAGCCATCGGCTAATCTAAAGTGACGATCCTGGATTCAGAAATCGGTATCGAGTATCTCAAATCGGATAGAGCAAGAAGATCCAGCGCCGGCGGCGCTAATAACGTCAGTGTGAGTGTACCTTACCGGGTTGTCGGTTGAAAGGACTCTGGTGATTGGAGTTTAAAGGCGATAGATGAACCAGAAATGCCGAGATACCAGATTTGGGCCAGCGTCCGGTGCGGTATGCGATTTCACGGTAAGATCCCCTGACTTATGCCCCTGGATCTACGCCGTGTGTAATCTAGGAGCCTGGGATGCTAACTTTGGGAAAGCGAATCCGCCAGAAACCTGATCATTTTACGTATAGTTTATGATAGACTGCTTCGATCTCCAAATTGTGCTGCAAGTTTCTGCAGTGTTAAATCAACTTTCACGATTGATCCGACATAAAGTACTACAGCACTCGGTGTTAATAACAACACGGTTCTGGCACAGTATAGGAACGTCGGGGTAAACTGAGGCAAAGTTCTCTTCATGCACGTTTATCAGGAATTGTAAAGAAACTAATGGATGGATGTGATGAGCTTCGAAGGGCCCATCTCGCCATAATGGCTTTGGAAGTACGCAATAATCGATAACGAATAGTTGGGTCAGTGTCTGCCTTCGCTTTCAGGAATCGCTTAGATTTCACCACAACGGCGATATCAAGTATCGGTCGGATCACATTTCAATGCAAAAAAAATATGGGTGGGTTTGTGAATATTGTTCGAGCCGCTTGAGAGAGAAAAAGAAAGTGAACCACCTCGCGCATCGAACGTCTTTCAGGAGCACAGCAGTATACCGCCTACGAGGGCTTGATTTTGAAAAGAATCGCTGAAACAAGACTGACGGTTAATAAGTAATGACCAAATAAAAAAGCGAAAGTCGGGCGAGTTGACAACAGTCCCACCACAGGCCATTGTGACTTCTATTGAAAAAGAGGCCCAGCTAAGGAAAAAAAGGTTATCGTTCCCTTGTGGCAGCCCGAGAATCAAAGTGTCTTCACCAGCAAAAGGGCAATGTTCATCCGATAGCCCATGCACTGCAGGCATGAATGGGCGATGACGTCAAACGGCGAGCGCGCGCGTGCCGCGCGGTTTGTGGGGCGGTTTGGCTTTTTATCGTTCCGGGAATCGCCATTGTCGGCTCCCGCTACTGCATTGTTTCTGGGAGAAGAATGCGATTATAATGGAGAAATCTGAGGAGGCAGCACGAATGGGGTGTATCATTTCATAGCAATTATTAAAGAATTGTGGGGGTTAATGGTTTTTAATTAATGATCGATTTTCCTGAAATATTGCAGAACCCATGCAGTTAGAGCATGCAGAAAAGTAGCATGAAGTATACCTAGAAGCTCGTGGGTGTGATACACTATTATTATACAATTCTATCATTAATACAAAAATTAGGAAAGTGGGTTAAGTGTTTCCATTGAATTCACTGAAAAATCCTCTTACAGACGTTTTATCAGAACCACACAAACATCACGAAAGACGTTTCTTGTCAAATGTTGCAACGGCTAACTGGCTCCTGTTTGCTGACCTCACCGTACAAACCTTCTTATCTAACCTTGAATATTAATTGCAACTCTCTTCGAGCGATTCACTTGATTTGTACACATACACGTCTGGCGTTAACAATAATTTTCTAGAGCATCATTGCATGAACACGTATTCACACCGTCGATCGCAGACATCCTATTGCCCTGTTTTGTCCTATATGTTTTGTCCATGACCCCAATCGCGGACGTATGCTGGGAATCGCGGACGATATTGTTCTCTTTTGTTCTCCGGCCGTTTTCGTCCACGGTTTGATTGCCTGAACACGCCAATGTCCACGTGTGACATACACTCGCATAGGTTGTATGACTTTGGGAAAATGTGCCTGCACGTGAACGTCGAAATGATCCATTCTCTGCTGCAGCTAAAATATACGATTTCAGTGCCGAAATGGTTATGTGAGCATCTATAAAATGAACCGTTCGATGTTGCAGCTAAAAGCTTACGGTCCCAGTGCCGAAATGGCCATAACAATATGTGACATACACTTACAAAGGTAGTATGACTGGGGAAAATGTGCCTGCATGTGCACATCTAAATGAACCATTGGGTGCTGCAGCTAAAACTTACGATTCCAGTGCCGAAATGGCGATAATAATATTATGTTCAAGATTTCATGAAATATGCAAAGGCGAGAATCGAATGGGCAAAAAAAACCACGGATCGTATTACCAGTTTGCTATATCTTCCCCAAGGCCCTGAATTTCGATGGAGCTTTCCAGCGTGTATAATAATTCATGGCACAATCTCTCTGTGTTCAACATCATGCATGGCCAGCAGGGTTATAAGGCTATAATGCAGTTCTAGATGATTAGGATTTGTCCAGGCCCGTTTTGGCGCGAATCCAAGCGCGCCAAATTGTGCCCCGTCATCCATCAACGCGGGCTAGTCTGCGAGGACACGAGCTGTCTTGTCCAGATCAGTTCGCGAGGGACCCTGCAAAACTGTCACCCAATTTTCCACCCAAGGCTAAAATTGCAAATTGGCTTGTGAAAGAAAGAAGATAAAGGAGACCAAAAAGGTATAGATTTGGGAATATAAACCGTTCAGAACTCCTGGATACCATGAAGAGATAAGTTGCACTTTGGTCAAACGGAAAAAGTTAAGATGTGGAAATTGTATATACCCAGCTTTTAGTTGATGGGGTTTGAAATTGCTTTCACTGCTGATGACACTGGATCGCGTCCTCGGAGACACATCCTAGCTGGCTTGCGGTTACTACGCAAAACCCGTTGCCCGGGCAACCATTACCTAGGGAACCTGGGGATCCCTGTCACGTGAGGTTTAACAGGACTCGATGCCCTGTGGGACTGTGGCAAGGACCGAGGCCGGACAATGAGAGTTTGCTGGATCAGAGCGATGACCCACAATATATTGTCATGTCTGTCCTGGTGATGATAATGATTATGATGATGAGTCCTCTAGTGCTATGAGTAACGACAAGGCTGGCTTATACTGCAGAGGGGCATCTGCACTCCTTGGGTTAAGCCATCTAGGGGTGAACGATCTGAGAGCTGGGAACGAGGACAAGGGGGGGGGGGTAGGCACGTGACCGAATAAATATCCAAGACAGGTGGCCAGGGAGCCATTGTTCACTTGCCTCGGAATTCATCAAGGGCTGAATAAGAAGGTCCAGGATCGGTGAATCATATATAGTTGTTTACCACTTCAGGAGCTATCCATTCAAACTGACACGACATATCACCTTGCATTTCAATGGAGTTGAGAACCGTCATCAATATCAGATTTCATCTTGACAGGCTGAAAATTAAAAGCTCAGTGTTCGAGTAACCGACGTACGAACGAGTAAAAACAAGAACTCCTTTCGATGTTTTTCATGGGGATGGGTACAATTTCAAGCGCTAAAACCCAACGCCAATTATTGGTCACATTAAAGGTGTACCAGGAATTGACATCGAAGTCACATTGACATCAAGGAACTGAGTTCACTGAAAACACCTGAATCATTAGACGAGCTTAAATCAAGAAAAGGTAGAAATGCACTTAAAAAAAACAATGCATGGAAAATTGAACAGAACTCAGATTCCACAGGATATTAACACAACAAAATGGCACTTTGGAACAATCAAAACATACATTATGGAACATGGGAACAACTGAGAATCCATAGAATAACGCCAAACGCAAATCACATGAACTTGTGTGGGTTAATACACATCTTTGTTTCGACACCCTGTTCCGACACCCCTATGTTCCGACACCCCTATGTTCCGACACCCCTGTGGTCCCACACCCCTATGTCCTGACTGCACATATTCCTATCCCTAAACCTAACCCTAACCCTATAGCCGGGAGTAACACAGTCTTATGTGCGGGTTGTCGGACCATAATTATAGGGTGTTGGAACATAGGGGTGTCAGAACATAGGGGTGTCGGAACAGTCACCCTTTTAAGAAGCCTATGTTTTATAGAAACACAAGTGATTCGCTTTTCGGTTATCCTCTTAATCTTACAGCATAGGAATCTACAAAAAGACTGCAGTTTCCACGTTATATCACAAGAATTAAATGACTCGGATAGTATTTCTTTTACCAAATCATTTCACTCGTGGACACCGTCCCGAGCATCGACTTTCAAGCTTTTCCAGACTATCTAGGCCTGTATGTATAAATCACGCTGCGAATATCGTTCCCTGCACTTCTAACGGTATGAACTTCTCAACTTTCCCGCCAATACAGGTCTCACATTCACCTCTGGAAAGAGATTCATGACATGCATGCAGCGCAGGTAGAGAGCAGATTCCCCTTTCCACCAGATCAAACCAGATTTACTACTACTACTTGGGATAACAACCCTTGCGAAAGCAAGTGCAACTACCGTGATTCAAAGACTTTTCCGCATTCAAGCATTCCAGTTTTCACTAGTTTTCATGTGTCTCAGTGCATAACCATCTCGATATACATGTATGTCCTTTACGAAGAGAAGAAACACTTGTTTCCATGACTATTAACGAAGTCAGTTTGCTGCACGACAAACAGGATACCCAACACCACAGTCTCAAAACCGCGTTTTTAAAAGTCATTTGGGGGCAAGTCTTTTGCCTTTTCGGTTCAAAGCAGGCTTCTAGAAGGGAAAATACAATACAAATAAGGAATTAGCTGTCGAAAATCACACTAAAAACCCTCGGGAAACAGGAACGACAAATGAAGATTGACACATGAAGACCGAAGGTTTACTTTAATATAGCTCATGCAAACGACACGAACAAATATGTTTTTCAAAACGAGTTGACCAATTTAGTTCCCTTGAGGTCAGAATTCCTGAAAATGGATGAACTTGTGAAAAGCATGGCAAAGATGATTACTCGACACTTCCTGGGGACATACTTCTAATAGTTCAGTCCTCGGTATTTTTTTTACCAATTCGGGGAGATTTCCGAAACCATGACAACGATGACGATGTATAATGTTTGGGATTAAGAAAATGTTGCACACAGTGCAATCACTGAATAAAACATCCCTCACTGCAATGAACGTAAAGTAATACTCAATAATCCATATATGTATGAGTGCTACACACTGAAACATTATTTTCAAAAGAGAATTGAAATTCAAGTGCGTAATAAACAAAACGAGAGAAGAGTCCACTTGGCTCAATAATTTTGGCTCCCGTGCGCATCAAGACGCGTAGTCCTTGGCTGTTTTGACTTGTTTTTATTTAACAAAAAGCAAGAAACCAACACAGATCAACGAACCTGCAGCAAAGCCCTGTAATGCGCGTTTTTCCATAAAGATCATGCAAATTGCGTCCAATCCGAACAAAATGCTCAATACACGCACTGAAACGAACTATTCCTTTGGGGAATATAAAATCAACTTGGCAAACGGCCAATTTTAAGGTTATCGAACATCTAGCCGGAAGAAAACGCCGAGGATAGATAGTGAAAAGTCCATCCTTCCAAACTACTTTTTTTCTCAATAATACAGGAACTGTACGAACAACGCTTTCAGGGTCTTTTCGCAACACGTCCTCGACTCTTCAATTATGCACCGCGGGGTTTCACTCAGTGTCTATGTCCAAATACGGGCATAAATGTCAGTGGGCAAAATGCACCAATGTCGTTGGGGTGCATTGTATAAGGCATTTCATTTTAACACTATATCATTGGCAGCTACCGATAGTATGTTTGGCGTGTTTCAGGCTTTCGTATATAATCGCATTATAGTTTCTTTATCGTCTTGACATTCTGAGGGATATTTACAGCGACTTTCCCGAGAAATTGGGCCAGATTTTTAGAGACATTGGGTGGAATCGGATCGGATTTTCGAGACAAGAATCTGGATTTCTGGGGTTCGGGCGATGATTTGTTTATTTATGATATTTTCAATACAATGGGAAAAAGGTAAAACTCAGCCATTGTGCTATTTTTCTCTTATTTGGAAATTTGAATTTAGTTTTCATAGAAAAGTATAGGAAAATAATTATTTTGAAAAAAAAGAAGCAGTTATTTTAAGAGAGTCAGAGATAACATTAGTAGATAATTCATCGTCCCAGATTCGCTGTAAAATCACTGATTGAAAACTGGAGGTTTCAATTTCCAGGGCAACACTTTGTTCCAAAATTCTCCAAAAATGAAATATATGGCCGGAACATCAATTATGGTTCTTTTAATATTCAATGATATCAGCATGGGCGTCGCGGGGGGCTTGCTCCCCCTGATCCCCCCCCAAAAAAAAAGGGGGGGGGGGGAGAAACACGAGCGGCGAAGTCATATTGCTGTTAATTGAATGCACATTTGCCAACATGGGCGTCCGCAGGGGTGTGGGGTGGGAAAATCCCCCGCCCACCCTCGTAAAATTGATAAATTGAGAATATGCTGGAGAAGGTACAAGGATTTTGGGAAATAATATGCCCTCCCTCTCTAGAAAAAAATCCTGGCGACGTCCATGGACTCCAGCTGAGGCTTTTTATTTTTGATTAAAAAAAAACATGAGAAAAGGTTAGAATTTCAGCGCATCGGATGAAATTTGTGTAAGCCACCAACTATAAGCTACAGTCTGTGATTATCTGCGACGGTGTCTGCGCTCGTTAAGACTTCGGGAAGGCTGTCAATCGTATAAATCATGAAAGCACTTCATTTACATGACTCGTATACTTTACCTTAGCGTCTCTGCCCAAGACCTTTTGGCAATGAGTAGGTGGACATGTCGAGAATGCACCGTTAAATAATCCCAGACACCTGTATTACAACTAATTAATGAATTGATGTGTTGACGTTAGAGCAACATGTTGCCACACCATTGATTTAGATGTTCAACACGCTCTAAGCATCTGCCGAGGCGTGAAGTACAAACGTCATCCCACCACGCAGGATGCAGTTGTGCACCTGCGAGCCACGTGCAAGACCCTTATCTCACTATTAATTATTTACATGCAGGTGAATGTCTCTAAAAGTGAACAAACAATTGAGGATGTTCACTTTAGTATAATACAAATATCAACATTTATCGTCCACTTCCCGAATGGACCACCGGAAATGTTCAATGTGTTTTGACAATTTGTGCAATCATTGAGTTAAATTTAAACTGTGCATCACAACAATTTCATTAACAGTATTGCCTCAGCTTGATAGCACTTAACTACTTCCACAAAATATTGTTTAAGTGCTTGAATTAACAAGCAATACAAAAAAAACCACACAAACATACGCTTTGAGCACGGAACGCCCCCCCCCCTAAAAAAAAAGAAGAAGAAGAAGAAGAAAGAGAGAACTGATTTCATAATAGTTTAACAGGTTGGGGTCGTAGACAGACAGAAAGTGTTATATTTTATATGAAATTAATTGGAATTTGCATTTTGCTTTGGTTAATATCTGCAGAAATATAGGTCCCATTAGGTTGTAACTTGGTATGTACCTAAGCCGGGATGTGTTACAGATGAAAATTGAAGTGAAGTCACGGTGATGTCACATTACAGGTGATTTTTCGACGGCCTATGTCTGCATAACTATTGGTCCTGATCACTCTACATTCTTTTCTACTGTAGGCCTAATGTATGTCCTTTACAATCAGTCATATACAATTAGTCTATAAGATGACAAAAATGCAATAACAAAATGCCGAAAGAGCCATGTGTTTGTCAACAAGTCTATGGTTGGAACTTGTTTTTCAACCTTCGGTGACTGAACGAACTGATTGACTTTTCAACCTGTGACGTCAACCCTGTGAACAGCTGACTTGTGAGTTGTACTTCGTCACCGCTTATGCAAGCTAGACACTTTTAATGTTTACTTGTCAATTCACGTTATCCTAGCCTATAAGCTACATGCCTGACTGCTCGTTTGGTGTTCAACATGCGAGCAGGGAGCATTCAAATTTGGCCAAACATACGTCTACAAGTTGAACTGCTCTCGTCTTGAACTGTCTTAGGGACATTATTTTAAAGAAAATTTTATCTTGACGTCATCTCAACTTAACCATGCCTACTTTGCACGAATTGAACCGAAAATTAACGCAGGTTGAATGTTAAGCCAATTGGCGCTTGTAATCAGTGGTGCGCGCGCGTGTATGACGAAGTCACTAACGAACCGGCTATATTGCGGCAAGCATGCACAATATTGATACCAATCCTTTTTTTTGTGTGCAGTATCTAGAGAAGTCCCCGTATCTGCGTTATGGTGAACAGACTCCTTGCATAGAGCGCCCTCACCTTTGTCCCTCAGCGAGACGCACGAGGAGACATTGTGTACTTTCACTGACACAGAATTTAAATAACAAAGTCTGTGCTCAGTGAGGGCGCTCTATGCAAAGGATCAATAGAACCCATAGAAATAAAGAACCTAACCTGAACTCATTTTTTTTCCTGCAGCCTAGTAAAGTCATGTACCTTAATACGCATGAGTGGAACATACCACGTAAGTGAATTTTCTTTCTTATATTGAATTTCATCAAGTCCTAAACCAATCGATACAATAAATGTCGACTTTTTGTCCTAATTTACGGCTCTGGAGGACGCAGTATGGTCGTTGTCTATACCTGGTTGCAGAACAAAAAATAACTGCAACCAGGACAGCCATAAAGATAAGAGAAGGATGAAAATCACAGGCAATGAAATCGAATTTGAGAAATTGAGTTTCGGGTTTGAAATTCTGTTCTAGGACACTCCTGGCAAAACAAAACGAGATCGTTCCCTCGTTGTGGCACGTCTCGAGAAAAACATTGGTTCGCCGTGCGCACATTCTTTCGGCGAGTGTTGATTAAGTTTTCGCTAGCGTGACTGACTCATCAATGTCGGGCCGCGGGGGTGAAGGCGGGACGGGTGGGGTGTGGGGTTAAAGGCTTAGCCCCCATTTTCAGGATTGCAACCCTGGACGGCCTCCTACTTTTATGATCAAATCTGCCAGGCGTTCAAGTTCAAGGACACGGCTGACAATGCCATATGGCGCTTCCTGGGGGCAGGTGGACGGGTCAATGAGACGGGACAGTCGGCAGTGCTGGGCCGGGGGAGAGGCCAGAAAGGGTACAGTGGGATATGCCAGCTCGTTGGGGGTGTATTAGATAGTCAGAGGAGATCAGTGAAGCTGTGCCATGGGTGCTGCCAACCTTGCCGAATGACCGACGCAAAGCCTGCAGTGGGTTCTCAAAATGACAGACTCTTTTCATGGACATGCACGCAGAAAGCATGAATCACGAAAAATGGTTTCTGTGCTTACTAGGCAAAATTGCCTCAGCGTTACACAAATCAAATAAGAAGAGTCAAAGATAGGTACAAATTAAATATTAATTACACAAGCCAGAAAGATGGCAAAGTATGAAGATTATTGAAAGTTGGTGCGATTTAAAAGAGGAAAACACGCATGAAAGTGCTCCGATCTCATAGGCGATGAATCAGTCTTGGTATACTCAAAGTATACCCATATAGTATAAAGTTTCCTTAGGCAGCCAAGTTATCAGGTATGCAACTGGAAAAAAAAAACAAGGAAACTCCAAACCACACAATACTTCGTACAGTGTTTTTCAATTAGTAATGACATTCATGAGAAGTAACAAAAAACCTTAAAAAACCGAGGAAATCAGCGGATCCGAGGAAAAGTTGCATGCCTGAGTTATACAAGATTTTCATTTCAGTCAGCATCATTATGATTGATGTCTAGAAACTTCGATACATATTTTCCTCAGACTGCAAATGGCAAGTATAAGGTCAAAGAATGTTCTATATTGACCGGCAATCATTCAACAGTCGTCGACACCTTGAATCCTACCCATCAATGTCAGTTCCGAGACGCGGCGCTCGCCCATGCACGAAATTGGGGTTCTCCAGACGAGACCCCTATCGATTTCCACTCCGTCAAACGGCCGTCGACTGCTCACACAATCAATGCCGATACCATGTCAGCTACTACGGGTCTCATCGAAAATACAAGGATTCCGAAAAGAGAAATATGGACTGTCAAAACATGAGCACAACAACAACTTCCGATTTGTATCCATCAGACAGCGTAAAACCAAAGGTTGTTTTTTTCTAAACCCAAAACCTTAAAACATCTTTTTTCTTCCAAATTTCGAGATACAATCATGACCAGGAAAAGCACTAACGATTTGTATCCGTCATAAAACAGTCGTAGCCCCCTTCCACCTCAGAAAATATCAAAATTAAAGGATGTTTTTTTTCTCCAAAGCAAAGAACTCTTCAATCAATTTCGACCTCGTCATAAAACTCAAAACAATGTTGATCTGTGACTGTCAAACAGTCGCAGCAATGATCCCTGAACAAAATTTGTTTTTTTTTCTGAACGGACGGAGGAGAAATAACAATTCTTGATATCACTATCGACATTGTTTCGAAATTCATTACATGTTTCCAAGCTCACACCAAGCAGAAAATAACCAATTTGCGAAGATAAAGCTGTGAAACAGCCTGGCAAGGGAGAGATGTCCTTCTCTATGATTTCATCAACAGAGAGGTTTATGGTGGCCCTGAAGGGACACGAATGAGGATGAATTGTTATTTTCTTTTGAGGCAATATTAAACAGGTGCTATGTCATTCCGGGGCCATCGTTCTTAATCTTATAATTGCAATCTCCAGCGCCTGAGAATTCTAAATGACAAAGTTCACGTGCAAGAAACGTGAAAAACATCCGTTTTCAACATTCCAAATCAGGCTTCAGTCTTGTTTTTTTTTCATTAGAGAAACATCACCCATAAAAAGACAGACCCACACGCAGTACCTGAGAAATTTTAATGCGATCGAAAAACAACTAGATCAGTAACTGACATTTAATTATACTGGAATTTGGGGAGCTATTATTCACCGGAAGTCAGGGGAGGGTGTAATCATGCAAATGAGTCATGAGGAAAAAATCCCAATCTCATCACAAGCTTCAAATTGGGGTACATTTTTTCGGTAATGAGAGCCTGACGTTCGACAGGAAGAGATGGACGGGTTCTCATTGTAGGTAAGGGGAGGTGGGTGCAGGTGTTACTCTTCGGAGAATGAAATTGACTGGTTATGATCTACCCTTCCGTGGGTAACTTTCCCCCTCAACAATCGTAGACCACTGTGAGTGTGAAAGTTGGGCCTCTTGAAACATTTTAACTCGTGTTCCGAAATGTCCCCTTAAAGCCCCTGTCACACATCCAAGACCAAAGACTAAGACCCCGCCAAGACCATGAGATATAAACATTTCTTAAAAATTGTACCAAAAACATAGGAAATGTGGCGCCAAATTCAAATTTCTGCGATGTAGTCCAGAACATTGCGACTCCTAAACGACCTCGAACCGATTATTACGACTTCGCTACGACTCTTGGATCCGATTAACTGAATGTTTTTCACGAGTGAGTCCCGATCTCGTTACGACATAACTGGCAGAGTACCGACATAGGACTGACACAACCGATTGAGTACCGACACAACAGATCGAGAACCGATGCCGAAACGACTCCAAAGCGACAGATTGACGTCATCTTCGGAATTTCAAGTCGTAATGGTCGTATCAAAGTCGGCTAAAAAAATGACCGACCATGTACGACCACTGCCGATCTGGTACAGACTATTGCGATGTCATTACGACTTCGTTACGACTGAGTACAGACAGAGAACGGTCTGTGATCCGTTTTGGATGTTTTTGCCGACCATCACGATATGTTTCAACTGTTGAAACTAATCGTGGATCCACTGAACACCATGCACGACCTGTAGGATGCCGAAACGACGCTCAAGAAGTCGCTCAGATAAAGTTCAGATGTCGTTCCGAGTTTCACGATGTCGTCGAGTCTTGCGTCTCAGCACTGTCTTGTCGTGACCGGGAGGCTTCATCGTGACAGCGTGACAGGAGCTTTACGCCCACCGAAGACGAACATCTTCAGTGTTGTTATGTTGTATTTGGAAGGGAAATCGTCACATTGGTCCCAATCCCCGAGGATGGGATTTGAATGGGGTGTGTCGAGGACACACCCTCCTGTGAACGCGCCTTTTTGTAAAGCGCCCTCTCCTCAAAAATAAAACAGTAAAGGGAAGGGTAAAAGTGCGCCACCGCTCGACGAGCTTTGATAAATGTTTGTCTTCTCGTCCATACAACGCGCGCACTGCACGTGCACAATATATTAGTAGCCTATATCTGCCTGCAGCCAGTAAATTGGCCCAAAATTTCCTACGCGGGCCAATTACGATTTGTTTGCCCTCGATTTTGTTGGCTATTAGAGCATTTTGTGGGCCATGAACTTGAGGGTTTGTAAAACAGAAGGGCGAAAGCCGTGATCAGGACCGCAACATAGCAGAATAGGCCCTAAAATTGCTATATTTTGCGCTTCATGGGTGATTGTCTGTGGATGGATTTTTTCCCCCAAAAGTCCTCGGATTACCCCCAAAACATTGAACAGAAAATGAAAGATGATGAAATACGCTTGAATTTGACGGGTGTCTCAAACGCCTCGGAGACTTGTGAGTATTTTTCCAGTGATCTTCAGAAATGGGGGTAGTTATCATTGAGGTATACGGGAGTTTATTTACTGGTCTGCAACCTTACGGGTACAACCCATGGAACGTGTATAATAGTTTCGATAGCTTCGCTCTAGCACCATCAAACTGGGGAACTGTCGTGTTTGATATCACTGTAGATGGTTGCCAACCAGAACAGCTCCAAGTCCAAACTTACCGATGCATTGAAATGATGAAGACATGTATTGCTGCACGTAGCAGCACAGAGGGGTGTCCCCCACCCCACCCCCCAAAAAGGAGAAGAGTTTAGACAAAGGACGTTGAACTCCAGCATAATGTGATACTTTATACACGACGAGGCTTCACCACGCGGGGAGGCGGCTTCGCTGCGCATGAACGGGAGGATATTTGACAAAGAATTGAATTGGAATCGAGGTAGAATAAAAATTGACTCATTCGGACAAGAAATGAAAATTGACAGGAAATACTGACTACGCGGGCTCTCCCGGTGATGAACCTCTTCCCTTTGCAGGGTTACATCAGTTTTGTACATTTTATATTTATTAAAAACAAAATATAAAAAAGGGTCGCTAAAGCTGATTTTTTTTAAAGATAAAGATTATTTACCTGTTAATCTGTTACCTGTTATCGACGGCGATTTTGCAAAAAAAGTGTCAATTTATTTTGCTGGTATCACAGGAAGTATTCATTTGTAGCGGCCGTTTGTGCTCTATTTATGTACAGCATATTTATTTCAAACGGATGTGCTCCGAGAGAGTGGTTTCATATATATACTTCTAAAGGACATCATCCATTTCCAAAATCAGAACATCTAAATTCTACTTAAAGTTGGCGTGGACAGGTAAATGAACATTACCGAAGACCATTTAAATATTGAAAAGCAGCTTAACAGGAATACGAACGCAGACCCACTAATTGCGTTGACGTCATAGGCCTAAACTGATTTGAAATCTACGAATTACATTTCCGAGATCGGAGAGAATGTATACCGGTAGTTAATCTGTCACTCCACGATAAATGCCCGATAGGGAAAGAGAAACACTGTTAACTTGTCAGCTTTCATCACAATTCAGCGTGAAAAGAAAACGAGATAAGAGTGACTACAGGATGATGCTTCCCCGCTAAACGGTTTTTATTGAATAATCTGATAAAAAGATTTCGCTGAATCGCGTACAGACTGTACACTGCCTGCTCATAATGGCCAGGCCTCTTGGAACACGCCGATCGTTTACCAAATATGCATGTGCCAGACGGATGGTTCTCCCAGCTGTTGCTATGATGCAGCGATGACTCATCAGTGACGATAACCACGAGTGGCCACACCCACGAATACGAAATAAATTTAAATATTCACATCAGGGCGTGGCTAGAACGTAGCCACGCGCGCGCAAAGATGCAGCAGGACAGTGTTCTGTACTGATTCGATTGACGTTAAGTTTGAGAGCGAGATATTGAATATTATCATCAAGGGGCGGAACAGAATGATACGGCCAGCTCAGTAAAAGATTTGGTTATCGTAAGTCACTGATGGGAAATCTATTTAGTGGCGGTTCTATTTTTTCATTCCTGCGACGCTCCAATTCAGTCAATTTCACATTGCACATGGAAATGTTTCTAGTGAGAAGGGGCAACATTACATATTTTTTAATCTGTATTTCATGACTTTAAATCTTCAGCAAAATAAAAATCTTCTCAATGCCTTTTTTTTGGGGGGGGGGGGGCTGATGGATGCGAAATCTGAGGATCGTATAAAAGTATACAAAGTTTTGGGTGTATCTTTTCAACTTATTCCAAATTGAATAAAATTGAACAGGTATTACCAAAGGAGACACGGTAACATTCCGGTAATTTTACTTGTCTTCTTTGACCTTCTGGCTGATTTTGTAGGGGCCGTCCATAAAGTACGTACGCACGAAATGCCGATTTTTTTTAGGCCCTCTCCCCCTGTACGCATAGCACAGCGGCAGTGGTTTCCCCTCCCCCTACAAAACATTACGCATGCGCTATGCTTGACGGCTAATTGAAGCAGTCTTTTCATTGGCGATTGTGTAGTTAGGTTATTGAACTTACCAAACTAGTTAGCAAATCTTTAAAACCAACATGAGTGTCGTGGATAGAGGGCAGTTTTTTGTTTTGTTCGAAAGTTTTGGGGTAAAACGAGGTCGAAGCGGATGAGACAGAGCAAAAATAAAGATGGCGATCATCTTTCGCCACGAACCGTGAATGTCGCGCTCAATACCGCTGCTATGGTTGGTTCACATTGCATGAGCTATAAAATGCGTACGAAAATCGCATTTTCTAGTATTTTTTCATGACCTCTGAATTGTCATGGCCTCTAAAGGCTTTGGCTGGCGGTGGCACTCGAAAGATAAATCTAAATGGTGGAGTTGAAGGGTGCAGTGTATGTTAAAACACTTTTCAAACCGGGGTTGGGGGGGGGGACACCAAAAAGGGGCACTTGCTCAGAAAAAGGGGCACCTTCCGTCAGTGTGAAGTGGAGAACAAGAATATGGTCCCGTTCATTTCGCTATGACGAGGAACAAATTTTGAAAACGTTATCCATCTTGCTCTTTGTGTTTCTTTTACCTATTTATGTACAGAGACCATTTTTATATGGCGAGAGGGGCACTGTTGCTTTTGATGGCCAGTTTTGTTAGGATCTTGCTAGCGGCATGTTGTATTGTGAAATATAAAAGCTGATGGATGTTTTTCGAGTCCCTGGTATGTCTCTGTGCAATGGATTCATGTTATTTGACCATCTTACGGAGTGAAGTATAATTGAAATACCTCAATTAGTAACATTATACAACGGGGTGGGGGGGGGTGGGGGACGGTGGTGGCGCTTGCCTCCCCGGACCCCCCCGGAAAAGCAAAAAAAGAAAATATGCTAGAGAAAGTACAAGGATTTGGGGGGATGTGCTTTGCCCCCCCCTAAAAAAAACTCCTGTCGACGCCCATGCTCCCCAACAATTCGCAAAACCTTATAACCAATGTCACGCAATCCATTCACGTCAGACCACCAGCTGTAGATCATTATGGGTCTACATGATATAAACATTACATTAAAGGCTTTCTCAGTTTCACATATATAAGACTTCTCAATTCTCACGTCACCAGATGTTTAAGCTTTCATCACTCTTTCGACTTCAGCGTTATATAGAATGCTTTAGTAAGAGAAAGACGCAGAATCTGAATCCATACGAATACCAATTATGACGCAACCAAAAACGAAATCAGTTGCGAAACGTCTTGAAGAGACAGCAAGGCTTCCTTGACTGACAGGCTTTCATAATCGCAATTTTTTTCTGTAATGACAAACAAGTATGACTGAATAATTTGTCAGTAAAAAGACATGTGATTGTGCATGTGCGTCTCTCATCGGGTAACCTCACTAGGCCTTATGGAGAAACCTCAAAATGCCAACGATACACTTAGCCCATCTCAATGCTAACATAACGCATTGTTGGTTTGTATCATAATTCCGCATGAGATGCATTTCAGGTGCCCTTCTACATTACACAGTTCGAACAGTTTTCTATCAATATAACGTACTTCACGCCTCGGGCTCCACATACGTTGCTGATACATGCACGCAATATACAGGACCAAGTTGCAATTGACGCTTCATCGGAACAATCGATGAAGCATCATCATTCAATATAATAAGGCGCCAATCCATGCGATTAATTAAAGCAAGTTTCCATCAGTTTAAAATATATCGTGTTCGAAAAATCTTACTTGTTTGACTTGAAGATTACAAACAAACCCAAATGCGTTGAATTGGACATTAGTTTCTATAGGTTCGTTCTATTTAAATGTCAGTGTTATCTCTAAAAGATTTTCTTCACGGATACGATGTAGGCCTATAACCTGGCACAATACCCTGTTTACAATGGGTTTGAATGGCACAAGGGCACCCGACCATTCCATAGTAGTTGCCTTGCTTTGCATGCGGTAAATCTGCCTCGCATCATGTAGCATAATGATGTATAGCAACAGTGTATCGTTTAGGTAACTCGATATTCAAGCCCAAACCGGACATTTTCTTCAAATCTAATTCGCAAAAAAGAATTGCTCGAAGCGACATCACTTACTGAATTGAGTAGGCCTAAGCTGTCGCATGCTAGATATCTCTGGCGATGATTTCGGGTGTAAAACAAATCAGATTACTGCTATTTTTAAAACCGGCCGTACCAGATACATTATGTGCCAGTAGTACTTGGAACGAAAAGTCAAAGATGCGTTTGACTTGCAATAAATTCTTTGTAACATTTTTCTCTTCATGCCATTTGTAACACAAGCGGCGATTTTCTATACCATAATGTGTGACATAATCGGGGATATCCCTATACCTAAACGTATCGCAAATCCTCGACTTGCATACTTTCCTAATCATCAATCACTTTTTACATTTGTTTCCACTATTCCATATACATGCAAGTATTGATACAGAACGATGATTTTTACAGAAGGTATGTGCATAAATATCCTAAACAAAAAGATTACACATGTGTAGGTGATCCTGCGATTGCAGGACTGCATCCCCTTAGATACCAATTGAAAGAGGTTAGCTTGTCAAGATGTACAAGTACAAGCTCTGTTACAACTGATACTGTAATAACCAACCGATAATGTATCACCAACCGTTAATGTCACATAAGTTGAACGATATTGTATCAGTAACCTATCATGTAAAACAAAATTAACCGATAATGTAGTAAAATGTACTACACTATCAGTCAATTGTTGTTGCATTATCGGTCCTTATCGATAATGTAACAATAATTGACTGATAGTGTATCACTAACCGATAACGTAACACAAATTTTATATGGTAAAACGTACTAAGGTATCCGTCATATTTTGTATTACATTATCGGTTAGTGATACAATATCGGCCAATTTTGTGTGACATTATCGGTTGGTGACTACATTGTCAGTTGTAACAAGCTTCAACAAAATACCTTGGTGGACTGAAATATACCCACTCTCCAGGAAAACCAAAACAATGTTTTCACCTTTGGGGTCCCACTTGCTCTTATCCTTATCTGACTGAACGTGCCTAGCCTCACGTGAACCCATAAAGCAGAGTTTCCGATTTCCCATTCCTAGAATGGGCCGGATGAAATCACTCACCGGGGTACCCACTTTACAAAGATGCGGAGAGTTGCCCCGACAACCGGGCGATTCAGGAATACGATTTTTTTGCGAGAGTGCACAGGGTGATAACGATCGGCTTGATCCGCAAACCTTCATATCCAATGGAGAACAAAAAAAACCAGCCAAGGATGCTGGATTCATCTCGAAGATCTCAAGGAGCCGGCAGGTGAGACAACACAGCCCCTGGGACGGGCAAGCCAAACATGCAAGTTGCTCGTACTGCGGCTTTCTCGGTATCAAATTAACACTAGCATTGACTTTGTTGCACTGGGGCAACAAGCCAATTCGCTATGTAAATCAAGACGATTGTTCCATAGACCTTGTAAATCCGTATAAACCTGAACCGACATTACGGTTCGATAGACTTTAGGCGAACAATTCCAGGAAAAAGGAAGTATTAAAATGGTCGCATAACGCTGTGCAAATCGGACACGCATGATAGCACGTGTCTGATTTCAGTTCCGACCAAATGCAATCAATTGATTGATTGATTTTTATTTTCATTTTTGTATTAAGGGTCCATGGAATAACTTTTTCTTAGGAACATATTTTTGCAACTTTCTACACCTCTTAAATGTATAAAAACTATTTGACATCCCTTTTTGTTTGTTTTTATTGAAAAGTGCACTTCTTTAAACATTTAAAATTATCAATGCTTTTCCGGACAACTTAACCGAGGGCGCTGTTGCTGTGATGTCATTTCAGGAAGACAGTGTTTAGTTTAGGAGTTTTCTGTTCAAAATTGTGAACCCAAGCATTGGCTCATTGAAAACATCTGTGAGAAACGTTTGCTCATTGGCCTACTGCCATGTACTGACACAACAACGAATCACCACAGAAAAGAAAACTTACAACAACATATCTAAACTTCTGGAAGTTTTTGGTGCTGAAATAACTGTATCATTGATGCTTCTGCCTGAAATGACGTCACACTTTTGCTCATGAATATGGAAATTCGCATAAGCATAAAACAAAACAAAAAAGGCACCAAAATACCATTGAAAATGGTAAAACAAAAATTGAAAATACGGATAAATGGGACGAAAAGGTGCAATTTCAATCAATGATTGCATAAAGTTACATTGCATGAGCCCTGTAAGTCTCAGTCTGTTATTTTGAACACACATTTTGATAAAATGACGTATGTATATAATGATCTGGTACACGGTACCCTGTGGAGACATGTGCACAAAAGGAAAAAAAGATTGTAGGCCTATACGTCTCCACAGAGCAATTTCCATAGGTGAATACGTCTCCACAGGTTATCACGAAATAGAAATATGGATTTTACTCAAAAACTAGGAATTTCCACGGTGTGTTGATTCGTCGCAAATTGAAGTATTTTATGTATAAAGGGATATTAAGTCCGAATTTCAGCCCAGGAAAATTAATTCTGGGTAAAATAGGAGCATTTTGAAAGTACACGTTCAAACTCGAAAACTCTGGTACACGAGAAAAAAGAAATGACTCCACACAACGATACAAATTCCAGTATGTGTGTTTTTCTCGTAACATCAGAATAAATCAGATTTACTCGGCAAATTCAGTTAGAAAATAACTCAGAATGACGGGAAAAGATTTCAGCCCGGGATTACTCTGGCAATAAGGGTATATGTGTGTTGCATCAATACATGAATAGATTTTTCCAAAAGTAGGCCTATTTGTATCCAAATGATTTTATTTGCAAATAAAAAAAAAACTGCCCCCGCGCGTTGCAATCAAAGGTACATGTATGCCCTTGTTTGATTTCTGATGCCTTAAAATTAGTTGTTAGAGATCATCACGTCAAAACAACCAGCCCACGGTTTCTTCACTTGGATTTGTTGTGTTTAATTAACCACGGTGGCTAAAATTACAACTCCTCTGTATTATACAGGGTCTTCCATAATTGAGCGAGGTTTCGTTTGCGATTGACGGCGTCAACACGTGCACGAACATGTGCGGCGTTGGAGGCTGATGCAGTGGATGGGTGTCGTAACCGCTGTTAAGCTCCCATTTCACATCTGATGAAAACATTAGATTTAAAAATATGCATCGCAAGTTTTAATACATATATTTCAATTTTAAATATTACTACTACAAGGGTGTCTAAAAACAAAACCCGAACCTTAAAAGCGTCCTCTTTTTCACAGCTTTTAAAAAAGTACAGCGCAAATACCTATACATAGTCAGAGAGTATAGTCTATTAGCAACAACGAAGCCTATCTTTCCAATCGGGTTAATGTTTATTACATTATGGCCAATTCAATATAAGCGCCGATTTTTCAATCTGTCCAAGGGTCTCACTTATCATTTGTTAGGAATATAATGGATTCGGGGTGAGGGTAGGCCCTGGACAATGCTCTAGATATTGATATTATTTTTTTAAAACAATCTAGATATTGTTTTTTTAAAGCTGTGAAAAAGAGGACGCGTTCAGGGTTCGATTATTTGTATTAAACACCCTGTACTTTTTTTTCTCGTTGTCCTTGCTGCATTCTTTGCTTCGTGTGGTTTTCTTTGCGATTGACGGCGTCAACACGTGCACGAACATGTGCGGCGTTGGAGGCTGATGCAGTGGATGGGAGTCGTAACCGCTGTTAAGCTCCCATTTCACATCTGATGAAAAAATTAGATTTAAAAATATGCATCGCAAGTTTTAATACCTATATTTCAATTTTAAATATTACTACTACAAGGGTGTCTAAAAACAAAACCCGAACCTTAAAAGCGTCCTCTTTTTTTCACAGCTTTTAAAAAAGTACATCGCAAATACCTATACATAGTCAGAGAGTATAGTCTATTAGCAACAACGAAGCCTATCTTTCCAATCGGGTTAATGTTTATTACATTATGGCCAATTCAATATAAGCGCCGATTTTTCAATCTGTCCAAGGGTCTCACTTATCATTTGTTAGGAATATAATGGATTCGGGGTGAGGGTAGGCCCTGGACAATGCTCTAGATATTGATATTGTTTTTTAAAAACAATCTAGATATTGTTTTTTTAAAAGCTGTGAAAAAGAGGACGCGTTCAGGGTTCGATTTTTTGTATTAAGCACCCTGTACTTTTTTTCTCGTTGTCCTTGCTGCATTCTTTGCTTCGTGTGGTTTAAGCAGGTTATTTTAAGCCATGATAAATATACATGTAGATTAGAAACCTACAACTCGTTAAAAGGTGATTACTAAAATCATTAAAATAGACATAAGCTGGAAACCTACAAAACTGTTTTCAGGTGATTATGAGTTTATGAGAGTGAACCTTTACGGGCCGGAATACTTTCTTCTTATTTTTTTTTAAACCGTAAGTAAAGAAATGGGAGTTTAGCCTAAATATAGGAAAAGACTTTCATTTTTCGGGGAGGGGGGAAGTAACCCTCCCCCTGTTCGTGACAGCCATACATCCGCACTCTCCAAGTAAAGATTAATACGAACACAATTGCAATCACTGTCTTCCGCGAGTCGCGACCATGTTTTCCTTTGCGACCTAATCACATTCAAGTACCCATCAACAACCAATCCATATGGTGGTAGAGTTATTACAATCTTACATGGCTGATCGAAGTGGTTTTTCTGGCGCCTACAAAATTACGGTAACTCTAGTTTGACGTCAGAATGGTCCTTGCATTACGAAATATAAAAAAACCAAGAATTAGAAAACATTTGCGAGAAAAACTCACACCTGCATTCTGGTTGTTGAGAGAGAAAAAAGGTTATCTATATACGAAACAAGGCTACACAAAACGTTATTTATAGAGGCTGATTAAAGAGACTGACGTAACGAAGATTAAAAGTAATGCTACTGATCACATATTTTCAGCGTTACCGGGTGACACTTGTCGTGTTTTTATTCCTACTGAAACATAATGTTTACATCTAATTCAGATAAATCTGGAAAATTTAAAAGCGAATGAACCTCGGAGATTTCATTATCAGAGTCTCATCTGCGTTTTCCCACTGCTTCCTCAATTGGCAACTTGTCCACCACAAAGGAACAGTAAAACAAGTTGAACCAAACCAACTTTACTCTCAGTTCAAGGCCCAAGCAATGTAATATGTTTTATGCACTCCTTGAAATGCACCATTATGTCCCATTTTTAATTTTTAATTTCGCCATTATAACAGTACTGTTGTGCTATTCTTAATGCGAAAGCCAATGTTCATATTCTCGAGCAGAAGAACGATGTCATTTCAGGCAGAACGTTAGTGTTACAACTATTTCAGCACGAGAAGTTGCCAGAATTTTGGATATTTTGCTGTCGTGAATTTTCTTTTCTTTGGTGATTCGTTGTTGTGTCAGTAGGCCTTTACATGGCAGTAAGCCAATCAGCACATTTTTCTCACAAATATTTTCAGTGAGCAATTTGTGGGTTCACAATTTGAACAGATATCCCCTAGAGTGAACCGTATCTTCCTTAAATGACGTCACGGCAACAGCGCCCTTAGTTGTCTGGAAAAGCATGGACAATTTTAAATGTTTTAAAAAACGTACACCTTTCAATAAATATCACCAAAAACGGGATGTCAAATAGTTTACATACATTTAAGAGGAGTACAAAGTCGCACAAAATGTGTTCCCAAGAAAAAACTCATCTCAGGTGCCCTTTAAGAACATTTTCAATACTCAGTGAGTCGGTCAGTCGATCAGTGATAAAGTCAGTCATGGCCCTCACGGGACTGAGTGGTACGGTCCGAGTCAGGTACACAATAACAACTAGAAAGCACTCAGAGAGCGCACACCTCCGCCAAGGCTGAACAATGCCTTGCCTTATTGTTAGTACACCCAAACATCCTTGCATATCCATTGGACTTCCATATTATGTGGCACATTTAAAACATCCTTAGACTCACACATTTTGTATGTATATGCCTGTGTTGGTCTACTTTTCCACTCCCCCGTTGTGTAAAATGGTATAGTCCATTGACCTGTGTGGTTGGATTAGGCGAGTTACAAGGTACATGAACCTGTGCACAAAGCGATCTGGGGAAATTTTTACATGCATATGGGTGAAATTTTTTTAAAAACAATCCTGCATCCACATGCAGATCCCGATCCCTTCCCAAATCTAATCGATTTCTACTTGTACCAAGGACCAGCCCCCCCCCCCCAAAAAAAGTCGTGAATATCCGTCCATAACTTTTTGAGTTGTCTTGTTAACAGACAAGCCAACCAACCAACCAACAAACAAACCAACGCCTGTGAAAACATAACCTCCTTGGCTGGAGGTAATAATCAAGAGCAAAATTAATACGAGGGCTTCTCACAGAGAAAGTGTACGTGTGAATAAAGGCCGTTCGCCATTCTGCAACGATATTGTTATCTATACTCTCCTTAAAAAATGACAAACGCGTGGCTTATTTATCTTTCCATATTCCCGGAATATAAAGAGGTTTTATCACTAACCCCAGCAACTGTAAGTGCTCTCCAGCGTTGACATCCTCAAGGCTTCGCCAGAAGTCAATTTAGATAAATATTTATTTAACAATCGGAGAAAATATATTTGCACTCCAAAATATTTCAGTCTGGACATTAGTCATATGTTTTCACTGCGCTCGCAATCAGCTTCTATTCGAAGAATTATTGGTTGGCGCTTCGTGTATTAATGTAATTCGGAAGTGTTCCCAGAAATCCAGGGTTAATGCGGCAGCAAGGTGATTATTGTGTGCGGTCAAATGAAGAAAGGTGCGGTAGACCTAATATTGTGCAGATGTTACGACAATTTTTCGAACTATACACTTTAAAGGCATATCATTCTGCATTTATCCCGAAAGTAACCCACCGAATTGTTATCAAAAAAGCTTCCTTGGATTAATAATCCTACTGGTGCTAGACAACAGTGAAATTATTCCGTCTGGTTTGCTGTCATTTAGAAAAAATCAAGAAATGTATGCTTTCCAACGATCACTCAATTGACAGATTTTTGGAATCAAAGAGTGCTATATAGACGAAACCGTGTATCGTGATCAAAAGGTTCTGCGTATTTTCCACAGGCGTAATCTGAAGCTGAAATTCACCAGGTTTGAACATTCTTCTTTGGATTTGGAGTGGTGCTATGGGAACAAACAAAACGCATGAAAAGCAACTTACCAAATGTACCTTCAAAATAAGTGAAGTTAAAAAAAATGTGGCCCATCAGACCGGCGTTTATCTAGTTTCAGTAGTATGAAACGACTGAGAATATTTCTATTCCCCTTGGACGGGATGCTAGTCCATCGCAGGTTACTCAACAGCTAATGCCAGTACCCATTTATATCCGCCCCTGGGTGGAGAGAGACACGTGGGGATAAAGTGGATTGCCCAAGGACATTATGGCTAGCAGCTGGATTCGAACCTTCTGATCATGAGTCACAAACCTAATCACTAGGCCACACTGCCGGCCTTCAAAATACCTCACCCTAACGACAAAACCCATCTTGTGTAAGTACTGAAACTCAAAGGGGTCTATAGGTTTATACACAAGTACCCATAAAGGGTGAACATGAGAAAGATCGATGAAGAACGATTGAGCACTTTCGGCATAACTAAAACTGGTTGCACGCAGTGCAAGCCATATACGCGCGCGTACCAGCGCGCATGTGTGTCCTTCACACACTGGAACAGCGCCACCTGTGTTCATGCGCAGAGTCCTTTAAGAGACAAACTAGAAACAATCAGTCATCCACCAATAGTACAATTTTACATTCCGACGATCTTCATTCCAAGAAATTCCATTTAATACCAGCAATCTCCACCAAACAATGATAATCATTACCAAAAAAATTTGGTAGAATACCGTCACACGATACGGCGTCCTTGATGCCAGTAGTGAGTGTGCGAGTCAACAAACGTTATTAATTTTCATCCGATTCAGTTATTGCCACTTTGGACATTCTGCTTCCCAATTTAGCTGATTCTGAGAAATCCAGGCCAGCTCTGGAGCCAATAATGACTATCTGCCGTTCCGGGAAGGCAAGAGTCGCGAACTCGTGATAAAGAGCACGTACACAATTTCATTATCTCATCAACATTACACCACCGGGATGGCCTTAAAACTAATGATCTGAGCTGTACCGCTAGCTTCATTATAACTAGGAGTGTGTTCGTGTACGACCACCTGCTGTTTCGTCTGTTTTTGAAATGTGATGACAAAATGTTTCTTAATTTATTCATGCTGTCACTTAATATCATGGATAATACATTTACACTATTACACCAAGTACAACTGAATCGGACCTTTAGTTTTCTAGATATAGGCCTCAGCAACATGCCCCTTTAATGTGAGGTCACATGACACATGACGTCATCATGACGTCACTTAAATTCACATCTATAACGTTCCTGTCTATATACCAACTAACGATTCAATCCAATCAGACTTGTCCAGAAAATATAGGGCTTTGAAAAATGAACCTTTAATGTGTCGTAATTTGACACATGATGACGACATCGTGACACAAATCTGTGGGGACCATCTGCAGGTGTTGGTCTATGTGTGTACCACGTCTGAAGTCGATCGGATTTGCAGAAGTGCTAAAGTGTATTAGCAACAGAAAAACGTGTACAAAGCATATGGAGAGAAAATGCACGTTTAATGTGACGTCACTTGGCACCTCGTCTGTTTTGGACAAAGCTGTATCTATTGCACGTCCCTGTCTATGTACCAACAAAGATTCAACCCAATCTGACTTGTACTTCAGAAGATAAAGCGCTTTGAAAAATGCAACGTTAATGTGAAGTAACTTGCATGGCAACGAAAATCATCGGGGACCATATTCGGCCGGTGGTCTTAAGGGGCCATTCAGAATGTTCAATGTTTTAAAATTTCGACTTTTTTCCAAATTATTTTGACCCACCCACCCACCCCCAATTTCGATTAATAAGAAACTGATTTGTTACGCAGTATTATTATGGTTTGAGGAAAACGTGTATAAAACCTATAGAGAAAAAAAATGCACCTTTAATGTGACGTAACTTGACACCTGATTACGTCATCGCGATGAAAATCTTCGGCATACATCTTCAGGTGGTAGCCTAAGTGTGTGCCAAGTCTGAAGTCGACCGGAGTTACAAAAGTGCCGAAGTATATGGGTGGAAGAAAACGTGTACAAAACCTATGGACAGGAGTCTGCAAAAAGAAAGGGGGGGGAAAGAAAACTTGAACGAAAACAAGAGCTGTTTCGAAACAGCTAATGACACGTTTCCAGTAGGTAATTTTTGGTAGTTTAGCAAGACCAAAATGGGCTCATTGCATTTCGTCGATTGACTGAATGAGTTCCTAGAAGGTTCTGGTTGCAGCTTAAAACTCGACGAAAATGTCCTTGATTTCAAAATCAAATCCACATTTCTCGGAACGCAAAACATTTACACATAAACTAGTGTAACCAGTTCAAGAGAATCAGAAATAGATTTATGAAAGCAAGATGAAAAAAAATGCTTCGAAATGTCATTCGTTTTTAGTTCTGAAGTAAATTCCTGAAATTAAAATATTGGTATTACAGACTTCACGGAAAGTATATCAACCGAACTTTATGCTGCAGCGGGTTTCTCGAGGTTTAAACCGATGATTAGCGGAATTGACCTCCGCGAAATCCTTGACTCTTCGCCAGAACCGACACAGCAACAAAATTGCGTTCCGAAGAATGCATCAAGGCCTGGGAAATTATATGCGACTGCTTTCAGATTCCCATGAATTATGATCACTCTGCTACATTTCCCCAGCGGTCAAGCTCAGCTGTAATAATTCGTGCAATGCATAGAATACCGAACCAGATTGTGTTCCTCGAACAGACAGGTCTATAGCTTGATGCCTACGGACTGCTCCACTGACTTATCACTCATTCCATTCACTCTACGGGAAACCTATCGTCGAAAACCATTTAGCAAGAACTCCATCCATCTGACCTGATATCCTGAAATACCTCAATCACCTGTCATTTAAAAAGAAACCCCCCGGAGCTCCGATCAAGTCTCTCTTGCCCGGGAAAAAAATTAATAACAAAATGTTTCGTTTCCGATGAAAATGCCAAGGGTTTTCTCGATACCGCACTGACGGCTGACATTGCAGTAGAGGGTCTAGTTATTGGTCACAATTAATGGTGCTTTTAAATTTCCCAAACCGGGCATAAATACTTGAGGGGTAGTAACGACGCTCGGTGAACAGACCGATTCCAGGAAGATTAATCATCCAAACTGCTACATGTACTTTGGAATTATTAACTTCATGGTACGGAGGGTTTTGGGTAATATCGTGGCGCGTTCAGTGCTTAAAGCGAATGAAGGCCGGTTTGGGCCCTTTGGGGCGTAGCGTAGTGACGAGTTTTTTTGTGCCGTGGGCGGGGTTTTGCATTTGGAAGGAGAGGGGTGAGTGAACTGGGCAAGTAATCATTTGAATACAAATACATTGGATAAAGTACGTACAATCTGAAGTGTGTTGCTGGTTCCTCAAATTGTATTTTCATAGAAAAACAAATTACAAGCATGTGCATTGTTGAATGGTTCTTCTCAAAACAGGTTAAGTACACTAGTTCCGAAAAACAAATAATTTGCTTCCGAGACTTTACAAGAATGTTTCCGTTTGGATATTTTAAAACATTTTTAAAAGTCGACACATGAATAAACGCAATACAGTGATTTTAACCTTTTAGGTATTCTTAAGATGTACAAAAGATAACTATAATATCTACTACTTTACCTGGAAAGTGTACATATGAAAGTGTTTGCTTACCCCACTTGCGCTTGAGTGCTCCGTTGAGAGAATGTTTAGATGGTTTCTTGCCTTCTAAATATACGTCTTAGATGGCTCAACGGTGTGAAGTGATGTGCCTCAAAGTTAGGAAAGGTAGTTGCTGCGTGCAAGAGTAATATGAGTTTATGTGACTGCTATTCTGTGTGACATTAGTCCAATAATTAACATCAATCCGTGTGACATCTCTCCATACTGCAGTGTGGCATTGGTTAATGTGTAATCTATCCAGTGTGACAATAGTCCATGTGACATCGCTCCATACTGAGGCATTGGTTTATGTGACATCTGTCCAGTGTGACAATAGTCCATGTGACATCGCTCTATACTGAGGCATTGGTTTATGTGACATCTATCCAGTGTGACAATAGTCCATGTGACATCGCTCTATACTGAGGCATTGGTTTATGTGACATCTATCCAGTGTGACAATAGTCCATGTGACATCGCTCTATACTGAGGCATTGGTTTATGTGACATCTATCCAGTGTGACAATAGTCCATGTGACATCGCTCTATAGTGTGGCATTGGAAAATTTGACTATCCAGTGTGACATCGGTCCAGTTTGACATTGGTTTATGTGACATCTATCCAGTGTGACATCAGTCCATGTGACATCGCTCTATAGTGTGGCATTTATGTGACATCTATCCAGTGTAACATCAGTCCATGTGACATCGTTTTGGAGTGACATTGTTTATGTGACATTCATCCAGTGTGACATCAGTAAATGTAACATCTGTCAAGTGTTGCATGGGTCCAATATTTTCCATTTAACTTAAACGTTTAAATAGTTTTCCGACATTAAAGCTATAGGCCCTAAGCCGATTGTTCTTGATATTCTGACGTGACTCGAGTCCAATAGAACATAACTTGACAACCAACATCATATAACAACACGAACGGCACTTACGGTGTAACAGTTACACATTTAGGTACCAAACGCAACTGGCACCTTCGAACTGATCTTAACCACTCACATTAATAGTCCTACGATAATACTATCTTGAAGCGATTGGTTGTAGGAGCTTTTGAACCACCAAAATTCCTTAAATTGTGGTATTCAACCTTTTTTTTAACGGAATCATCATTATGCAAAGCGACCAGTCTTTGGGGATTATTAGGCAGACTAATAATCATGAGTTAAGAACTAAGACACTGAGCTTCAAGGTGAAAGAAAACAGAAGCAAAAAGAAGGTGAGAGGGGACAAGTCTTCAAGAATTTGTGGAATGCACGAACCACAATACTGGAATTTATATCCTTGTGGAGACATTTCTTTGTTCTCGTGTAGTAAAGTTTTCGAGTTTGAAAGAGAAGTTTCAAAATGTTCTTATTTTAACCAGAATTAATTTCCTTGGCTGAAATTCGGACTGAATATCCCTTCTAAAAGTCTTCCATTTGCAACCGATCAATATACCTTGGAAATTCCTAGTTTTTGAGTAAAGTCCATATATCTATTTCGTGATAACCTTGTGAGACGTATTCATCTATAGAAATTGCCCTGTGGAGACGTATATAATTTGTTATTCCCTATTGTGTGCATGTCTCCAGAGGGCACGGTGTATCAGATCTGTACTGTACATTGTACATTAAAAAAATAGTGCACACACAGAAAAGGGAGAGTGCACAGTCATGATTGAGAACCCGAATCTGGAGAATACAGAAAAAAGCAACTTTGTTTTGGCCGCCCTTCCTGATTATGGCACAATCTCTTGATATACATTGTACCTCGCAAGTTGTACTTTACTCTCCACTACGTACCCATGCAAATCTCGAAGGCTTTTGTACATCAAGTTGATTGGCTAACAAAGTGAACAATATCAGGGGACAAAGATGAAGGCCAAAGAACACAAACCCACCACATCCGGGCAGTTCCCCCATGGGACACAAGTCTGTTTCGAACAGGATCGAGCTGCGGGCAAAACCCTACCGCGGTGTTCCCTGAGAGAGCACCGCGATCACGCGCCCGACACGTGACATCGGAGGAGGTTGTCGTAAAAACAACTATTAAAGATTGGGGAAAAAACCAAGAAAGACACATAACATCGATGCAAAAAAGTAATTGCACACCACTACCAGCGACCTACCGGAAATTACTTCAATCTCCGCAAATACCTTTTTAAAAAGAAAAATCCTCAAAATAAGCCCAGCAGCGCAATCAATTATTGCTTAGAGCCATCTTCAGGCATTTCCCAATTGATTTCTTCCGGCAAATTACAGAACTAGAAATGTCTCTACCGTTAATAGATCATACGGATCTTAGGCTGACATGCGTGTATGCCCGCTGAAGGGGTAATTAATTTTAGCAATCAACACGGGGGTTCTCTCTCTGTGTATATCGTGCTATGTAGCTTTGCACTCGCACGAGTTTCGCGGGAAACCTTCATCACAGAAACTCTCAGCTCGATGCAATTTTGGAATTCTAATGTTCCTGCTAAAGCTGCGACTGATTCTGAATTCTGAAATATCATAAAGCCAAGAATATTTTCTGAGCATTTCGTGGAAACAAAATATGTTGTCACTATAGATGGAGGTTTAATATCAATGAATAGGCCAAACAACTTTAAGCGAATTGAGTGCATGCGCACTGTCCAGTTTGCAGGGGTGGCAGGGACACGCCAATGTTGTTCTTTAACACTCCAAAAATAAAATCGTAGAGAATTCAAATTAATATTCATATACAAAAATAAATACTTTGAAAAGTGTGGGAAGGGTCTGTGGATTAGACCTCGTAAATGCCAATTAAATGGCGCCTTAATTTCAAGAAATTCATTTATTGCTTATTTATTTATCTATCGTTCTATTTTACCAGGGTAGCCCCATCGGTTATCCAAGAACTGTTCTTCATGGGGGCCCTGGGCCTGTGAAGTACACAAATATTTACACACACATCTGCATGGGCATTACGAGATGGAATAACAATAGGAAAATTAGAATAAAATTACATCAAAGATTGGAAAATTAGAGCATTTGATCAAAAGCTTTCTGCTACGTTCTTTTGTATTGATGTGGGAAATTGATTCTGAGTGTCTCGTGGTTTCTTTAATACGGTGCAAGATTATGTGCAAAACAAGTTAAGTGAAATTTCCGAGGCGTCCGGCCTGAACGGTGAAAGCACGAGTGCAAAACAACAAACTTCATCTCGCAAGCAAGCGGCAGTGTCTTCATTTTGGGGATGCTACTGCCGGACGGAAGTGAAAATGTTAATGTAATTTGGAGGGGATTCTGATGCAGCTGCAATTGTGTATATCACGATCCTGTCCATAATCCGTGGATGTTTGCTCTGTTTTTCCTTGCATGTAGTTTGTATAAGCTGGCACGTGAGCACCGAACGGCGGATGATAACAATGAAGTAAACTAATGGTTATTTTCAGCACAAAAACATCTTCATTACACGAGACTTGTTTTGGATGGTTCTGAGGCCATCATTTGTTCTACGATCTGACGTCATGAAGTCAGAGATGATCTCTTAAAGACGGTACGCGGTTTCAGAGCTTGTACTTTTGAGTTATGCGATCCGTAACGAGGCCCCTTCCGCTCGAATAACGTTGGGCCAATGGAGGGTAAATGAGTCCGACGAAGCGAATAAGAATGAACTTTTGAAGTCAGGTTTGGTCTTTCTTTTACTTTTGCCTCGTGAATTAAAATACTATAATTGGCCCTCTGCTTTTAAAACGAGACTGCATTGCAGCTAATGTCAATAACATAGAGGCATGCACGCTCTAAAAAGACCCGGGTCAGAGTTTACATGACGTTTCACTGGTCAAAAAGACAAATTTCACGGGTCAAAACGACAAATTTCACGGGTCAAATTGAGTTTGTACAGCGTTTTTCTATTTCCAATGACACACATGGGAGGTCAAAAAACTGGAAATCAGCTGATCCGAGGAAAAGTTGCATGCCTGTGTAACACCTCAGTTGCCATGCACGGACATAAAGCCTTGAATTTTAAGTTGAGGCTCGTCATGCCGATACCATTGTCATAATTCAATTAAACAACAGAAAAAAATGTTCCACAATGTAGGCCTACATCACTTTGCATCATGCAAATGAATTTGGAAGCCTTCTCATTTCAAACTAAAGTCACGCGGCGGTTTATTTTTTTCTTTTTATCGTCACGTTCCTCTATCGATTCCAGGGAACTGAGAAAAACATCGGTTTCGTTTACATTTCAAGTTATTTGTTTTTCGCACCACCGCGTATGGCTGTTTGTCAGAATCCATTAAATACAAATAAGGGGGGGGGGGGGAGAAGTCAGATTGAAGGACCCCGGCAGATCTGTTTTCAATTTCCAGAATCCATAATCCCTTTCCCTTTCCTGTTGTTTTCGTCAGTATTTCCCCGAACTATAGAGCCCTGGACGAGTGCGTTCGGTTATAAACCGACACCCTTTACCTTCATAGCAATCCAAGCGCGGTAATACAGCGACTGCCCCGGTATTGACTGCACGGATATACCGCGCCGCCGGCCGGCTGGCTCGTATATACGGTCTACTGCGTGACTGCGCTAGCGCTTTAAAGCGAACATAAAAGGTACTTCCAGCTAAAGTTATTTTTAGGCCAATTATCCATGGTTCGGCAATTTATAAAAGAGACGGGACGCCATTGTTTTGTTTTGATATCAAAAGTACATTACGTCTCTGCGAGCAATTTCCATGTTGTTTCCTAACACCAGAGGGCGCCTTTGTTGTAACGTCATACATGGGCTACCTCAATTTCAGTATGTGTTCATATTAATATGTTACTTGGCTGGGTTTCGTTACTAATTGACGAAAAAACACAAAGAATGATATAACTACCTAAAAAACAAACATCCTGACAATTTAAGTGCCCAAGGAGCAATAGGTATGACACGGATGCTATCAAGAAATTAAAATTGTTTATTAGACTATAAAATCGAAAAGGCCTGTAGCATCCAGGCAATACACAAACGAAATTTGAGATAAACAATACAGATGCGGATTGTTAAAGTTTTTAAAACAAATTCTTGTAAAGCATTTTAAAAAGCTTACTCCATTGTTGTAATATAGACGTGTACCCCAATTATTGGGTCCACACCAATCCGGGGTATTTTTATGGCGAGAGTACGAGGGTTTTTGAGCGGCCTTGCCGCGCCCCAGGCGAGCCAGCTACACATTCGCTCACTGATTGCTTTAAGGAGAAATCGCCAGAATCTCTGTTTTTTTTTCCACTACTCATAATTACAGGCCCGGAAATTGTCTGCAGTTTCATATCAAGGAACTCAAACAGCTTCCTGGATGGAACGAAAAATAATGAATCCGTTTCTTTTAGTCTCACATTTCCTGCTATTTTAAAAAGAAGAGTTTTGAAGGTGGATTGTTTATTGTGGCGGTCATCCGGGGTCTTCAATTGCACGCGGCCATTTCTATCAGCTTTTGAGTAATGCCAATATCAACATATAACCGTATAAATATGGCTACTTTCACAGAAAACCCCCCAACAAATTGAAGTACAAGGCAAGGATTCAAATTAAAACCTTGATAAACTTCGGACGCTTGGGGGCAGCAGACAAACCCCTCCAAAGCGGGCCCTTTGTCGGAGGACCCTCCCTATGGAAATGTCCCCAAATGTCCTGAAGATTTTATAAAAACAGAAGTTGCAACTTTTATATGCTACACAATACATATTTATAGAATACATGTGACCCACGGGATTTTGATCTTGTCGTGAATATTTAATGAGATATTGCAGAGCCTCGCGGAGCTGCTATTTCCATAGCCTAGACGGGCCAGGTACTAAGTATTTTCTTTAGATTTTGTAGTACGTGTACCTACAGCAAATGATTTATTTATAACGCGGTTTTTGCAGCTCAGCATAATCATAAAACTACAGATGTCAGAGATTTACATCGACAATGATAAAAACGGACATTTTACTTGTAGATTTTTAAAGTGCACTGATGGAATGAGACTCAAGGGTTTGCATGGTGGACATGATAAATGAATGGGAGGTACTACTCGAGCACGTTTTTTATTTTTTTTAATTTTTTTTTTTAGAGTACTCGTACATAACTGGTACTCGAATGTCAAAGTACTCGTACTCGAAATTACGGTACTCGTACTCAGGCTGCAAAGTACTCGTACTTGACATGTCGAAATTGTACTCAATGATCAAAATACTCGTACTCAAATAGCAGTACTCGAAAAAAATAGCATAGCTCGTCTTACCATGGCCTTATTTTATTATCGATACTTTCAGTTGCATAAAATTATGGTTGATTGGCTTGCAGAGAAATCAAAGTTTCCTGATTTTTCTCTGTGCACGTCCAGGCAAACACATTTCACAGCTAGTCGTGAATGGGTCTGTATATCGGCCTGACTGGGCCTGGGCCAATTCCGCGCAATGAATTTGCCGTATGGCCGCATTTGGAAATAGAAGTACTCGTACTCGGAATACAAGTACTCGTACTCGGAATACAAGTACTCGTACTCGGAAGTACAAGTACATGTACTCGCACTCGTATACTCGGTAACCTAAGTACTGGGCAGTACTCGGTACTCGGGAAAAAAGTACTCGACTACCACACTAGGAACCAAAATGAGTTAAACCAGCTGGTTTATCTCAGAACCACAACTCACAAAAGGATATCATTCACATTGTGTTACCGCAAACCTCCAATTCATGCACTGATGGAAGTTTATGAGCAAAGCTTACATCGTGCTGACAGCATTGTGAGGTACAAAAATTAACAGCTTGCTCAATGGGACTCGAACCAACGACCTCGTGATTTCAAGTGCAGACATCTTACCCACTGTACGCCTTCATGCCGGGGTCGGTTGGCCGGCGTTTTGTAACCAGTGACTAATCAAGCACACACAACTGAGACAGACGGAAAGTGGCAAATTTGATCAGAAGTCAATGACAAAAAAATGACAAGATCTCATGTTTTCATGAGGGTCGATTTCCCCCCTTATGAACCTTCCTGGGCAAGGCAATGGTTCTTCACTTCTCCGCATCCGATCCTCAAGAGGACTGTTGCGTATTACTTCCGCATCCTCGCCGCGCACCGGATGGGGAGAACTTGTTAGCTTTGTATTAAAGGGCGCATTCATTACGCTACAACGAGGTCTTACTGCATGCGTACCTGGATTTGCAAATCGCAATCATCAGGGTTGCATGGACAGCACGTTGGTACCTGTCAAAGATAGTTTGCTATGTATGAGATGATATAGTAAAGTGTCTGAAAGTAAGAGTAACAGGGGCGATGCAAAGGGATTGAAAAAGAGGAATTTACAATTGAACATTGAAAAGCGCGCACGGGGACTGGGAAGCTAATTAAAACCTTAACTCCCTAGGCATTTTTGCTAGGATGCAACCCGAATCCTAAAAAAAAATCTCCAACTGCCTCCGTAATTGCATACAGCCTCAATCCTCCAAAATCGTCCGTTATTTCTTGGTACTTTGAGGGGTGACCATTGCCTCAGTCCTCCAAAATCATCCAGTAATCTCTATCAGTATGTTGAGGCAGATCCAGTGACATCCTGCAGCAGTGCGGTGGATTTCAAGTATTCTCCAGGTCAAAATTTATGCACGGCTGAGCATAAACAACCAAGACCTTGACACAGTGCATCCTCCCAATCAGCCACACATTTTTGCAAAATGGCCTCAATCCTGCAAAATCCTCCGTTTTGCAAAGAATGTAAAAAAACAGATGGAGGGACATAAGGCTAATCCAAGTAAAGTAACGGCACACACATGACTGTACAGCGCAGGATAGTATAATGATACTTATCTTCAATGATACCAACTTCATGTGTGCCACAAAAACATCATCCATTAAACAAACAAAAAAACAGCTGGCCAGTATTAAGGAACATTCATAAACCTTTTTTTTTTACCGTTTTATTGGTTGAAAGTTCACAATCCTCGCGTTGGCATGCGCAATGCTTCCAGTGAGTCTGAATTTCATAGTCCTAAATTCAAATTACATCGGCACAGCTGCGTTCTGCGCCACATCGCACGCCAATCTCCATATAAGAAGTTGTTAACGACACTCGCAGGACTGGGCATACCATAAAATAGCTGGAGGTGTGTCCCGAAAAAGATAAGGTAAAATTGTTGACCACAAAATCGTTGGAAATGTAAAATTTTTGACTTTTTTTGAATTTTCGACAGAAAAGTTTTGATTATTTGACCGAAAAGGTATTTACGAATGGGAATAAATATGTACTTGGCCGGTATTAAACACTTTGAATCTGGGATCCTGATAATTAACCTCGCCTTCCGCTCGGGTAATTATTAGCATTCAGACTCCAACCGCTCTTAAACAGATTGTTTGAAACCGGCCAAGCACCCATTTATTCCCTTACTAAAATATACCATAGAACATAGAAGACAGGGAGACAGTTCTAGCTATGATCAAAAGTACCCTCGCCAAAGTTTTAAAAACAAAGTAGATTACCACATGATACATTGCTCAGTAATGATACTGTCCTCCACATAGCTAACTGAATGACGGTATACGTGCAGGGACACCAGCGAGCAGTTTTTTTCAAGAAGCAAAACGATCGGTCACAATTTCAAAGCTCGGAAACACCGTTCGCTGAAGTACAATAACACAAGGGGTGTTAAGCAACCACGTCCCCACTCGACTGATGTAAAATGAGCACCGGTTTCCCTCTCCAACGCTGCAGACGGAATCTTACAGCTATCAAGAGGCATCTGAAGTGATCGCCTTTCGCTGCCTCTTACTGTAAACAACACGAAGCCTCTTTTGAAATGAGGATGGGCGAGAAATCGGACCCGTTTATTTCACCGGAGGACTTTTCTACTGAAGACCAACTCTGTCTTATACAGAAACACACTATGAACAATATCACGATGTATAGGATTTGGAACTGTATGTGATTTTTCGAAGTATGCAACGTGGTCAAAAACATTTAGACGCACATTTTTCAAAATTAGGGAGCTTATATTGAAATGTTTTGAGACATTCCTAAACGACAAGATCTTGATGGTATACGTGGTGAAAAACGGCGTTGAAAATAAAACCTAAATTAAGAAATGGCAGCCATTAAAAAAAAAAAAGTCAAAAACAAGTTTGTCCACAAGCAAGTCTATGAGACATGGTCAAAACATTAGCACTGCGTGCATAACGATGACCATATCTCATACACACATGGGGAGAAACTGTTTTTTTTACCATTTTCTGTAAATGGCCGCCATTTCTTAATTAAGGCTCTGTTTTTGAACGCCATTTCACCATATACCACCCAGACCTTGTAGTTTAGGGAATACATTGAAACAAGTGCAACATGTCTCCCCATTTTTGAAAAATGTGCATCTAAAAAAGTGTAAATTTTTGTGGACCACCCTGTACAACGTATATGTAGTTCCGTGTAGGCAGAGGCACATAGTGTACTTATGCCACACACACGCACAAGAAAGAAAGAAAGAAAGAAAGATATTATTGTTATTATTTGGTTGTTTTTTTAATCGACGATCATGCCCATTCGCAACCGGGCGCGGCAAATTGAGGGCGCTGTTCCACAGGCAATTTTTCAAGCGGGAGTGAGTTGGGATCTAAATATTTCGAAATACATTCTGACTGAAGCAATAGTTCCCAGTTTAAACTTCATAACAAGGCAAGACCACAAAAGAAAAGAAGACGTTACGGGATATGGTCGGCGGAAGGAAAAAGCAACATTTTAACATATATAAGCTATGATAATGCGAGTACATCCACGTCTTTATATTACACATTATTGGTTGAACGTTTGCCTTCAGGAAAATACGCAAGGATAATTTTTCCTACTCATGGCTTAAAGCTATTAAAATTATCTAAAATAATAGAAATTTAACCGTAATTCATCATTATTCTGTCAAACCGTAACGTAAGCTGTGTGGATTTAGTCTCGCGCCTTGCACTTGCTGAGAACACTACATTCTACACTATGTCCATTATCTTTCAGGTAAATCCCGTCAAGGGGCTGAAGCATCGGAAATAATACCCAGCGCGGCTTTCTCAACAATAACACAACTCTACGCTGATTGAAATTGACAACGGTCGTTGAGGCCCTCTCTGACGGTTCTTCTGCTCAAATGCGCGGTAATCATGCTAGAAACTCCGTTGCCATAGCCACCAAGGAACACCATAACAACGCTCTCATGAGCAAATTGGAATCTCATTTCTGCACAGCGGAAAATGGACGCACTGCATGGATCGGCACGAGATAGTCATGTTGTACCTTGATCAGACGTTTTTGATCGACCTTTCGAGTTTCTACTCTTGAAAACCTTTATCCCGACATAATGCATTGGTCTTCACACGCATTGCTTGAGGCCTTTCTCCTATCGTCAGTCGTTGCACGACTCTGAAATCACAATTAAAGTATACATTTACGACAGGAGCGCGGTACAGTTTTATAGTGCGCAGCCTCCGTCCAATGTACGCAATTTCCTCTCTGTATAAGCCTAATCATGTTCTGCTGAAAAATGCTGCGAGCCGTTCTAGCATTTATCAACGCCTTTAAAAAGGAAAAGAAGGAAGGTATACTGAAACGGCTACGAGGGTTTTCTTTCTTAAAAATCATGTGATTGGTTCTTTGATACAGGCAATATTTTATCGTTCATTATTACTGCAGTTTGTTTTTCATACGACTGCAATTTAATCTCTAGGTTAACGTCAGAGGGCGCCATACTCATCCAGACACAAGGAACTGGGAAAAAAGTACGCTGTCAATCCCTCAGCATTTTTTAAGGAATACTTATTCATTAATAGTACCAACGGACCATCAAGTGAAGAAAGGAGAATATATCTCGAACTAAAGACAAATAGAACTAGAAGGCTTTGGACAATAACACATACCTAAATCTCGATATTAAAGATTAAAAATGCAAGCATATAAAAGTTTTGCTTATACTCGAAATCGTCTGATAAAAATGTCTACGAACAGTAATCGTTTTTCTGTAGCCAACACAACAACTATGTTTGTTACGTAACATAGAAACAAAAAGGTCTTTTTGTCTGATGGACAGAGGCCTTTTTTTATTTATTAACTTCCATGCTTTGTAATGTAATAAACCAGATATACAGAATATAACTAAACAATTCAAAAGACTCTTTTCAATTCAAAGAACTATTTTCAAATCAAAGAACAATTTTCAATCACAATCTAAACATATGATATCAATTGGAATGCAATCCCCGTAGCTCATCCCCAAGAAAACCAGACTCTGAAATTCTTGTTAAATTCTGACTAAAAAACTTTCAAAACTCGCACCAGCTGACCCAAGCTGTAGTCAGCTCGGTGCAAGTTGGACTATGGGCTCCGTAGACAAGTACCCCTTCAACAGTCAGAAAATGAGAGTTGGGGAGACCTAGACTGGTTCCCAGTCCATCCACTGCGTATTTCGAATGATCCAAAGTTATTGGGGCGGGCATTAGTCTGGCAGACCATCGCAAGTTAAAACTCACGTGAAGGCGCTGTGGCTAATAGCTTTGGCACATTCAGGAAGTCGTGCGTACTTCACGCGGCGCGAACCAGTATAGTACGCACACGCGGCATAGACATATAAATTATGTCTATGGGGTTCGTAAGTGACTTCGTCATACACGCGCACGCACCACTGATTACGAGCGCCCATTGGATGAACACTCAAGTTGCGTTAACTTCCGGTTCCATTGGTGCCATGCTACACCATGTACAGTAAGTTGAGATGACGTCACACTTACGAACCGGATGGTCCACGGGGCTCACACATGGGCTCACAAAAGTGGTAAAAAAGCGCCCTCTCTTGTTAGCGCACAGAGCCCGTTGTTTTCTAGTCAAATTAAAAGCCTAGTAAAGCTTGTGCCAGACCAAGTTGGTCAAAGGGGTCTAGGTATAGTAGTCAAGCATTTAGGAAAAGTCCAACTCACAAGTGACAGATAGGTACAAAGAGAACACGAGGTTGGCTCTCTTGATGTAACAATATCACAAATAGATAAAATTAATGCCGAGTACAAAACTCACGGACTATTTTCAATCCATCATATAAATGTTATCACACATAAATCAGCTATAATTTAATATGTTATATTCATTGTCATAAACTCGTACATCGTTTCATCTGGTCTACAAAATATTCCTTTTGCCTCTGAAGAAGATCTTGCTAAGATCGGAACGTCAGGCCGCCTTAATTTTTTTGATTTGTATACCCTGTATATTTCAGGTCAATCCAAGCAGTAAGCAGTTTGCAGCAGTTTTATTCATTTGCCTGGTCTACAATACCGGTATGCCCCATTTTCAACTCGGCAAAACAATACTGATGTAATTTTAGAGTTTTCTAACATACAAAGACATAACTCAGTAATAATATCGCCATGCATATATCCATTGCCATAAACTCGTTTCGCGTCATGTGGTCAACAATATGTCTCATTTTCAACTCGGCAGTCAATGATTGACGAACCATTAGAGTTTTCTAACATTAATAAACATAATTCAGCTACGATTTCGCCATGTTATATTCATTTTCATAAACTCGTATACCTTGTCGACTGGTCTACTTGTATCGCATGACTCGTTTTCAAGTCGACAGGCGATCTTGATGATGTATAAGATATGGCCTTCTACGATTTCACACCGATGAAATTTGAAACGTGCATAATGTTATAAGGACTTTAAAGGGAATGTACATCATTGGCTTTTGCTGTAATTTTCAGAAATTAACTATTTGAGGGGTTAGTATAATAGATCAAATATTGTTACACTGACATGTTTGAAGTTTTGTGTTCGAAAATGCTGGAAAAACCAAGAAAAACAAAAATGTTCAAGTAGTCTGGTTCCCTGATTCCACTAAAGATGAAATGGATCAATTTATAGATGCCGGAAAATTGTAAGGTAAGGGAACCAGTTGTAGCTGGCCTGCACCCGTTCATGAACATGTAACCAATAGCAAACAATATTTGGACTGAAAAAAATTGTAAATTTGGAGCAGTAGTTGAAAAATAGTTAGGTTTTTCCAACGGTGGTCGGCCGACCATTGTTGGAAATGTATGCAAAAATACCATTTTCTTGAAAATGACTTCACACCAGGCGCCATAATTTTACAGGATGCTTTAGACTGTCATTTACCAACAACCTAGTAAGGTATTTCGTAAAAACTTGGTAGTTTTATTTTTCGATGTTTGCAAATGTTGTATATTCCCTTTAAAGCAGGCGAGGTGAGCGTAAACACAATCTTGTCCGGCCGCAGCAAGATTTTGTATTCAGTCCTCAAATCCCTTGGTAACATCATCAATCGAACTACTGCTTCATCTCTGACCCAGATTTCTTTGTGTCCTAGGCCCGGCAGGGAACCGTTCTGAGATTACCCATGGCTTGAATACGCATGCGCCTGCAGAGTTCCTCGTCCTTTTTCCCATGAATAATAATTTGGGAGGCCACTCATCCGTACTGGCAGCTGGTATGCTGAATTGCGAAGGACGCGGCTACAGCGCAGCCATTCATTCCATGAATGGAACGAAGATATGCTTACAAATTACACACAGGAAACGGACAAAAAATCTATAACTTTTGACAACTCTGTATGGCAAATCAAAGATAACGTTTAACAAAACATACAGTCCTGTTCAACAGGTCTTACATTTTGACTTAAAATCAATCATACATGCATGGCAACTGCAAGCCGACCACTAACACCGATGGCATCGACGACGACATGAATGAAAAACTTTAAAAATCAAACTTCCATCAAAATCCCAACCTTCTGAAATCTAAAGCTTATTATAACAAAGATGACTCTAAAGTAAATCGTCACTGTTTTCACGAAGGGGTGGGCATGTGGACTTTGAAGGAAAAAAAGGTTCGGGATAATTGGGAAATATTTCTCCTTTTTTAAAACTGCAAAAACTTTATGCAGCAATGAAACCTTCTAATATTTCTTTGGAAGTTAAACTTTCTTCTGAAACCAGTTATTAAACAAAAGGATGTAACAAACTGTAATGCTCAACGAAAAGGTATTCGATTGGAATTGACGAAAATACAGAAGTCATTGTTTGATATTCCTGTTTTCAAAGTGTTCCTGAGCACGCGCGTATGCGCGTGTTGCATCGGGGAAACCAAGCACGAGGTAATCCTGTCACGGTCGCGGGCCTCGTGGCCAACCAGTGCCGTGTTTACAACTTATTTTTCGTGATCAAACGAAATAAATCATACATTTGTCTCGATCATTGTGAGGCGACTTCTTATTTTCGCCCCGTCTCCCGAGTGATCTGATAGGGGCTGTCTCATCTGCATCCACGTCCCCAGGGGACAAATACTGAAAGACACTGGCCTCGGAATTTACAGGCGCGCGGCATCTGGTTTCAACATCGTCACTTAGTTTCGGACAAAAACAGTATATTATTTTGACAAGTAAAGTCCTCTGCTATATCAATTGGCATGCGGCTTTTGTATGAATCTAAGTTTAGGCCAATTTGAAATGGAAAGTGGAAACACAAAATCAGATCTGAAAAGGCATCAAACCAGTCAGAGCATGTTATCGATGTACCGGGTATACTCGCACAGAGGCCCCCTGGCCCCTTCAAAATGCTGGCGAAAGCATGGTGACAGATATTGTTCGGATAAGCCGTCACGTGGCGGCCGCTTTGGACATAAGCTAGCACAATGCTTTCGCCATTGAAGGGGGCCCCGCGTGAATGTGCAGCGATAACGTAAGACAAAAGAGTCCGATGCATCTTCTTATACATGAAACAGTCGTCAACAGAAGAAGCGGCCAGTGGATCTGCTGAAATTCGGGTTCGCGTCTGTCGCGCGCGCCCAAAAATAGACTATTCTGCACATCTACAGTATAAAGAGAATTCCCGGGAGAGTTTCCCAAACAGAATCGAAAAGCCTGATCAAATCCTAACAAAACCAAACCACATTTTGAGCCGTTTGCCGTGAGTTCAATTCCAATCTCATAATCAGCGAGTTTTAACGGTGCGAGTCCCCTTACGTCGTTGCAGACTTTAAGCCTAGAGCACGGGGTTGAAAAGGTAAATCTGCGGAGGAATCTTCACGGCGTACGTTGCCAAAGCTCCCTGACTGTCAGTTTTTATAGGCTTCCGCCTTACACAACATACAGGCCCACATTTCACTTTGCGTCACGATTCAAAAAATAACGAGGACTGATAACGAAACACCGCATTCCGATGTAGAAAGTGATTATACTCACTCTTTTTCATCGACATTAATGTGCAACATCATTGGCAACACCCGTACCATCAACACATACATTGGACCACTATTATACTTAAACAAATCTATACCATATAACCAGTATTTCAAATATGTTTGTGGTGAAATTGTGCCTCTTTTCCGCAATGAATAAATAAAAATCGGAAATCTTTTGAGTAGAAGTTTATAATCTCATCACAGCGAGAGGGACATTACATTACTTACTTTTTACAGTGCTTTCCGGTCCGGCAAACAGCCTTCGCCAAGGCTTGCATAATATTAATATGAACCCTTAAATTTGTATACGCCAAACGATCATTAACTACCAAAGAGTTTAGACTTTCGGGGTGAACACTGTCTGAAGGAGAAAATAAAGGGGTTCCCTCGTTATTTTGCCCACGAATCTCCGGTAGGCAACCAAAAAATCTCAAATCACCTCAATTTGTTCTTAGTAAATGACCCTTCATCTTTTTCAAATAAACAAGCTCGTATATTAATAGCGAATCGATATTTTACCTTGTAGTAAACAGGAACAAGCAACAACCATTTTAATTGGAAAATATTACTCGATTTCAACTTCAAAATCAAACAAACAAGCTATTTTTGGTCTTCATACTGCGGAGCGGATTCTGCCTCAAACTCGGCTTTGCAAGGATTGATATTTTTGATACTATTTTTTTAAGAAATTTGTATTCCTTTAAATGACATCAATGCCAAAAGAAATGCTGAACATGTAAATTACCGTCAGTTGGTAAATATGTGCTTTTTCAAAATTTCGATTTTCTTTCCCGCACGAAATTTAAAGGAATATAATGTCCTGTAACAAATAAATGTGCTTGTTTGTTTTGCAGGCCTTTATACAATTTCAAAACTTGGTTTGAAATGGCGCACTCCAGTTCAGAAACTGCGCAGATGCACTTTTCCGAACGAATTAGGAGCGTCCCGCTCTTAATTCAAAAACTGAAATTAAGTAATTGGCTTACTTGTCATGGGCCGATTTTTTTCCTGCGATGTCTCATTGGAAAGCTCATAACCAGGCCTAATGTAATGCTAGGAAATTATCAATTCAATTTGAATCACCCCCACACCCGGTTTTAGAAAAGGTAAATATGTCGGTGAAGTGTTTCAAAGAAATGGGGCTGACGGGGGCTTGATCAATTATCAATTCAATTTGAAAATCTATTTTTCAAGGTCCTACACCCCAAAAGCGCGTATACATAAACTTTAACACATTGATCTACATTATGCACAGTGTCAACAAAAGTAAGTATTTTGATACCACAGCCACAGTTGCATGATGCGAAAAACTTTCAAAGTGGGTACCAATTTTTAATACTCCTTCCTGTAAGATACAAGCCAAGATTTCATTAATATTTAAAAAAAAAAGTTCGTCTGCCTCCTTGTCTTTATTTTTCTGCATGCATTACCCAAAATAGCATTGTCTAGACTGTTACGAAAGAGTGATAATTACACAAAAAAAGATTGACAAAAGGCTTCATTATGTCTTGTTTGTTAGTCCAATAATGTGATCGAAGGTCTATGATTATATTGAGAAGACAGTCCTTGTGTAGGGGCTAGCCTACACAATCAAGAAATAGTAACTAAAATTTCAACATGGATTTTCAGGTTTGTTCCGTTTCTTTGTCAGTCGTATACATAGAGCTATATTAAATTTAATATAGAGCTATATTAAATTTAGCTCTATGGTCGTATAATGAGTTGACACGTTGTTTCGAACAAGCGCATACTTGGGCCGTACAGCGCGTCCCAAAATACCCGCTGGACTTTATAAATAATCTGGACTTTAAATCCCTGGCGAGTATTGGTTTAATATATAAATGAGTTTAAAAATGACTTGGGTTCAAATAAAGGCATGTCGAAAACAAATGCAACTGGTTTCAAGGAAAATCGATGATGCTTGCAAACACGAGTCACATTTTGGATGCGCTTTTTGAATAGGTACCGTACATACTTGCACGTGAATTTCAAAATTGAACTTGAAACGAAGAACAATATTGTGAATTTATTTAAGGTGTAGTCTACGTGGATCGAAAAGAATAGGAAACACAGAAAGTAAAAGGCAACGAGATCGTCACATCATGAACATGATGAACCATTTCCACATTAAAAAACAAAATGCGCATGATTGCGCATGATTTTCCGGCCTTGAAATCGGTTGAGTTTGTTTTTGACATGCACTTTATTTGAACACGAATCATTTCAAAACCCTTTTGAAAATCAAACCAATTCTTACCAGGGATTAAGTTAAGATTCCAAGCTTTATGATATTGAAATAATGGCGGTACGTGTTTCCGCGGCGACGCTAGAGCCTCGATAAAAAAATGTTTCCGGTAGTTTGGGACGCGCTGCATACATGTACTTAATCATTTTGTACAGTACATGTATTACATTGCACATAGTCGACGACAGGCGGCGCCCTCACTTGGCATCAAATGCATGTAATCTCAAATTTAAGCTTCAATTGATTGAAACGAAAAATTCTTTTTTTCCATTTAAACAATTTCTAATATTCTGCCAGTCTAAACAAAAAAAAATCACTACTAAAAATCCCAATTCGAAACGTTAAGACTTATACATGTATATACCAAATGGAACCATGGTATATTTGATCATTATCTTTGACATTTTGTAATTAATAATAACACCAAGACAAAAGAGGATCACAGTGTCTATGCAGTGATGTTCTGCATTTATTGTAGGTGTTTCAATATAAACAAAAACTCTGCAGTAAAACCAGAATAGTGAATACCTTGCTTGACTGGCTTTTGTTACAGTGATTATTAGATATTTATACTTTTTGGCTGAAATACTTGGGAAAAAAATACTAGACACACCAAAAGGGAATGTATAACACAAACAAATTTTGGAATGAAAGGGGATTTCTTTCTTAACTTTCCCAATTTCACAAAAAAAGACTGCAGTTAATTTTTTTTTGTCACATACATGGATTAGCCAAATTAAATTTGGACACCGAGAAAGGCACTTTTCTTCAATTTGTTGGTATTAGGTAACAAATAAGTGCACATATATACATGTAAATATTTTCTACATAAACTTTCTACATCTTTTAAACTTCAGTTTAACAATTCATTAATTATTTCCTATACGGTTTCAATCAAAGCGAATTAGTATTGGGTTTAAACAGATCACACATCCTAATGAAATAAAACAAAATAACAAAAATAAAAAAGCTAGTATCCAGGAGAAATTAAACGGACAATTGTACGATTTTGTTTTACATGGATGAAAAACATGCTTCTGATAATTAGTTTTGATTGGTAATCAACTATTTCAAAGTTTAACAGCTGCAGAAAAATGGTTGATTTTAAGCCATGATCTGTTTGAATTTCAGTCCGGTTAAACCCAACAGGAGACACAATATTAACAATTGAACGATCATTACCTTAAACTCAAACTTTAAATTGTAATATTTTCAAAGAATAAGTAGGCCCCTGTAAGTGATATTTGTGCATAACTGATCGTCTCTTATGATATTTTATTATTGCTATTACGTACTGACTGTGTAATTCTTGAACAATATACCAAAAACGAAACAACAAAAAAGCACTAATGTTGAGAATTTTGGTCAATAAATAATTGAATGTCGAATTGTTCCCAGCCAAGTACAATAATAAGAGTAAGATAGGAATAGCGCATGGAATATAACCTGGAAATTTATAGAAGAGGAAAGAAGACTAACAGACTAGAGCCATGTCAACTGTCAAGCAACACGTTAACGGATAATGTTAGTCAATTTGTTTGAGCAACAGCAAAAGGTGATGGCAGTAATTATGTAATGACTGAACAATAAAAGGTGGCACATTATATGACAGAATTGAACAGTACAGGCATGCAACCGGGAATTTAGGAAAACAAAGAAAACCCCAAAACACATGACTTTGTACAGGTTTTGAAATTTGTAATGACATTCATTAGAAGTGAAAAACAAGGAAACCAGCGGATCCGAGGAAAAGTTGCATGCCTGACAGTAAGGCTTTTGAGAATGGGGATTGAGGATAAAATAAGACCTGCAGTTGACTACCCTGTATCAACAATCTACAGCCCTCGATTACCTAGTCACTGCAGTCAAGGCAATGTGAAACGATTATCCGCAAACGGTTCTAGCCGGTCATCTGTTTACTTAAGTAACGTAAAGTCTCAACCCTCATTGCAAAGACTGGTTGTCTGACTCAAAGGCACTCTCAAAGGTTTCAGACCAAAAGGGTACTATGAAACGCTGATCCAAAAGCAATTTCAGTTGGTTATCTTATAATCTGAGTAACCGGACAGTCGCAGCCTTAAATGGATAGAGTAGACTGGTTGTCTAGCCGCTGCACATGAGGCACTCTCCGGGGTTCTCCAGGGAGCATATCATGGCCGCTTCGTTCAGCTTCTTCATTTCTTCCTCTTCGGCTTTCAGCTCTTCCTCCGTCTTCTCGGATTTCTTCATGGAGGCGTCGGCCTTCTGCTTGTCCAAGGTGAACTGGATGGGGTTGGCGGCCGGCCGGGTGCGGAGGTAGTACATGCCCGTCTTCAGGCCCTGGGGATGGGAGATATGGGAGGGGTGAGTTCATTGGACAATGGAGCGATTTCATTTGGCCCCGCCCACAGAATCTATGGGCAGCACGTATACCTCTCCATTGCCACAGGTCATGTTCCAACCGCATGCATCCTAATGATGTCAATGCAAGACTTGTCTGCAATAAATAACGGCCCTGATTGGTCGAAACTTCATTGGGCAGTGCTTAACGTATCAGTCTATTCTCATTATTTTAAAACTGATTTCAGAAGGAGTCTGCAATGATGTCCCATGCTTAGGATGTTGAAGGAAAAGACTTCAGGATGTGACTTAGTTTTGTAAACGTTCAGCAAATTATTTTAAGACCAGTTTAAACGTTAATAGCCATTCATGCTTATTATGGCTTGATGAATCATGATGAATCAACTTGGCAGTCATTGAAAAAGTAAAAACTTAACTACGTGTGCCCTGAATGTAATCAAGTACTGCAGCGCTTTGAAGGTTTTGCAAAATGAAAAGGTTTGAAAAGATCATTATGTAGGTTTAACTCAAAGGGAGTCTGCGTGAACGACCGAAGGTAGGGCATATTGAACGCAATTGTACTGGCAATGTGAACAATTGCACTAGCCGAAAACTGCTATTTGCATGGTGATACGTTGTCTTTTAAAAATATGAGGGTTGGATAATGGTATTAAGCTGGGAGGCACGATAGTATTAACCTAACTCCCCAGCCTAATAGGAACCATACATACCCATTACATTTCAACACACACATGGGGAAAACAATACACACACACACTGACTTAGTTTAGTTTCTGGGTGCATGCCCCAGTGTAAAAAAATGTTTCTGTGAGGGGTACTGTACCTATCCTAACAGATTTAAACACAAACCTGCTGTTGAACTTTGATGGGTTGTGTTTGGTTAGGGTTAATGCACTGTTTAGTTCTTCAAATCGGGAACCGAAGAAGGGAATACTTACCAGTTTCCAAGCGTGGAAGTGCATGCTGGTCATCTTGCCAAAGTTAGGCGCTGCGATGTGAATGTTGAGCGACTGGCTCTGGTCGATGTAGGCACCGCGATCGGCTGCCATCTTGAGAATGTTCTTCTGGGAGATCTCCCAGACTGTCTTGTATAGTTCCTTGGTGTCCTTGGGTATTTCAGAAATGTTCTAGAGAGGAGGAGTCAAACGAGGTAAAAATTGGAACTTATATCTACGATAGGTGATTTAGTCTATTGGAGTTTTCTTAGTAGTGCTTACCACAGAATTCTGCACTCTTGATCATTATTCAGAGCCAACAGCACTAGAAACAGAAAGTCTGTAATCTCTGTGAGCACGGAATCTGCGGCTGACCAGTTCGTGTCAGAGGATGTGATAACGCGTTTTGGCTGTTTTTATACACAGGCACGGCTGACGGGTTAAGACGTAAAGATTGCCTCCGGGTGACGTTTAAACACGCTAATCCCTCATGCCTTTTGTTATGTACACACACAAAGTCTGTGAAGTCTGTGGAGGCAGACCCTATGTTGATCTTGAATTGGATTGTACAATTTACACTCCAGTGCACACCCCACAGTATTGAAACATATGAGGTTTCGCCAAGAAATATCATACAAATACTGTCGAAAATTACTCTTGCGAATCAGTATTTGTGGCAGGGCTGTATGTCAGAAATTGGCTGAAAAATTTTGCCTTTTGCGATAATCAATATTTTTGGCCAAAAAAATCCCGGCGCAAAGTGGTGGAAGGATACAACTAAAGCCAATAGTTCTTGTTACAGAACTTGTGATAATACGCTACCAGTTATAACTGTCGTGGCTGTACAAAGTCATGGAACGCATTGCCAAGTGACAAGAGATAGAACCTGAGAACAATTTCGTGCAAACGAAAAAAAAAACCCCAGAAAACACACAATGTACCTGTATGGAGCCATTGTGGGCAATGAGTAGGTTCTTCATATCATCATTCCACAAACCAGACTCAGTCAGATCCTTCAACAGATGCTGGTTCACAATCTGGTATCAAAAGGAAAATACACAAATTCTTATAACGACAATTTATGAAAGTATCTTCATATTTCAGTACTTTGGAGAAAAGGCTTCAACATGTGGATAATCTCTAAAACTGAAATGGGTACAATAAAAGTAATGGCAGTATTTGTGCTTCAACCAAACTGATCATCAAAATTCTATGACCAACCGAGCATCAAATTGGTTAAAGACCACTGACCCATATGCATTGAATCTCCGATTATTAGCATACAAGATACAGAATAAATGCCAAAAAGTCATGACCTGCCAAAAAGTCAGACATTTGTCCCAAAGTTCCTTACCTGGAATTCACCAGACAGCACCCTGCGAGTGTAGATGTTACTGGTGTACGGCTCAATGGACTCGTTATTGCCCAGGATCTGGGCCGTGGAGGCGGTGGGCATGGGGGCCAGCAGGAGACTGTTCCTGAGCCCGTACTTGGCAATGTCGGCCTTCAGGGCGGCCCAGTCGTGCAGGTCTGTCGGGGTGACGTTCCACATGTCGTACTGCAGGATCTGTGGGACCGAGCAAAGAGTTATTGTGATCAGAAACTTGCTGATGGTGCAGAAGGGGAGTTTAATTGAAGTGTGGATCGTTTCGCAAAGCACCTCTGTGCTGACATTGCACACTTTCCATAAAATACTGCTCCCTTGTGAATTTTCTAATTCTACTTTATAAAAGGAACAACATTGATGTACTTAGTTAAGCAAGACATGTTATAACCTATGCACCTAGCTCAACATTCTAGCCTGTTTAAACTAAACCTGAAAGCTAACCTACAAATGTGTACCTAATCTTCGAAACTGCCCTAACTCTATTAGGTACAAAATACTTCACAAGAGTATCCAATCACTATTATGAGGCTGAGGGTGGGGGAGTGGGGAGAAATTACCTGCTAGTTTGGATCTTGAACTACCGGCTTTCTTGGAAGATGCAGATGCACTTAAACTGTCACGGTACATAACAAATCTTTGCGCTTGCGAATTCGATGATGATCATGCAAGGCGATGAAATGCAATCATCTTGCTTACAGTCAGATTACTCTGTGTCATATAAATATTCGGCTTACTCTTTTGCCTCGTGTTATTTCCCATATGTATATTTGTTTACAATCCTACAGTATGATCCTAGTGATAAACACCTTAAGTCCTAAAAACAACAACTGGAAACCTAACAATAAATTTGACTACGTTATTCCTCTATATAGATGTAGTCAAATTTGTCAACTTGTTAAGAGTTTGCGATCCTACTCTCTCCCAAGTGTTTGGTACATCAACTACTCCTGCAATAAGGAATCTGGAATCCACTAAGGTCGAACAAGAGAACTTAAGGTCTGCCAAGGATGCTACGAACTTCTCCTTCTATTCCTATTGGGAATTCAGGGCTTTAGGAACGACCGCAGAGGGCACTGTGGATGGGTTGTCGAAAAGAATGGGATCTACAGGTACCTAAATGTCCAAGTGCATGGTACTACAAGGGTAAATAAAACAAAGAGAACTGGAAATTGGAAGAAAATTTGAAGAACGTACCCCTTTGCTCGCCGGGCAGCCCTTGTAAGTCTCATATGGTCCAAGCTCCTTGGCGAGCTCGCAGCTTGCTTTGAGAGCGGCGTAGTAGATGGTCTCAAAGATCTGGATGTTCAGCTTCTGGGCCTGGGGGCTCTCGAAGGGGAAGCGCATCTTGATGAAAGCGTCGGCTAGGCCCTGCACGCCGATGCCGATGGGCCGGTGACGGAAGTTACTTCTCCGTGCCTGGATTTGGGTAAACATTGAAACTTTATTAGCAAATTAAAGCAACTTCACTTCGGCAACATCTAGAAACGGGAGATGCATGCTGCTTAGGTTAGGTTGCTTCTATCCGACTCTAACTCAGAAATGACATGGAATCTGTTCGTTTAAATTTCATATCAGATAAGCTTTAGCGTATGTCACAATATGTTTAATGCTACCCCTGCCAGACGCAACACTCTCTGACTTACAATGTGAAAAGTCTCAATTTTACAATCTTCATAGCCAGTATATGCAGTAAAATCATCAGACGTAAGGTTTTGTAAATTTTTGCAGCTTAGGAGAACACTGTCACTACAAAGGAACTGAAAATCTCTTTAACGTAAGTAAAATAAAATTCTTCAAAAGTCTTCTGAGTCGTACTTTCAACCATGCAAAGCTTCAAATCGTCATGAAATTGTCAACACCCTTTTCATGGAACAGATCTCACCTCTTCGACAGGGTAGTAGTTGATGTTGATGATCTTGTTCAGATTCTTGGTGACGACTTCGGTAACCTCTGCCAGCTTCTGAAAGTCAAAGGTCCGGTTGGGTCGAACGTACATGGGGAGAGCGATGGAGGCCAAGTTGCACACAGCTACCTGTAAAGATGATAAGTAGATATTGGGTCTGAAACAATTTGAAACTGGTTTTTATTTCAGAAATCAATTTCCCTCAGCGTGAGCCTCCATTGTAAGTTTCTCATATTTACAGCAATGTGAATATGTTAAGCATGTGTTTGGGGCACGATCTTTAGTTGAAAAGCATGATCTGTTTGAATCAAGAGCAAAGATTAACTTAATTCTTAAGCCCCTGTTGTTTTTAAAATTTGGCCAGATTTTCTCAGACCAATACCAAATTTTATAAAGCTGCTTATATAAAAGTAATACAAATATTTGCTTAATAGCAAAAACAGATAAGCCACATTTCAAAGGACATACCACAACATTTTTTTCAGCAGCATTTTGCCAAGTACAAAATCTTTTCATGAAATTGAGCCCCAAATGAGGTAATCACATTCATCTTTTCAATCCTCCAATTCTTGAAGATTTTCGAGAAAAATTATTATTTTGCTTACCTCGTCTGGACTGGAGTACTCGATAATCTCAGTGCACAGGTTACTGCACTTGATGGTGCCAAGGTTCTGCTGGTTACTCTTACTGTTGCAGGCATCTTTGTACAGCATGTACGGGGTACCGGTCTCCGTCTGGGCCTGCACGATGGCCTGCCAGAGATACTGAGCCTTGATCTTCTTGCGGTATTTCCCCTCGCTTTCGTACCTGAGATACGAAAGTGTAGTTTTAGACGAAAGAATTATGTTTTTCTGAGACGCAACAGTTATCTTCGATCCGATATAGACACCATTTTTCAAGGTTAGGGTAAGCTGACTGAATTCCTAAGTTTGAATCACTCAAGGGGGTAAGGGTAAATAGACAAGACTAGACTTGCCGAGACCAGATACACAGTCTCCATTTAGAACATCATTTATACTCGGTGAATCAGTAACTAAGTCAGAGGACTGTAGGTTCGCCATTCAGGTCCATCAAAATTCAAAAAGTTTAGCGAACTCACTTTTCATACAGCTTGTCAAACTCTTCACCCCAGCAATCCGACAAGCCCGGGCACTCGTTGGGGCACATCAGGCACCAGTCTTGGTTCCCCTCCACGCGCCTCATGAACAGGTCTGGTATCCAGAGTCCGTAGAAGAGGTCGCGGGCCCGCTGCTCCTCCTTGCCGTGGTTCTTCTTGCAGTCCAGGAAATCAAAGATGTCGGCGTGCCAGGGCTCCAGGTAGATGGCAAAGGCACCGGGACGCTAATGGTTCAAGGAAAACACTGTTTTATCATTCACTGTTACCATGTTGAATAGATGTTATGGAGCCCCCCGAGATGTTTTAAAAATCTTTAAAATTGGAGGATCAAGGACTGTTAGGCTTAACCCTAACTCCCTAGGCATTTTTGCTAGGATGCAACCTCAATCCTGCAAAATCCTCCAACTGTCTCCATGTAAAAATAGCACACAGTCTCAATCCTCCAAAATCATGTTATTTCTTGAATGTGGTCCTTGGATGGGTGACCACTGCCTCAATCCTCCAAAATCCTCTGGCAATCACTGTCAATATGTTTAGGCAGAGCCAGTGACATCCTGGAGCAGTGCGGAGGATTTCAGTATAATCTAGGACTAAATTTATGCATGGCTGAGCATAAACAACACAAGGCCCGGCCAAAGACCATGACACATCCTCCAAAATCAAAATGTAGCCTCAATCCTGCAAAATCCTCCGTTTTGCAAACAGGATTTTGGAGGATTTGGGGAGGCTAGGGTTAACGAACAATGAATTACTAATTGTAAAACCTGAAAAGCTTTCGTAGCAACAGCCGACAGAAAATATTTTGAGAATTTAACATCAGAAATTCACTTGCACTCAGGACCCACTGCTTTTAGCCGACTAGAGCAAATTAACTTAACCACACAATGGATACTGGAATCAGACACTGAAAATCAATGAGATCTGATCTGAATAGTTCCAACCTTTGAACTTTAACCTTTGTGCTCACCTTGTTTCCTCCCTGATCTACGTAGCGGGCGGTGTTGTTGTATACTCTTAGCATCGGCAGGAGCCCATTCGACTGGCCGTTGGTCTGCAAATTCAATTATAAAAAGAAAACTTGTGAAATTGTGAAAAGGTCGGTTTATATTATGGTTGATAATATGATAAAGGGGATGAACCTGCCCATCTCTCTTTCGAGGCGATTGGGCCAGACTCGAGTCCTCGAAGTGCTGCTGTGGCCACACCTCCTCCACAGCAAGTCTGCTACCTTCCCAGCATTGAATAATGCCGGTACCCATTTAACACCTGGGTTGAGAGGAGCAATTGAGGTAAAGCGCCTTCCTCAAGGGCATAACATGCATGGCCACGGCGGGGCTCGAACCCACAATCCCACGATCATGAATCCTATGCTCTTATCGCCAGACCACACGTGCCCCTAAGTCAATAAGAAGTCATTCAGTAATAAGCCAAGTCCCAAGCTATTTCTGTGATGAAGGCATGCCTTTGTTATTGTACATCCCGTTTCACTTAATTGCGCACGGACTTGACTACCACGATGTTCCCCAAGCCTTACCCCAGCAATGTAGCTGCCCGTGGCTCGGATCTTGTGCACGTTGACGCCGATTCCGCCAGCCGTCTTGGAGATGAGGGCGCACTGCTTCAGCGTGTCGTAGATCCCCTCAATGCTATCATCACTCATAGTCAACAGGAAACAGCTGAAAAGTCGAGTTGAATAAAAGCGGTCTGATCACCATTTTCGGATACCTCTTATTTCAAGATTCAAGTATTTTGTCATAAGCCATCAGAAAGCAAATGAGCATACAGTAATGTGAGACATGTTTTGGGGGTAACTTTGCTTTCACAACAGATACTCGACACAATTCATACCTTGAGAGTTGTGGTCGGCACGTTCCGGCGTTGAATAGCGTTGGTGAGGCATGGGTGAACCACTTCTCAGACAGAAGGTTGTAGGTCTACAAGAAACAACATTTAAATACTTAGTCATATCTCAGGCATGCAACTGGGAATTTAGAAAAAAACAAGGAAATTCCAAACCACGCAAGACTTTGTACAGTGCTTTTCAATTTGTAATGGCATTCATGAGAAGTACAAAACGAGAAAATCAGCAGATCCGAGGAAAAGTTGCATGCCTGCATATTGATGGAATAACCAATTTTCCACTCAAGATCTACAAAAGCGTGTGTGCTGACTATTAGCTTGCAAGCCATGCACAAATGTAACTTGGGTCGCATCCCAAACTCTTGTGGTCTTCGTCTACTTCAACTGCATGGGAACATGCTGACAACAGTCCTAGCCGTAGTTCTAAACTCACGTTTCAGACATGGCTTTGGACTGCCAAGAACATGTGAAGTAACAAGTGATCTTTACCTCAATGGCAGCGTCAATGTCATTCTCATGGATGCCGACAGCTACTCTCATCAACATGTGCTGGGGACGCTCCGCAACTGCAACAAGAAAATACCATCAAAATATCCAATAAAACGTTGGTCAAATTAAAGCTGTTGTTCTTAGTAACATGCTACATCTCCCTAGGCCTAAATACTTCACTAGTGGTGCTAGTTGGCAAAAATAATGTTGTAAGAAATTTATTAACAATAACTCCCTAGGCGTTTTTGCTAGGTTGCAACCTCAATCCTGCAAAATCCTCCAACTGCCACCATGTACAAATTGCATACAGCCTCAATCCTTGAAAATTATTTCTCAAATGTGGTCCTTGGAGGGGTGACCACTGCCTCAATCCTGCAAAATCCTCCAGCAATCACTGTCAGTATGTTGAGGCAGAGCCAGCGACATCCTGGAGCAGTGCCGAGGATTTCAAGTACAATCTAAGCCGAAACATATGCAAGGCTGAGTATTAACAACACAGGGTCCGGCCCAAGACCTTGACAGAGTGCATCCTCCAAAATCAGCCGCACATTTTTGCCATACAGCCTCAATCCTGCAAAATCCTCCATTTTACAAAGAGGATTTTGGAGGTTAGGGTTAAACAAACTGCATCTTTGTCTCCTACTCACCTTTTCCGTTAAGTTTCAACAGGTAGGATCGTTCCAGAGTCTGCAAAATTAACAAAAGGGTAACATAATTTTTAAAATTGTATGTGAGTCGCTTTGTCCGTGTTCAAAACCATAAGCCTAAGCTTTGTGAGTCTGGGCTAAAGGGTATACCAAGTGTTTCTCTCACGAGTTTGTATAAATCTGAGGGACGGAATTGTATGAACCTGCAAAATCGAGCATGGCACCATTTGAAGCCAAGAAGAGTGAAGTGGTTCGACTCCATTCCCAGCCTGACGGCCCAGGATGGCTTGCTCTATGACAGCATAAAAACACAACTACATGACTTTGTAGATGTGAGGAACAGCCGTCAATATACAGAGGAGTTTCAATAGGTTTTGTATTTTTAATTATTTTTTTTTAACATCTGGAAGCTTGTGAAAACTCCTACTCAGCTTGAAAATGTTCTGCAGGTAATTAATGCAGAAAGTGGTGCATGTGCCATGTTCCAGGCTGATCAAATTTCAAAACGACATAATGTATAAGAACTTACCTTGAATCCAAAATATTGGTAGTCGTAATCGCGGTCGTAGATGATTGCAGAATTCAGTTTCTGTTAAGATAGAAAATTATTTTATAATTGTTTGGTCGACATCAATGCGTATTTATAATTTTGAGGACCGACAATCTTACAAAACAATGTACTTGCATGTCACTCTTGCCATTACCAGCAATGTAACAATTTGGGGAAAACACTTCCAGCTAAAACAACACCAGTTTATGATAGTTTTGTGCCTATTTGCTACGAATCGAAAACTTTCCGAACTTTCATACATCATTTGATCTTTAGAAATGTAAGAAATATTTCTATTTCTGGATCAACTTCAGATATTTATCCCTAATCCCCTAGTAGTTCCTCAGGACTACCCTGCTAAATCCAACAGAGTCCAACCAGACTTTCCTGTTCAATCCACTGTGCCTCATTTTCAGTTGTCTGCTGAATTCAACAGAGTCCAACTTGGCAGTATAATGTGGTTCAGTTGCCTGCTGAATCCAACATTTTGCATGAGGAATGTACACAAGGGGTTAACTGCTCAATCCAACAGGCTTAGTTGGAGCCTGTTAGACTCAGCAGGGTTAGGGATAATAAACCTACGTCCTTGTGCTCCATGATGATCTGATAGGTCTTGTCGGATATCAGCGGCGAGGGCTTGTCATTGCGTGGGTTGATGTAATCATACAGGTCCGTCATCACCTCTACAAATTATGTAAACAAAACAAGAGCTTTGTAAATCTAACCATCTCACTAAACATTAACCAGATTAAAAAATTTTTTTTTCCAAATTTGAGTTTCTTAATGACTGTGAGTCAAGAAAATGCATTTTCAACTAAAATTGAAGATGTTTCTCAGTGTCAAAGTGATTTGCATGTGCATTTAAATCTGTTGATGTCCATTTACTGATCATTACCAAGGTTATGATGAATAAGTAGAGTGGCACCCGAATCTGCAATCTTTCCAATTTGCCAGCAAAATTTTGAGAGAGTTTCAACTTTACCAACAAAATTTTGAGACTGTCACCCGTCTCATTGCCGAGTGGTTAAGGGCACCAGACTCAAGCTTTGGTGTTTCTGATCAGCGGAGTGTGGGTTCGAGTCCCGGTCTTCACACTTGTGTCCTTAAGCAGGACACTTGACCATATTGTTTCGACCTTTGGAGGGGACATAAAAGAACCCAGTAACACTTTATCGCTAGGAGGAGTTTGCCCCAGTGTTTCTGGCAGTGCGTTTATCCTCATACATATGAGACTGCACTTTCAAGGAAGGAAGGAAGGAAGGAACAACACAGTTTCGTAACACGCACCGGAAAAGATTTTCTTGGTCTCCTTGTGCAGATTGGAGACTGCGATACGGGCGGCAAGGATTGCATAATCGGGATGTTTGGTTGTCATGGTAGCGGCCGTCTCGGCAGCGAGGGTGTCCAGCTCCACCGTGGTGACGCCTGGGTACACGCCGTTTATGACCTTCATGGTGATCTCGGTCTGGAAAAATGGGGAAATAGGAATATGCATCATGTGGATAGTGATACTTGTTCTAAAAACTTACCATTTTTATTTTCTTTATCATGTTTATTGTCAAAAAGTCCATGGGCAGGTAAGCCTATTATTAATCAAGTAATGTGTGGTGTAACCAGGTTGTGAATCCAAAAACAGTTTTAAAAATGTTGGCTACTTAACATCGAACAATCATTAGTTACATCATTCATTAATGCATGTCTCCGTCGTGTCCAGGTAAAAACTTACAAGGAAATTATCACTTTAATGACTTTCCCTCTTGGTCTTAATATGAGAGTACAATAGGCCAAATTCAAGTAGGCCTAGTGGTCAGGTGGTAGCCTAGTGCTATTTAAAAAGTATTTCGCTTGGACTTTGGAGATGGTTGATTGTCACTGTTTTTTGGAATGTCAACTTACTGGATCTACGAAATCCGCATTAAGGCCATAGACGAGCTTGGAGATCCGTGATGTGATCTTATCAAACATCACCTTCTCCTTCTTACCATCTGCAAAAGAAAGGGAAAATGTCAAGGAGAAACCCCTAGCTAGGTGTGTAGGCCTATGCCTACCGGCATGACCGGGTTAGTTACAATTTGAGTGAACACTTTGCCAATTTTGTTATTTTTACAAAATTAAACATTTTTCTCTTTCCCAAATATGTTTTTCTTTGGACAAAATATATTACATTTATTAACAATCAATAAGGTAATATATGGTTGAAGGGGGCTTCGGAATACTTTGTATGCTAAATCTTGTTAAAATAAAAATAAGAGTTGCACCAGCTCAAGGAATTGGAGGGAAAAGCGTTTGCCGTTTTGAGCTCAAATTTTCGCCCAGAAATGCGACTAAACATGACTTCGTCAGCTTACTTCACGACCTACTAATCCCCGTCCTCTGAAGAATACATACCTCTCTTTATCACATACATGGTGGTGGTTTGAGGGAGAAAAAGAGCAAATAATGTTGAGAGAAATTTGACAACGATGTTCACCCGGCGGAGTTCTCAAATCAAGCGCCAAAATTTTGGCTCGGAAATGAAGAAAGAAAATCCATCTCGTCAGCTGAGCAGAGATGTTGACCCTAATCTGAGGTCAATTTCAACCAATCATTTTCGGCGGAATCCCGGTAGCTGTTGCATATTCATAAGGCCGGGCCAGGACCTCGCTGGTGTACGGGATTATTTTCTGTACATTTCCGTTGAGCTGGCAGACCATGACTACCAGCGACAAGCTCGCGCGCGAACAACAAACGACAACCCCTTTATTTGTTTACTTTTTTTCTAACCGCAAAATGCCCCTGGAAATATACTAGCTCATACCCTAGGGGATTTATAGTCAAATTTTGTTTAAATTAAAAGATTTTAGCAATTTTTATAGACTGTCATAAATAGGTACCGGTACGGTGAATAATTTTGCGGTGATGACTCAATCAATATTTTAGATCGGCGATCTTAGTCGATCAGTTTATAATTTACCGTTATAATTTAGGACATTTGGACCACGATCTCCATTGCATAACCGTACCTTGAGCTTAGGTTTATGTTCGCATAATAATATTGTGAACTTCATGTACACTGCACCAGTCTTGTACTGATAGAAACAAATTAAATCTAAAAAAAATAAAAATGATGAAGACTGCTAAATTCCAAACAAACACTTGAACTAGAGATGATCTTTTTTGTAATGCATTTTAAAGACAATTAAACTGTTCACCCGCACAGTTTGGGTGATATGTTATATATCCAATCTATGATCAGCAAAAGTTGGTTAGCTCCGATTCGATTAAGATTGATGAAGGCTGGTGGTCGGGTAAAACTGGGTAAAGGGGAAATTATCTCGTAAATTCGGACCAAGTTCTAAATTATTTTATTTTTCTGGAGGCTATCGCCGCCACTTTTCGGCCATCACTTTCATACATCCATGAAGGCTTGGTATCTCCCGCTGGGAAATAAAATCTTCAACAAAATTTTGAACAAAAACAGCATAAGACCACAAGCTAGAAACGTTTCCCAAACAACACCGATCGTTTCACCTGCAAATCTGCAGCCCATTGATAAAACGACAGACATCGATGTGACCGAGAACCATTAATACCGCCCTCTATAGTTACAATTCCACCAAGGGATGTGATTGACTATCCTGTGTTGGAAAGAGATTATTTCTGAACAATTTATATCCGAAAGTCTTCATTCACTAAAAAAAACCACCAACTTCTGGGTTGAGGCTCAGTTCCCGAATTTTGAGTCTCGCTCGGGTTGGGAAACGGGGGGTTGAGAACTTACTTGTCTTAAAATAAATCAAGGCTATAGTGGAACACATACGGCAAGCACCCGTGACATTATTTTATGACTAAGAATCATATGCCGTCTCGATACGATAGGCGCATGCATCCAAACATAAGAAGTTTTGAGTTTAAGGTTGTTATCTCGTGAAATAATTCTCTGGCACAGGCTTGCATTAAAGTCAAACACTACACCTCTATTATAATGTCTATATAAACCCGCCCAAACAATTTCCCTCTAATTCAATGTTGGTAATAAAATCGGCATGTCAATATTATTGAATTTGACATGTTGCACCCCCCTGAAGCATTTTATAGCTCCATGCTGCCATGAACGGTGGCAAAACTCACTCCAGCCTTCCAAAATGTTTGTAATAACACAATTAAATAACCGTACCCATAGGGGGCTTAAACGCTTGAGTTGTTATCACAACTGAGCAAATTAAACGAATTATATTGCAAAAACAAAATCCACCCTGTCCCTTCATGGGCTTCATAGTAACGGGAAACTTTCAAGAGAAGTTTGCAGTTAAAATGTAAAGGCTTCAGGAGACCAGGACTGAAGTCAAACTGGCCCGACGTCCAGACGAAGCCAATGTTTGAGAAACGGTCTTTTTTGCACGAAATAATGTGCACCATTATTGCCTGCCGTCTTGAAGTCAATTACACGGTACTAAATTTAGATATGTTTGTGTGCCACATGCAGCTGAACCCGACCGAGCGAGACGCGCCAGTGGGAGTTTGCATCCCGGCTTGTCCCATCTCTGATTGAAAAATGCATTTTTAATCTCCACAACACGAGTCTAAAAAAGGATCTTTCATTTGGCGTTGTAACAAGCGTGGGCAGGGTTGTATGTGAGTGGGGAGGGATACAGGATGGATTTAATCAAACTGATTGGCCGAATTTTCAAAGATATTCAAACTGGTTGATTGTAAAAATGTAACCATTGGTATTAATTAAAGCCTTCATCGGATGTTACACCAAATATACTTAAAGGGTTCATGTAATGAAATGTGTTTAATGCACCTTTGTGTCCAATGATTTTAACCTCCTTTTTAATTTTCATTTTGACAATTTTAAGGGCATTTTGGTGAGTTTGTCACAGTTTTTATGCTGATGCAAATTTGCATATTCATGAGCAAAAGTGTAATGTCATTTTAGGCAGAAACCACTATGTTACAGCTATTTCAGCCCCAAAATTAGCCGGATTTTTGGACATTTTGCTGTCATTAATTTTCTTTTCTTTGGTGATTCGTTGTTGTTTCAGTACATGACGGTAGGCCTATGAGCAAAGTTTTCTCACAAAACGTTTTCAAATGTACAAATTTGGGGTTCACAATTTGAATAGAAAACCCCTAAACTGAACAAGTGTCTTCCTGAAATGACATCACAGCAACAGCGCCCTCAGTTGTCAGGAAAAGGCAGGAATTTAAAGAAATGTTTAAAGAAGCGCACTTTTCAATGAAATTAACCAAAAAGGGATGTCAAAATAGTTTTCATTCATTGAAGAGGAATAGAAAGTTGCACAAAATATGTTCCCAAGTAAAATTCATGTCACTGCCCCTTTAAGTATGACTACTGTCCAAGAGGGGCAATCCCAATAAACGTAGTGTCTTTTTGAACCAATTTTACTGACTGACTGACTGACTCCTCGACTGACTGACTCTCCGCCACTTGTAACCGGGTAGTGCTATCGTATAGGATTTCCTCATCACCCCTATGAATCCGGCGCATAGTTTTGTGTAGACCAGATAGTAAAAAGACTCCCTGCGAACAGCTGTTCTGAATAGTTGAACAGAATTGATAGGCCTACTTTGTCTTGTGTTTCTTCAAAAGTTCTTACTGCGCTATCACCCCTAGCAGTTTCAGTGGGCCTTATCTAACAGGCTCGCCAACTTTTCCCGCCTGGACGATTGCCCGCCATTAAGTCATTTTATGACGGCGTCGCATGGCTGGTGTTTGTATACGCTGCGACTAAACATGGCATTAAATCATTGCAATTAAATCATTGCAATGATGTGACACACTGTCATTGGGGCAGCAAATATGTAATCTCGTCACCAGAAATATTCTTTGATCCTACGCGTCTCATTCAAAGTGTCTAGTATGCAAACATAACCGGTCAATCACAATGGAGCAGCGATTTGTAGCTGACCTAATTTTGATATGAAGGTGCGGTCGACTTTTTAGAAATTTGACTCGTACTGTACTTATTTTTTGGAGGGGGGGGGGGAGAGGGGGAAATAAAGTTTCAATAGCAGGCCTTTGTCATTCAAGGCAAAGTTCAAGCGAAAATAGGAGTGGTATTTGTAACAAATCTGTTATGATCGATATTGTTAATTTATTTTATAACAACACAAGATTCAAATGGGTATGTATTATGAGCATAGATAAAAACAAGTTACCGTAGTTGCAGCGTATAGTACATATTGCATCGAAAACTGTCCGCGACGCACGCATTGATATCTCTCTTAGAGTATTAACATTTTCTGGTTGTTATATGCATTTTACATAGACCACTTAGCGTATGTGATGTCAATTACTCAAACGTCCCATCACCCAATTGATAATAGGCCTAATTCCTAGAAATAACCATTACATGTATCATTTAGTGAGAGTTCCATACACATTAGTTGCGCTCAATTTATTTCGCTCTTAAGCATCGTGCAGCTGTCATGCATATTGCATGTAGTTATTAGCGGTCTCAAGTACACCTGATAATGTACCTTAAGGAGACATTTTGTCGTCATAAATATGCCAATAGGGAGACATCGGACATTAGGGAGACATTTCAATGTCTCCCTATTTTGCTGCTATTTAGCGGACATTTTTTATCGTCGTTAATAGGCTAGATCCATTGCTCGTGGTCCAAAACATAAATTTACTAAAATTCCTGAGGTGTTAGGATGAGGTAAAATTGGGATTAGGTTACATTTAATTTCAAGTTCGAAATAAAATTGTGCGCGAGTCTACGGGAATGTCTTCCAAGTGACCAATTATCGGTAATTATTATATGACTTATCATGATTCTGCTATAATTCTCCATGTTTCGTGAAACATACACTTGTTGTCCATCATCTACAAATGCCAACGAACATAGCAACATGTTCATGTTGTCCGAAAATTTGGGACTCTCAATACTATGTATTTGAGTCCAAAACTAAGGTATTGAAAACATGCAATGCAAGAAAATAGACTGGCACCTGAAACAACCAGTCCATGATCCAACAGCCCTTCGGTACTGCATCAATCAACTGTGCCAAAAGAAACATGTGGCATGAACCATGCGGAACTATATAGTCTCTATTTACTACACATACACATTTCTCCATAGTCAGCCACCAGACTAATGACACTGAATGAAGAGGTCAGTCTTTTCAAATAGTTGGACCATGGTTGGACATGTACTAGTCTAGTCTTTAGCCGCATTCTGAAATCACTTGACTTCCCTCTCATGTGCAAAATATTGAAGAAAAGTCTCCGTTAAAAATTGAATTGCGTCTTCAGACTTGGTTGGTAAAATACCAAGGACCTTTTCTTTGCACAATGGAATTTTTGGAGAAATGTGATGGCTAAAGAGTGAGTAAAGTTGGCCTGATTTAGTTTTGCACGTTTCAGAGCACTCCAGATCCTAGTCTGATGTTCATGATGTTACTTAGCAGTGGACTATTTTGTTTCAAAAGCATTTATGCTGCTTATGTTTTATATCGTGGGTTTACGCAGTGTGCACCATTTTTATACCGGTCAGTACAAAACAAAATGCATGTAGACTCTGGCTCAATAATAATTATACGTTCACTCAAAACAAGTTCACCTCGTGGGCGTCTGCAAACGAACTGCAGTGGACATAAGACAATCTCGGTGTGGATGCCCTCTCGACAGTATGCCCTCTGTCTTCATATAATAATGTTTGCTAGACTGGATGCCTCCGTTGCATGACGCTGGCGTAGCAACCTGAGTATGCTGTTGACGGCAGGCTTGCAAAACTTCACTTTTAGCCAGCGCTGTTGTTTTCACGCTGTGTGATTCTATGGAGGCAATGAAATATGATCGCTGCCACAATATAATTGAGACAGATAATGTAGACGAAAGTATTTGATGATCAACTGGTGAACTTTTCGCTACTTTTTAAAATTTAATTTTGAGCCTTTTTTTAAGGGAAAATAAATTCACCAAGATAAATTCACCAATGTCTTTTTCTTACCATGGGTGTTCGTTCATGGCGATTGTTTTTGTGTGTGTGTAAGATTTCTCAAACATGAGAAGTTCTCAAGTATTTTAAAGTTATTTTTTTCTGGGTTTTGTGTGAATTTTGTGTGAAGAGGGCTTTATTGTCATACCATTTTAGTGTTTACCAAAATATAAAGTTACCAAACTGAGTGACGAAGCGAACATTTTGTTGGTCTCAGCCCTAACGACCTTCTATAGGAGAACCTTAGAAGTGCCCAGCTATACTCGCTTTATCGACTTTTCAGGCGTATGTTTCCCCTGAGAGTTTCTCGCTTCGACCGAAAGTCATAAACCTGCTGAGATGGGCACCGTGAAATGTTTTGATTGCCGATACTTGTCTTGTTTATTCGTTTCTGATATTGAAACATGGGATGAAGATTCCCAACTTAAGGTGCCCGTGGGAGGGGAGAGAGAGAGAGAGACTTGAAAAAAGTCTTCTTATTTTAAGTTGGAGGATTTTGACCACAAGCTGCCCAGAACACCCCAACCACGTATGCACAACGGCGGTATGTATTTTGTTGTACTCTGTAGAGTCGAGAGCAAAATCAACATTGGTGCGCACCACTCAGTGACGCGGCAAGCGCACGATACACCCAAGCGCTCCACTGCGGGGGCGGGGCCGGCAACGTGCGGCAAATACTCTGTTGGCGTCTTCAGAGACAGTTCAAGCCCAATTTAGTGTTTTTGTCAATACTCAAACTCTAATAGCGGCGGTATTACAATGTTTACTTTGGATAAGAGTGATCGCTTATTGAGGACTGCCCACTAGGTACACATACCCTTCAGCTTGTTCGAGGAAATCCAAAACATGAGGTTGACGACATTGACTTGTGACTGTTTGGGACTGCATTATCACTGTATCCCGTGTCATTCAACCTGAGTTGAGGAACGCCAAATGTAATGACGAAAAATTGCCATCAGTTAGACTTTGAATAAGGGCATGTTGCGCCACTAGAGGGCGGGCAACAGGGCTAAGAGCACCGGCGGATCCTCAAACAATTGTTCGTTATTTATATTAAACTCATTGCTTAATAGCTCATTCGCAATACATTTATAGCCATGACTATCGGTAGGACCATATATCATATATCGGCTACTAGTTCTCTCTTTTTTGTGCAAGTTATGACTCTGATTCCAATGGCAAGATACATATACCTTGTTATTAATAGTCGAATGGGTTGCACGCACAAACATGATACCAGTCATCAATAATGCCACGTTATAAAAGACCAATGCAATTGAATAGGTCGTGTACCTAGACTACCTTAAGTAAAATAGACCTGTGCGGCGAATTTGGAAGTTACAGGCAACCAAATTTATATAACCTAATGCAGAAACAATAGCAGTTAAACCAAACCGTAATAGAATGATGTGCAACTTTAAATCCCGCCAAGCGTTGATAAACGAAGAACTCCTGAAGCTTTTACTCAGAGCTTAACTGATCAGCAAGAGGTTAGGGGAAAGACGATAACGCTGATGAAATCCACGAAGATCCCAAGAGGACGTCGAATTCATCTTCCAATTAAAAGTGCAGAGGGCGAAGAAACAAGGGCGAGGTCAACTCCACACATGGATTAACGGATCGTGAAATTAAAATCCACCGAAGAAAGCCGAGGATTTGGCGGGTTTAACGATGATCGCTCACCGCAATTACTCCTGTAATTCCTGCCACTAAATTGCCTTGTGCTAATTAAGGACGTAACGCATCGTTTCACCTTCATGCTAATTGCAAAAGAGGGTTGAATGTCATTTTGTGTATGGATGTCGCATGGTGTGCACGGCACTGCGGACAAGAGACCATAATATGAAATAATTTACGAGGAACTAGCTTGGAAAACACCAAGTGTAATTCCAGAGGGTCTAATATTAACGGCCTATGACATTCACCCTTCTCGGATTAGCTTTTAAGATAAACACGGTATAAATTTTAGAACATCTTCAATCATTAATTTGAAGGTAAGTTATTTGCAACTAGCCTGAGAACTTGAATAGCCCGAGGTCGAAAAACTCAAATAACCATAAACGCTTAAATGGCGTATGTTCTTGTTTCACTCGTTGTAAACCCTTGATGTTCTCAGTGAGTACCAGTACATGAGAATGTTAGGGTTAAATTAAACATTCGTTTTGTTTATGGAGAATAATTTTGCCTAAGTACAATTTTACAGCTAGATATAGGCCCTACTGTTTTTATTTTTGTGGACAACTGAAGCCTACCGATTAAAAGTAGACTCGTAAACCCATTATGCGTACTTCTAGTTTGTGATGCAACGTTCAATACGCTTTGCCCAAGAGAACTGACAAGAACAAAAATGTATGAATGTAGGCCTATGTTCAAATGTTTCTTTAAGAAATGTTTGCATAATCGACACACCACGTTCATGAAACCGTGAAGTTTTCATGCACATTTTCAAGCCGCTTCATTGTCTTTAATTAAGCAGAGGTGTCTTTGAGGATTGAAGTTGACAAGCCATAGCTTCTTCAAGGCTGTTCATCACCTTTGATCATTCAATTCAAATCGCTTTAACACCTTCCACCTCCACTCAACACACGTCATCACCACGGTCACGCATACAGATCTCGCACGACCTCACGAGTGACTTGTTCTCGCGTGACCTGTCATCAATGTTTTTGGGGATCAGGGAATTGAGCTTTGTGTTTTTTCTCTTTTATTACATTGCGACTGGTATAAGATGTACTTAGCGCTTAATTAAGACCAGTCACCATATGGTGCGGTACTCCAAAATTTGCTATAAAACACACACGCATATAACTGAAAGCATAAAACATTCTAAACCGCATTGTTTATCGCTGTCTAGTAAGTTCTTCACCCTTCAGTGCTGAGGTCATTGTGATTTTAACTATTGTTTTGCAGCTCTCTGTTTATTTCAAATCCAGATCAGTTTGCCAAACAGCATCACAGATCACGACTTGAAAGGTTTGATATGTTGCTGTCAAAAATGGTGCCTGGCTCCAAGAAAGAAAAAGACTATATAGAAGAACAAGATGTAGGTAAAATCGTGATCAGAATGTTTCAATGGAAGTCATATATCTATTAATGCAAATCGCCTTGTCAACGAGGGTAAAACTGTCAGTCTGGTTTCCAAATAAAGCTTTTCAATTTGTGCACCTCTTGCAGGAAAAAAAAAACAGCCAAGATCTTGGCTGTTTTTTTCTCCGACCTCGTTTTAAGTGTCTTCGAGGGAATCCACCCGATGATTTTTAAGTCGCAAAACAAAACATACATCTGCATCCTTCATCGTTGAATTATCTGGGCTGTGGTGTAAATCAGTCCACATCGCTGCTTGCTTTTGCCGTCTGAATGTCTCATCTCCTGAAGATTTTTCCCACTCACTTAACACCTCGTTATAACTAGCTTGGCAGTCACGTTCGTTTTGCTCTGTCGAATTAGTATAGAAAGCAGCACGAATGACATTACCACGGTGTCTCTATATTCTGGTTATTTTTCTCGAGTTCGAGTAGGAGTGGATTTGACGTTGAATATACTCCCACGGATTAAACGATCAAAGGACACTAATCACCAAAACAGAGGAGTAAAATACAGTTCTTTTTTAATTAAAACCGCGTGTCTCAAGAGATGTTAAAGCGCGCTGTAACCCACACCAATCTATTTTATGACAAATGGGCCTAAATGAATAATATAATTAAATTCTGGCATGTTTCATTTTTATTACGGCTGACGAAATTTCAAATCAGAAGCCAAGTCTAGGCTCCCAGTTCTTATCCACGGTGACTGTATGACACAGGTGTTTATTCATTTATTGTTATTTTGTTTTTTCCTCACTACAAAAGAGATCACTGGGGCCCTCGGTTTCAACGACAATTTGAAATTTCATCTATTAGCCACTCAGTACAAAAAGACATACATATTCGTATCTGCAATTTAAAGTTCTGATTTTCAAACTTGGTGAAGAAGACGTATTTAAGGAAGATATATTTGGGAATTCGTTCGGTACCAAAATGTCTTCAACAAAAACGATATTTCACAGAATGTTTTAATAAACATTTTAGCATGCGTAATGCACCTCAATATAAACAAAATGACATACATGACATCGTTAACGAAGCTACCGGATGGAGGTGGTTCTACCAAACTTGATGAATCGCCGACACGAGTATTTGCGCTGGCTCATGATCAAATCCAAAACGGGCAGAAATAAAAACCCGAACGGCGGGTCCTGGCAGAGGACTGGAATGGCAATATTTACCCATGATCTCTCAGTATCGCGTGCTTCACTCTGCCAAGCCCTGAAAAAGGACAAAAATTGCCAATATCTGTCCACGGCAGAATATTTGAGCAAAGTAAATTTGGCGGCAAGGTTTTGGCAAACACAGCCATTCTCGAGCCGGGGGCACAGCGCGTTTATCCAGTAGTATGGAAGGGTCGACACTGGCGATCCATGGCTATCCGTCACACAGAGTCAATATTGCTAATTGCTTTCCTACGATCTTCCGATACTAAAAGAGATTGATGCGGTATAGGAGGGGGAATAAAAGAAAATGGTAAATATGAACAGAAATTAAAAGACTACAGATACACGGGGAAGGGACTTGTTTGCATGCGAGCTAGCTTGCCAACATGTCAGCTCTGATTCCAGCAGCGCTCTATCAAACATGAGCACACCACAAAATAGTTACAAATTGACTTAAGCGGGCGTGTACCAAAACTGACACTGTATGGTTCAATTTCATAAAACTGCCGAGGAATATTAGTCGACTGAGCACACACACACGTCAATGTGACACATAGACCCCCTTCCTTTTCTGAGCACAGATGCGATTAACGGGAATGGTTTAATGTCTATAGCTTGTGACGAAGTTGTTACCTATACTCATGACTTGCCCTTATATCTGGTGTGTCCATAGGCTGGTGCTCAAATCTGAAGCAATATTTCCACTTAGCAGTGGTGTATCGGGATGCAGTCATCTCTTTGAAACAACTAGACGATTTGGGAAGAGGGATAAAGTTCCGAGTACGCTCATAATATTATTATGCCTTAACTCTGATTTACTTCTGGAAGATAAGAGTAAACGCTCGTCTATAAAGTAGAAAACACCATGCGGGTAACACCATGTGGAAAGATATCTCTTCTCATGAAAAAGCGTGGCACTGTTGGTTGAACCGGTTGGTTGAGTGTAGAACTCGCTACAGTTTCTGTTCCATTTTGAATGTTTTGGTTTCGAGATCATCAGGTATCAAACAACTACCTTTTTTAAATAGAAATTTCGGAGTGAGCAACACAAGCTCAACACCTTTAACATTTCCAATGAGTCTGCAGTCTCATCGGGGCGGATCAGTGTAGCTCTCCGGTTGTTCAACCTGCCTCGCAGGTATGTGGGCCGTGGCATGATTATCAGCTCCTCCGCCAAGCTGTATATGTATACAAAACATCGCCAGCTTCGGGTAATTGAAAGTTGGGTGGCCCCGTAATTACGGGAGCGTGGACGGGTGCTGCATTCCAATATCCCGCGGTGGACGGATGGAGCATGATTGCTTTTCGTGCTTCTTGATCTTAGACTTAAAGGTAGTGGGATTTCAAATGGTTCTTCGCCTTTACTGAAAATTGGGCCAACTCAACTGTCGTCCACAGCATGTACCAAGGGTCATTGGCCGAGGACAGATTTACCTTTCAACAAAAGCCCGTGGACTCTTTGCACAGGTCACCCCTCAAAAGTGACAACAAAGAGTAGGGCAAACTCTTTAAGAATTACCTATTTAAGTATTTCAGTTTCCAGATTTTGCATCATGTTTTCATGTTCACTTAGATGAGTAAATTCCAAGAGGCACTTGAAGAATATAAAGTCAGTATGAATTGCATGGTCGTCTTTGCACATGCTGGTTGTAATCATTTGAATCGATATCTGTCTGTGAAACGAAATGGTGTTACTCCCACGTTGCTTCCCCTAATTCGTTTCATCTTGTCACACATTCTAACTCATCATGGTTAAACATGGTGTAACCCGATTCTGAATCATGCCCTACTTTTAAGTAGAAGGCTTACCAAACTTTCCTTGTTTTTTTTCTTTCTTCAAGGCTTTGGGCGGTCTTTCCAATCAACACTCCACCTCGGTGTCGACCAACAGCGTGCCAAACCCATAGAGTTTTGTCTGGCTACAGTGGAGATTCTACAAGACAGCAAGCCCCAGTGAGGAATCTCAATGGAGTATCCCTCTGTATCTGATGTCTTCCGTTCCGGGGTTGCCTCAGGGATCTCTCCTTTTTACAAGACTCGTTCAACCTTTGCCGTGTCCTCACTTTTTCCACCGTGTCCTCCCTTTATCAGGCCAGGCCCACATGGGCTGGCTCCTCGAGTGCTTGTTTGTGAACCGCACTCACAGCGTCTTCAGTGTTTCCTTTGAAGACGGACACAGGGGCTGACGGCTGTTTAATGACATATTAGTGAAGTACTCACTTTGGGGCAATAAAGCATATGCCCCCACGGCTTTACTCTTCATGAAAATGGGACAGAAAACGAACACGCTGCACTGTTGACATTTGCTTTAATAATATACCAATCATTAACTGCATCCATAGAGTTTTTATAATAAGACTCAAGTTAAGACTCAAGTTAAGTACAAAGACCAACCGTAGATGTCTAAATGGGAAACCACCCTCACCCTGCACCCAGACTGGTGTTGTGTGTATTAACATTAGGAGACGTTTTGAACACTTGGTGGCAGCAAACAGCATATTTTATGCACTGAACATGCGCAGAACTACAAGACCTACGTCAAAAGCAATGAAATAGGCCTTGTCTTTCAATAATAATCTTGGTTGGCGTACCAACATTGTCCAGAGACAATGAACAGTCGCGTGCAGCTCAATCTAAACAGGTTGCGACTGCTGCTATTTTGGGTGCCGATACACCGTTCAAGAACTAAACTGAAAAATCTTCTTTTTTTTACCGTAAATGGGCAGATTTATATCAACATCCATTGTGGTTCCCCTGTGTGCTCTCGAGGCAACGGCTGCTGTTTGAGCAGCCTCTCCCACTGACGCCACTGTCCTGTTTGAAGAATCTATTTCAGATACGGATGGGCTAGCGTGATGGAGCCGCAGTTAAAGAGAGAGAGAGAGTAGAGGGGAAAAGCTACGCTTGCCTTTTTAGGAGCAGACACGAAAACGCTCTTATCTTTTCTAGGTAAACACTCTCTAGAATTGTTGTCTCGTTACCCATGCGTGCAGCCGGGAAGATGGCGAATTTGCTCTTTTTATTTCGCGGAAACTCCACGGTTGTTGACATGACGAGCACCTGCTTGATAAGCCCGAGATGGCTGGTTGTCAGTATCTCTTTTTTTCCGGAATGTCAAAATATGAAATCGTAAAATGATACACATGTATTTTAAGTGTTTACGCAAATGTTGATACATCTTGTACCATGGAGGCAAATAACAGGAAGAAACGGATGGAAATTCAACAAGGAAAGGACAAAAAGATCCCGGTGGACTATCTCGCGGAAAATAATATAGGGTTTTTTGGCACGCCCAGAATTTCTCTGCAAAGATTCGCACCAAGCGGCCATATACCTGAATTCTCACTGCTTACCTAGCTTGCCTTGTACATATTGTGGGGAAATAGGGAAAACACTCAGAAAAAATTACTAGATGATGTTTAAGAAGATACCACACCGTGTTAATTTTGCACCGTGGTTTCTCCCGTGAACACGCCTTTAAAGTTTCATCGTGCCACCATAAGAATTGCGATTAAAATTTTTTCACTTCACGTAAGAGGTTTAGAAATATGGTTACGAGTCCTCGGGGTGGAATCGAAAATGATGACTCAGGTCTCGTACATAATGGCAAGCATGACACTTAAACTATGAAACAGTATTGTTTGCGTGCCCTCACGGTTTTGGATCGTCACGGTCACGTTTTGAAGAGCACCATATGTCATCAAGGTTCGATGAAGGTTATATAAGATCGCTAAAGATAAGTTGCATACATGAGCCTAGGACACCATTAATTCGGTCAGCTATTGAAAAATTATGATATCAATGAGTTGGCCGTCTGTGAGGGTACCCTCGAGAGAATATTTCACAGTGTGACAATCGTGTTTGGCTTAGAATCTGTTTCCTCCCCCCCCCCATAGCGAACCCTAATGTGCTTTACACAAAGCTGTAGTCCCTACATAATTTGGTGCACATTTGCTCGCATGCATCATTCAGGCTTTTCGGTTCGGCTGTTTTTCGGTTGCCAAGCCATCCA